>BSBK01003317.1:0-260000 GCA_027943335.1 Chamaecyparis obtusa
TTCCACCCATAGAGTCACCGGAATGCTCGCGGACCATCCTCAACCCAAGTGACCCCAAGGTGCACTAAACATAATTGGGTAGCGATCTTCCATGTCTCCTATCTCAGACCTTATGAGAGGTATTAACAAACTTTTAGGTGCTACAGGTTCATGTTTTTGAGGTCTACAATAACCTCTCTTAGTTTTGGTGATTCGGCTCATTTGCATTTGGCAAGGCAATCTCAGTTGATGCCAAAACTTACAGTGAGGGTTAGTTGAAAGTGGCTCAGCAGTGTATCTTTCAAACCATCTGACATGGCATTGAACCATCTACTCCATCAGCTCCAGTTGGCTAGGTAATGCCAATGACAACCTTGTTCTTCCCACAGAGTGACGGGAGCACTCGCGACCATGCTTGACCCAAGTGACCCCAAAGTGCACTAAGCATGATTGGGTAGTGATCTTCCGTGGCTCATATCTCAGACCTCATGAGAGGTATTGACAAATTGTCATTGGCTATGGGATAGTGTTTCTAAGGTCTACAATAACCTCTCTCAGTTTTGGGTGATTCAACTTTGTTTGCATTTTGCAAGGCGATCTCAGTCGATGCTAAAACTTGTAGTGAGGGTTAGTTGAAAGTGGCTCAGCAACATATCTTTCAAACCATCTGACCTAGCATCAAACCATCTGTTCCATTGGCTTTAGTTGGCTACGTAAACACCAATGACAACCCTGTTCCACCCACAGAGTCACCAGAATGCTCGTGACCATGCTCGACCCAAGTGACCCCACGGTGCACTAAGCACGATTGGGGAGTGATCTTCTATGACTTGTATCTTAGACCTCATGAGAGGTATTGACAAACCATCAGGTGCTACCAGATTTTGTTTCTACGGTCTAAAATAACCTCTCTCAATTTTTGGGTGATTCGACTTCATTTGCATTTGGCAAGGTGATCTTAGTCGATGCCAAAACTTGTAGTGAGGATCAGTTGAAAGTGGCTCAGCAATGTATCTTTCAAACTGTCTAACTTGGCATCGAATTGTCTACTCCATCAGCTCCAATTGGTCGGGTAAACACTAATGACAACCCCATTCTACCCACAAAGTCAAGGGAACACTCGCGACCATGCTCGACCCAAGTGACCCCAAGGTGCACTAAGCATTATTGGGCAACGATCTTTCATGGCTCGTATCTTAGATCTCATGAGAGGTATTGACAAACCATTGTACACACTAAATAGTGCATTTCTCTACGTCATTACTTCCAAGGGAATCTATGAATGGGAAACCTTGAGAAAGCGACCTAGAGCTCCCTATGAATGGAGTTGCAAGGATTTTGAGATTGCTCTCAGCTAGAGCTATAATGCTTATGACCTTGCTAGTCAACCACACAATGGGAGATTCAATGAAGACAAGAGAAAGAATGCCAATATCCTCTAGGATCAAAATGAAATGCAATGCAATGAACCTAGATTAAGGATGAATATGCAAGTATGCAACTACCTATGAAAATGAAAGAACAAGTATTACAAAGCCTCCTAATTAAGCTAGATGAAGTAAGCTAAAGCATAAAGGAAACTAAGCTAAGTATGAAGCTATGAATGAAACTAGAATGCAAGAAATGAAACTATGATAGCATGTAGATGCAAAAGCTAAGAATGCTCCAAATCTCCAAAGCTCCAAAGTGATCTAGAAAACCTGTAGCATAACATTAGCATAAAAAGATTGATTATGAAAATGAGGAAGAGATCTCTCATTTTAAAGGAAATGAGAAAGAATGGACCATGGAGATTAAGAGGCAAAGATTTAATCAAGGGTGGATCTTGAAAGAAGAGCAATCCATGTGTACAAGCTTCCTCCAATGAGAAAATAAGAGTTGACTTTTGTGTCCATATGAGACAAAAGTGCTTTTCTTCTTTTTACAAAATAAGAATAATTCTTTATTTGTGCAACTTAGGATAAGAGGAAAAGTGGGGGCTTTTTATTTAATAAGAGGGGAGGAAATATTCTTTTTAAATAAATAAAGACTTTAGGATAAAATGGTTAGCCCACAGAAAATAATCAAATAAATGATAAAATAGGATTTGATGAAGTAAATTGATATAATTGAAAATATGTTGACTTTTTAAAAATATTGATTCAGGGATTTGATAAATTACTGAATGTGGGTCCAATGTCTAGGAGACCATTTTAGGGTGCATACATTTTCCCCTCTTTGAATAATGTGTGATCATTCTGGGAACACATGTGATCAAAGAAGAATTGAAATGTGAGAGTGATTTGGGATCACAAAACAATCTAGATGTGTAATCATTCTGGGAACATGCCAGGACAAAGATAAGCCTACTAAAAGACAAGACCAAGACCATTGTTGTTAAGTGATAATCAAGTCTAAAAATAAGAGATAAGAATCGAAAGAGAAGACCAACACCATTTTTGTCAAGTGATAATCAAGTCTCAAAATAAGAATCTCAAGCTAAGATAAATGATAAAGCTAAATCAAGGATTAAAGCTGATAGGTACTACAAATCAAAATCAGGTAGAGGAGAAGCAACAGATTGATAAACTTGATCAAGTCACTAGAAATCATAATCAAAGATGAAGCACGATAGAATAACCATCAAGTAGTGAACATATGCCCCAGTTTGACTGGGAAAGATATAGGATAAAGATGAAGTCAAAACTCAGAGAGATAAAATGAATGAAGATGAATGAAATACTAGAAGATTGAAAGAGATGGGGGTGAAGAAATGAAGATGCCCCAATGAAGATCGAAAGATGAGGCCACAAATGGTCAGCCAACTATGCAGAAGAAGGAAAAATTTTAAAATGTGATTTTAACTATCAAGATTAACTCATATTTTGATTTCGAGTCTGAAAATGGATCCAGGAAGTCAAAATTAGCTAGGGGTGCAATTTTCACGCAATTCTGATGTGTTTTGAAAATTGGTCTAAAAAGTCAAAAGGCTATATTAGGGGTGAAGAGGATGTGATATGAAAGACAAGGAGTGAAAGACATGATCAAGAAGAAGTGAAAGGTGAGCACAATTGACCAAAAGGTCCATAAAAGATGAAAGGAGAGCTATCTCCATGTGCAAGATGCAAAACTAAACTATCATGAACCTAAAAATGCAAGCTACTATGAAAGTGGTTGACTTGCAAGGTCACAATGCCAATAGACATCTAATAATCATCATCGAGCTTTATTGGTAGCGTTGCAAGATCATACAATACACACTAGTATAAATATGGGTATATGAATATGATCAATATCAGATAGGAATGTGGAAATACCACCTAAGCACCAAAGACATGTAGGCCAAGATGACTAGTGCAGTGAGATTACCTAAGCTTGATATGGCAAGATTATACTCGCATCGAGACACAAGGAAAGTCAAGATGACTATAAGTATGCACTCACATAAACAATCAAGGATAATACCTTATAGATCCCAATGTCAAGTGGAATAACCATAAATGCTAATGACAGTTAGGACCAACAAAATATACCTGCAAGTAGAAAAAGCAATAAAACATGTCCTCATGCCCCTAGTCTTCTAGCTTAGCATCATCAAAAACTATTAGGGAGAGAACACTCATCAAAGAACTCATCATAGACAACACATAAAGAAATAAAATAAATCAAGTCTCAATGAATCAAGTGTTAAGTGTGTGTGTGTGTAGGTCATAGAAGCAAACTTTGAGTATCGCATCTGCCAGTGAGAAATATTACATCATTCTAGACTGCGGGTAGGATATCTAATAAGTGTTGAGAAACACTTGACGCTAGGGTAGTGTTGAAAAACATAGTTTGGGTGGTGTTGAAAAACATCATTTTCTAGGTGTCCTAAAGACCAGCACATCCTAGAGACCAAAGCTAACATAGTTATGCCCCCTACAGAAAGACAAAGACCAATTCCAAACCAAAGCAACAAGGTCAAGGCAAGATGGAGAAAGGCTAAGTGTTGAGGACAAGTGCTAAGAAACAAGGGTGCAAAGGCTTGAAGTAGCACCTATTTCCAGGTTTTCACTACTTGGAGATTTTTTTGATTTTTCAATTTTTTTGTATTTTGCTACCAAGGCGCCTATTTCTAGGTTTTCACCAAGGCACTTTTTCTATTTTTAAAATTTTTAAAAAATTTTTTTTATTTTTTTTTATTTTTTTAGGACTTTATATGCTTTTTAGGATTTTTTCAGCATCATATATGAATTTTTTTGAAATTTTTACAAGATCAATAAGATATGTAGAAGGATGCCCCTAGACAGAATAGGCATCAAACTCCCAAGCAAGATCACATCCTGTAGTCCCAATGTCTAGTAAGGTGGGGAATGAGAGGGAGTAGCAAGCTGGCGAAAGAGATGAAAGATAAGAGAATGAAGGAGAATGAAGGGAAGAAATCCTCAAGAGCAAACTCCTCAAGAGTACCCAAGCTAGGGAAAATTTGTCATGTAAAGCACATTTGGACAAGCAATGAAAGACCAGCATAGGATAAGTCACAAAAGTAGAATGCAAAAGAAGGAAAGGATGCAATCTAAATGAGTAGACATGTCAAGATGCTTCATAGCATCGTGTTTTACTCTTTTTTATTAGATCAAGACCAAAAGGGAAAAGGATAGCAAAAGGCTAGAATGAATGGAGAAAAATAAATATGAAGACTAACATGAATGAAATGAAAGCAAGATCATCGTAAGATAGCTCACAAGATAGCCAAATGTTAGTGTATAGGTCAACATTATCAAGATCAAAGAGAGAAGATGGAATGGATGAAATATGTAGGAGAACTATGCATGATGCTTGATCGCTAGGTTTTCATCATGATACTTATCCAAGGTGCCACAAGGGAGTGGTTTTCACCATAGGATGAATTTATTTCTCTTTACTTTTTCTACCAAGGCGCCTGCTTCCAAGTTTCCACCAAGGCACATTTTCAAATTTTTTCATTTTTTTTTCTTTTTGTTTTCTTTTTTGAATTTTTTTTGAATTTTCTATTTTTTGGAAGAAGGCAAGCTTTTTAGATAATGCTCCTTGAAAGGATAAACCATGATATGCCAAGGATTCAAAATGATATGCTCAAAGATGCTGATAGGGATGAGAAAAATGGAGGATAAGGTTTTATGTAAAGTGAGTGAGGCTGGAAGATAGGAGAAATAGGAAAATGAGGAAAAAGGATAGAAGATAGAAGGATAATGAAGGAAAGGAAGGCAAGATCAATGTCAACACACACCTTGAAGGGTGGCGAGAGGATGGAGGAAATGTGAATGAAGGAATATGACAAATGTTTAGTAGAGGTTGTGGTTTAGGTGCATGGAATGGAATAATATTTTTGGAAGAAGATGAAGTGGAAGCCTTTGGAAGCTTGAATGTCAACTTCACTTTTTTCTCAACATTAGACTCCTTCAAGAGAGACTTTGGAATCCATATAGCCTTAGGATTTTCATTTCTTTTTGATGATTTAGAGAGAATATCTTCAATGATGGATTTTGGAACCCATACTTGTCTTGTAGTTTTCTTCGTAGAGATCTCTTTTGACTTTATGCCCCCATGTCGATTAGAGAAGACATGGTGATCTTTTTTTGATGGATTCTTGTATTGCTTATTTTTCTTGTATTGAACATTCAAGTTACTTCCAAAAGACTTGGGACTTGTGGAAGAAGGAGGATATAACTGGTTTGGATGGGTGAGTGGATGAAAAGGATTCAAGGGTATGCATCTATGTTGATCTTGAGGAAAGATAGGAGATGGAGGGACGTAAGTGTAGCCACGGAAAATTGGCAAAAGGCTTAAATCAATAAAAAGGTGCAATCAAATCATCAAAATAGCACGAAAAATCAATAAATGGAACAAAGGCAATTCAAATCAAAAGAAAATTCAATTAAATGATTAAATGATTAAATAAAGCTTGAAAAGGGGAAAAACACTACGAAATTGATTAAATTCAATTAATGACATAGTTGTTGAAAGCAAAAATCAAAATGAACATCTTACCCTTCATGGCTAAATTTAATTACTTTAATTAATTAATAAATACTAATTTCCCTCAACAAAGCAAAAAGGAGACAAAATGGACACAAATCACTCACTTTTGTTGAAATGGTCCAACCTTTTGAAACCATTTAAATGATTGTCCCCTCCTTGTCCCCCCATTTATGGACAAAGCAAAGCCAATTGACCTTACCCAAGCATAACCATGGTTATCTCACTCTACCCCCTACCCTTGGGAAAATCTTATATATTGAAGACATTTAGAAGCATAATTCATCCACTCCATATCTTTGAATTACAGCAAAGCTCTGTCAATTTGCATCCACATCACTCACTTATCATTTGTCATTGCTACTTAGCTTAAATTGCTTTGATCATAGTAGATTTTTCATCAAACAGAGCTAGAATTTGATTGAATAGATCTTAATTGCATATCATATAGCTTAATTCTCATCTTTAGAGTGTCACTAGTGAGGATCATAGCTAAGAGCCTCATTTACCACTTTATTTTAGAGATCCATGAGATATTTAGATTAATTGTGCATTATTTAGATTAGTTTGCTTTGAATAGTGTAATTGTCTTTTAAATCTTGTTATTTCATGAAGGTGTAAATCACTCACACACAAATGGTGCCCACCGTGGGGCCCTAGTCCTCAAATTCATCATTATTTCCACGTTATTTGCAAAATTTAGGCTAGAATTGCATGAATTTGCTTGCTGTTTGCAGGTTACAGAAAAGAAATCACACCTGCCAGTAAAGAAGTCATGCCTAAAGAAAAGAAATGTCACAGATGGAAATTAAAATATCGCCTACAGTCTGAACTCTTACGCATTTTAGCCTGCAGAATCACGCTTTTGGTGAAAGAAATCACGTGGTTAGAAATTAAACTCTCACGTTTTGGATAAAGGATTGATGCCTTTGGTCATTTAAATGTCGCGTGATCAGACTTAAAAAGCCGCGACTGAGGAATCATTTTACGTCTGGTGTGAAGGGAGTACTCTGCCTTATCAATTTAATTTCTCACGTTCTTCATTTTAAATGTCGCCTTTGATAAATTAGATATCACTTTTACAGCATCAGTTTGTCACGTCTGGTAAAGATTTCACGTGTAGATAAAATTTGATATCACACCTAGTTATTTTAATCTTGCTTGAGCCCCTTATGGTGATGCTCGTGGTTAAAGTAATCACGTCTTTGCCAAATTAGATCTCGTGTGCAGTGTAGACAATGTCGCCTGACTGCACTTTTATATTTTATCAAAATAATGACTGTTGTTGCGTCTGGTAAAGATTTCACGCGTAGGTAAAATTTGATATCGCACCTGGTTATTTTAATCTCACTTGAGCCCCTTAAGGTGATGCTCACGGTTAAAGTAGTCATGTCCTTGTTAAATTAGATCTCGCGTACAGTCTGGACAATGTCGCGTGGCTGTACTTTCTATATTTTATCAAAAGTGTTAAAATGATGACTGTATTCTGACTTCACATCCATTTTTTCTCTGTCTCAGGAGTATGGTCTGTCATAAGAAAGTTAAAAACTAGAGAGAAGGCATAACTTAGAGGAGAAATTGATCGCTAAGAGGATAAGAAAGGAAAATTGGGTACACACTACCTTTGTTCTCAAAAATGACTTAGAAAGGGATGTAGAGTTATATGCTAAATACATTGCTATTGTAGATGCTTACAAATAGAAATACGTATCATTAAATTGGGAGTTTAGTCTCTAAGTTTGTAAAAATTTTGCAAATTTTGAAGAAAAAGAAGGCATAAAAAGCATAATCGAAATTGTAGCATTCTAGGCATTGATTTTGGTTTCTCCTCACTTTGTTTGTTTGTGCAGACTAATTTGCTGGTGGAGGGAACATTTCATTAAGGTAAGGGAAGGATTTGGAGAGAAAAATGAGAAAATCTACTACTTAAAAATGCGCTTAGCCTTTGCTAGCATCGTTTGAGGTATTTCTCTCATCAAGCTTGCAAACTTCCCTTAAATTGTGGCATTTTCAAAGTTCAAAACATAGTTTAATCATAAAAGGAAAAGAACAAACATTTCAATTCTAAGAACCCCTTTGTCACAGGGTTGAAAAAGAACCAAATTGATTGTGAGTGTTTGGGATAAGGGAAAAGCAATAGGGATATTCTCTTCACTCTTTGAGTGAATCAAATTCCCAAACTTGCTCTACCAAATCCACTTTTCATGCTTTCAAATGAACATGTTTAAAACTTAGTGGGCTCACCTCCTGAGATTTCCTTAAAAGGGCCGGTGAGAGGGACAGCCCAAAGTGGGATACACTTTCTTTTGCCATGAGAATCCGACCCACTATAAAAAGAAACATGTGTATCCTTAATGGGGTGCACGACAAAAGGAT
Organism: Chamaecyparis obtusa; assembly: GCA_027943335.1. Classification (NCBI taxonomy): domain Eukaryota; kingdom Viridiplantae; phylum Streptophyta; class Pinopsida; order Cupressales; family Cupressaceae; genus Chamaecyparis; species Chamaecyparis obtusa. The sequence continues at coordinate 8,332 of BSBK01003317.1, forward strand.
TTTAGCTCTTTCAAACTTCCTCTAGTAGTCTTAACAGATTGCACAAAATCATGCTTCGGTGCGTGTGGGAAGCCCCTTAACATACTTGGGGGATGAATGACTAAGATCTATTTTGAATGAAAAACTTACTACATAACGGTAAAATAGCAAAACTACCTATTAGAGCCATGTTTACGAACCAATTATGTGCTAGGTAGATTGCGTGGAAGCTATTCTTGTGTTTCAACCTATGAAAAGATTCAAAAATACACACATTAGAGCATTCTAGGGATATGGTACCAAATTGATGTGTGTGTTGAGATTGTTTTTATATTTTCAAACAAGATATTCCAAAGTTATTGATCAAAACATCATTAAGATTCTAAGCCATTTAAAATTGATCAAAAACCTTTACCTTATTCCAAAAACCAGCTTATCAAAAGAAGAAGTCAACATACCCTTAAAGTTTGTTCATGCTTGTTCTTACAAGATCACACTCTACAAAGAAAACATTACAAACAGACGGGACCTACAAACAAGAAGAGCTCCCATTTCTAGAGGACACTTTCATTACTTCATGAGTGATTGAAAAACCCACTAAGGCAAAGGACACTAACAAGATGTTTAGCAGCACCCTAGGAAATACCGATCCTAACAACCAAGGAAACAACATGAATGGGGGTATGGATCCTAACAACAATCAAGGAAATTCTAATAATGGAGGAAGAGATCCTAATTCCCAAGAAGCAAATTCACAAGGCAACAACTTACCTCTCCCTCATAATACAAACCTACCCCCAACTGCAGAAGAAGCCACATATGAAAGAGCATTAGAGGCAAGACAATGTCCTTATTTCATAGAACTAATGAAAAAGACCATGCTTATGGATAAAGAAAAACACTTCATGGACTTGATACAAATGGGGGTAAAGCTACCTAAAGATTTTGACATAGAACAACTAAAGCCCAAGGAAATAGAAGACTCTATGGAAGCAATAAGGGAACAATTCAAGGCATTACATATGGAAATCGACAGTTTGAAACAAAATGGGGCTCCTAAGCCTTTCTCTATTGAAACATTATGTCCTTTTCCATTCGATAAGAGTTTGGTCATGGTGCCTTTTCCCATTAATGTTACATTTCCTAAGTATGATAGGTATGAAGGAACATCTGACCCACATGATCATCTTCGGGGGTTTTGTGCATTGAGTCTTGAATTCATGCATGATACAACCTATTTAATGAGACTATTCCCAAGAAGCTTGGGAGGAACGACCATGGATTGGTTTTCAAAACTACCATCCGGCATCAAAACCTTTGAAGAATTAGCTTCTAAATTCGTGACTCATTACTACTATAACATCAAACATGAGGTCACAATGATAACATTATGTAACATGAAGCAACAAGATGGAGAAGCCTTCCTCACATTCTTGCAAAGATGGAGGACTGCATTTGCTAGATATCCAAGAAGTGTACCGGAAAAAGAGAAAATGGATATCTTTATTAACGGTTTAAGAAGCGAATTAAATTATAGACTAAGGATGCAATGTCCTAAAACCTTCCAAGATTTGATTGATAATGGAATTATAATGGAAGAAGTATTGATTAAGAGTGGAGAGTTGAAATTATACAAGGAAAATAAGAACAACTCTAACTCCAACAACAACAATACCAACAATAACAACAATCAAAATAAAGGTTGGTACAATAACAATAGCCATTATGCTGCAAAAAATAACAACAAAGGCATTGTTACTGATGGTGTAGTGGAATCCATCAACTTGAAGGTGATTCCATTTGCCCTTACAAAGCCACCAAATCAAGTGAATAATACTAATCAAGCATATAATGCACCTTCCAACAATAACAACAATGCCAACAAGAATAACCAAGGAAACAAGGATCAAAACAGAAAGTATGATAAGTATTTGAAGCCCACTCCTTCAAGACACTTTACACCCTTGGGAGAATCACTTGAAACTGCATTAAAGGCTCTCATGGCTAACAATGTTATTACATTACCTACTATTAAGCCTTATGAACCATACCACAAGCCGGGCTGGTGGGATGCTAAGAATCATTGTGAATATCATAGGATTCGGGGACACACTAAGAATGAATGTCTACAATTGAAGAATGTGGTGCAAGACTTGATAGATAATAACATAATCACCGTTGATGGACCCCAAAATAATGAAGATCATACGGCCTTCAAACAACCTTTTTACAAACATGATAAAGGTGAGTCATCAAATGGCAAGAAACAAAGTGCCAATAATCTCAACTTTGCACCATCATATGATCATATTGTTAATGCTATAATAATTAATGAACAATCTCAAAAGGAAGCAACAAATTTCATTACAAGAGGGTAGAATTCTAGAATGACTTTACAAGGGATAGTCCCTCAAAACACCAATATCCCACAATCCAACATTGTGGTCAAACAACCTCCTATAGCAGCAAGGCCTTATAGTTTGGTGGATCAATTGCAACGTACTCCAGCACAAATCTCAATCTTAGAGTTATTGAAGTTGTCACCAAATCATAAAGAGATTTTAGAAAAAGATTTAGAAGAGACACATGTTTCCACTACGTTAGGGGAAGAAAATTTTCAAAATATGGTAGGACATCTCGTGGCTCCTCATTGTCTTTCATTTTCTGATCAAGATGACATGTCTATAACTCATCCTCAAAATTTTCCATTACATATAGAGGTTTTGATCGAAAGGCATATAGTCAAAAGAGCCCTTATTGATGGAGGGGCTGGTCTTAACATATGCACATTAAGTCTTGTAAAATCCTTAGGTTTATCTGAGTCTTGCATTGACCCTACAAAGAAAATCACCATAAAAGCTTATGATGAAGCTGAAAGAGATTCTAAAGGCATGATTGTATTGCCTATCCAAGTAGGACCAGTCAAGAAGGAAACCAAGTGTCAAGTGTTGGACATGAAATTAACCTATAACATCTTATTGGGAAGACTATGGATTCATGAGATGTAAGCTGTCCCATCCACATACCACCAATGCATCAAGTTCCCATACATGGGTGAAGAAATCACAGTTGGAGGAGACTCAAATCCATTCCAATATTGTAATGCACTCAAACCCTTGCATGAATTATACATTCCACATAATCATGAAGGAGTTATTCCAAGAATCACCAATGAAGATACACAAAATCCTCTTCAAGCTAGCTCAACTACATCAACTAAGGGCAAGGAAAAAGTGAGCTATGAGGGTCCAAATGTAATGGAAAGTCCATATTTAGCACCTAAATTGGAGACAGTGATCTACAAACCTACTAAAGAGGAAAAGGAACAAGCTAAAGAAGATCATTACCAATACATGAGTGAGATGATGAACAAATTTGACAAACAATGCAAGATTAGTTCAAAAGGAGTAGGAGAATATTCAGTTTCTCTATTTGACATGCCCATATCTCCCAAATCACATGGTAAACCCTCAAAAGAACATCTTCCACATAAGTATAATTCTTATTTTGTGAAGGAAGATAGAAAATTAACATGGGATAAGGAAGAAGATGAAGTCCTTCAATGGCTTTATCATGATGAAGATGATACGTTAGACACTCCCATGGAAAGAATTCAGCATGTCAATATACAAACTGAACAATATGGGAAATGATTTGATATTATACAAAAGATGGGATACAAAGGAAGAGGACCCCTAGGCCAAAGAAATAGAGGGTTATTAGAACCTATTGAACCTATTTGGAGGGAAAGTCATGAAAAATCCAGAGTAGGTTTCCAATACAAAGGAGAAAGTTCAAGTCCAATGCATGATTTTCATCCTCAAATAAATGCATTAGAATCTGAAGGAGATAGTGATGACTCTCAGGATTATGAATGGGATACTTTATCAGAGGAGTCATGTCAAGATAAAGAAGTCATTTCTATACACACTTATGCAAAAATCCCAAAACAAGAAGCTCCAATTAATGAAGAACCTCCTATTCAAGGGCCTAATATAGAACAAGCATCTAATAGTGGAGCATGGATAGAAACATTTTGGACACCTTCAGAGGAGGGAAATTCAAATGTTAGTTTTAACCCGCTTGTGGCTTTTCCCACATTGTTTCCCGTAGAGGTTGACGAGGATTCAAGCGAAGGGGACTTTGACCCTACTTCCATGGATCATCTTGAGGAAGCGCACATCATAGATCTAAACGATACAATGTATGAACCCTCAAATGAAGTCATGTCCATTAATCCTATTGATGATACCTTACCCAATAATTCCTTAATTTTGATGCACCCGGACCTCATTGATTGGGATCAAACAGAACCACATGACTTACTTTACTTCCCAAATGACCAAGAAACAAACCAATATCTCAATGCGGTTGAACCCTCTTTCACCAACGAACTCAATACGAACATAATGACAATAGCAAGGGTCCAATCTCTTAGTCAAAAAAATAAAAAAATGAGAAGTTCTATTGGTGAAAACCCAACTGTGGCACCATTAGAACCAAAAACAATGAAAATAAAAGATGTTTCTTTTGGTGAAAACCCAATTGTGGCACCATTAGAAGAGAGATTGGATACTTTGCCTGAACATGAAGAAGAAAGGTCATCTATTCTTATAGAACCAACATAAAAAGTTAACATTGGTACGGAACTAGATCCAAAGGTCATACACTTGGCTACATCACTTACATCTCTTGAAAGAGAGGACTTTATCAAATTCTTCCAAGAACAACAAATAAATTTTGCATGGTCATATGCCGATATGCCTGGACTGGATCCTGATTTCATAATGCACCATTTGAATGTTAGACCTGGAGTTAAACCTGTGAAGCAAAAACTAAGGAAAATGCACCCACATGTGGCTCTCCTAGTCAAGGCAGAATTGGAAAAATTGTTAAAGGTGGGGTTCATAAGAATAATAGCATATGCTGATTGGATCTCTAGCATTGTGCCGGTTACTAAGCATGATAAATCTATCTGTGTGTGTACGGATTTCAGAGATTTAAACCTTGCATGTCCCAAAGATGACTTCCCATTGCCAAGCATTGATACCATAGTAGATCTAATAGCAGGTCACGCAATGTACTCATTAATGGATGGATTTAGTGGCTACAATCAAATAAAGATTGCTCCTGAAGACCAAGAAAAGACAACATTTACTTGCCCTTGGGGTACTTTTTGTTGGAATGTCATGCCCTTCGGTCTTAAAAATGCTGGAGCTACATATCAAAGGGCCATGACAACTATTTTCCATGACATGATGCACACTTTCTTAGAATATTATGTGGATGACACTCTAGCAAAGTCCCACAATAGAGAAGAACATTTACAAATCCTAAGAAAAATATTCATTCAGTTAGAACAATTCAAAGTTAGATTAAACCCAAAGAAGTGTGCCTTTGGTGTCCAATCCGGCAAGTTATTGGGTTATATAGTGTCAGCAAAAGGAATTGAAGTTGATCCTGAAAAAGTACAAGCCATTCTAGAGATGGAGATTCCAAGAAACATTAGCCAAATGAGGTCATTACAAGGAAAGATTCAATCAATAAGGAGATTTATATCTCAATTAGCAGAAAAGTGTCACTCCTTCACCAGATTGCTACACAAGGACACTACATTTATGTGGGATGAAGAATGTGATAAGGCCTTCACTATTTTGAAGACTTATTTGATAAACCCACCTATTCTTATGTCACCTATCAAGGGAAAAGAATTGTTGTTATACATATCAGCCACAGAAAGGTCTCTAGGCATATTGTTGGCACAAGAAGATGAGCAAGGAAAAGAAAGGGCAATCTACTATCTTAGTAGAACCTTAATAAAATATGAACTAAATTATTCATTCATGGAAAGAGCATGTCTATCAGTGGTCTTTGCATCTCAAAAACTAAGACATTATATATTGATGCATAAGATCAAATTAATTGCCAAGATTGATCCTCTCAAATACTTGCTAAGTAAAACTGTCTTAACAGGTAGAATAGAAAAATGGGTCATGATCCTAAGTGAATTTGACATTGAATATGTTGATAAAAGAGCAATTAAAGGACAAGTGATAGCAGATCACTTAGCAAATAACCCCATGGAGTCTACACAAACCATTCAAATTGAATTTCTAGATGCAGCAATTGTCAACATAGAAGCAAAGACATGGAAATTATATTTTGATGGATCTTATACACAAGGAGGTTCTGGAGTAGGTATATTATTGGTTACCCCTCAAGGGTACACCATTCTAAAGTCCTATAAACTCTTATTTCCATGCACCAATAACATAGCGGAATATGAGGCATTAGTCATTGGCATCAAAATGGCTTTGGAATGGAATATTGTAGAATTACAAGTGTATGGGGATTCCCAACTCATAATCAATCAGGTTAATAATGAATACAATACCAAAGATATAACATTGATGAAATATAAAACCTTGATTGATGGATGGAAGAAGTACTTTGCTTTGATCACATTTGAACAGATTCCAAGAGAAAATAATAGAGCAACAGATGCCATGGCTACCTTGGCTTCCTTATTACAAAAACCAGATCAAAATGAGAAGTATGAGTTCTTGGTGGAAGAGTTGGTAAAACTAGCATTCAACCTTCCTGACACCCAAATTGTTTCTCTTTTACATGGACATGACTCTCCTTGGTATGGACCCATCTATACTTACCTTAAAGACCAAGTACTCCTCGTAGACCAAACTCATGCCCAAAAATGTAACTTCATACGCCAAGCCACCCGTTACCTAATCCTTTCAGACACATTGTATCGTAAGGGTCTTGATGGGACGTTACTTAGATGTCTAGAGGAAGAAGAGTCTAAGTTAGCTTTACGCGAGGTCCACGAAGGCATTTGCGGGTCACACTCAAGCGGTCTTAATCTAGCTAAGAAAATCCTTCGTTTAGGGTACTTTTGGACAACATTAGAAAATGATGCTTGTCAATTTGTGAAGACATGCAGCAAATGTCAATATCACGGTAACATGATACATGCACTAGCTCAAGAATTACACCCATTCATTACACCATGGCCTTTTTATCAATGGGGTTTTGACTTGATTGGAATCATACATCCTCCATCTTCAAACAGACACAAGTATATCATCACAGCAATAGAATACTTCACCAAATGGGTGGAAGCAGTTCCATTAACAACAGCAACTGGCAAACAAATTTCAATGTTCATATTGAACCACATAATTTTTCGCTATGGTATTCCACATGCCATTATCAGGGATAATGGGAAACAATTCAAAAATCAGGATATTGATGAACTTTGTATGACATTCCACATTACACATCATTCGTCATCCATTTATTATCCACAAGGCAATGGACAAGCTGAAGCAACGAACAAAAATATCCTCAAAATATTAAAAAGATCAGTTAACAAATTAGGAAGAGATTGGCATGTGCAAATCCCGCACTATGGGCTTACAGAACTAGTATCAGAACACCTACAGGAGCCACCCCATTCTCTTTAGTTTATGGAACCAAAGCAGTTCTACCATTAGAAGTTGAAATTCCATCTCTATGGGTTTCATTAAGAGGATTGATCACTGATGAGGATTATAGGATTGCCAGACTGCAACAATTGGAATTGTTAGAGGAACACCAGACTCAAGCTTATGAGCATTTAAAAGTTTATCAAAATAGGATTTCACGCAATTACAACAAACACATCAAACCAAGAACTTTTCAAGTAGGAGACTTGGTATTAAGAGAAAATCCCAAAAATCAAGCTGAAAGGGAAACGAAAGGAAAGTGGGAAGCTAATTGGATAGGCCCATTTGTGATAGTGTCATCTTTTGGAACTGGAACATATAAGTTATCAGATTGTAATGGTGAAGAGTTACAAGAACCCATAAATAACATTCATTTGAAGAGGTTCTACACCTAAAGCAGATGAAAGAGTATAAAGAGTATCAGATGAGAGAGCATCATAATTATTGTACATAGTTCAAAAGAGATCTTGAAAATACAAAAAAAATTTGAAAATGGAAAATCCAAAAACATTGGAAAGGAAGAAAGATAAAAAAACAGTGGAAAATTGAGCAGGAAGAAAGCAAAAACATTTGAAAAACTATCTCTTGGTGAAAACCTAGCAATAGGCGCCAAGGTGATAAGGAAAAATACAAAAAAAAAAAAAATCAAAAAAATGAAAAATACAAAAAAAATGAAAAAAAATGAAAAAAAATGAAAAAAAAAAAAAAAAATGAAAAAGAAAAAAGGTGCCTTGGTGAAAACCTAGCAATAGGCGCCTCGGTAGTAAAAATAAAAAAAAGAAAAAAACACCCAAAGGTGAAAACTTGGCAACAAGCACTTTTAGTTTCCTTAAGTCATTTCTTTCCTAGTCACATATGTACATAATGCATCTCATCATCCCATTTGTACAAACCTTCATTGCATCCGTCATTTGTACATAGTCATAATAACATTTTTAGCATCATCCTTTGCATTGCCCAAAGTTGTCAAAACTGATACATTAAACACTTGGGGGCAGCATAAAACAGATCGGAAAGTGGGTACCTCAAAAAGGATTCAAAAGAGCAACATTCAGTCACAAGCAGAAAGGGATCAACATTTTCAGAAGAGAGATCAGATTTTTGTAAACCTTTGATTGATATCATTGTGTACTAACCAAGAAGTTGACTACCACAACAAATCCTTGAGCCTAAATTGACTTATTATTCAGGATTAAAAATCAAACATCATTCCATGATCAAAACACTTAATAATATTCTTTGAAGATCAGAAAACAATGCAAAACACCTAGATAGATGCTTTTGAAAAGTTGGTTAAAAATCTATTTACTTACATTAATTCAATTTGTATCAAGTCTTTTTAGCTAATCAATGATGTTTCGATTAGATTGGCAATGATGGAGACATGATATTTTTCTTGACTATGAAGTGAATGTTTGGAGGAAGATTCATTGCCTTATGAGAATTCATCTAAAGACATGGTCATCAAAGAACCATCGAGGATTATCTTATAAAACAATGAGTTAACTTTTGTTTGTTTACGCAACCGGATAGCTTGGATATTTAGATTCTTCATATCTAAATGCCAAAATCCACTTGCAACATAGAATTTGACAAAATCGGTATTCGTACTCTCATGATTGTTTGTAATCAGTGATAGTCGTATCGATGAGACCGATGGGAAAGCAAAATGGAGATTACCATATGAGCAATAAAAAGCGATATTCATATCATCATGTCAGTGGGCAGTGGTGATTGTATCGACTTTCTGGTCCCAAGTGCTCAATGATGAAAATATATCCTCAAGGCATTTCTGTGCTAAAAGCTAGTGACACTTAGCTGCATTTCATTGCATTATCATGGAAGGTTAATTGCATTATCATGTTAGATTAATTGCACATACATTTTTTTCCTGAGGGCTTCATTTCACATCAAAAAGGGGGTACATAACATTATCAACAAGTTCAAATCAGCAAGGACAACATCAACTCAATATCATCTTTCTACAATAAAAACATGAGATTATACTTTTTGCATTCATTCCATATCATTAATCATTACATAGATATACCATCGAGGAAAAGAAGGAAATAACCATTTACATGTGCATACATCTAGACAGCGATACAGATTGCATACATGAGCAAATAACACAAAAACAAAAAATTGCACCCATACATGAAGAAAGAAATGCATCCATCTATCTATATCATACATAAGATACATTGCATCCATAGACACATCCATCCAAAACAAATGCATTAGATAAACACATATAGTAGCATCTAAAGGTAATCTCATATATCATCAAGTAAAAAGTAGGAAAGATCATCAATGTCTTCATATCACACGTCTACTCAAAACTCAATGCATCCAGTATAACAATGATATCATAAATCAACTCTATAATCACCCATCAACAGGGGCATCAATGTCAAACAAGTATCAAAGTACAACTAGAGGGATAACACCAAGGTCACAAGAATATGATACAACATCAAGTATCTCAATATCAATACACAACTAATCAACAAGAGTACTCATAGCTCAACTCTCGTCACCACTGGGAGGAGGTCCTGGAGGAGGCTATGGAGGAGGTTGTGATGGAGGCTACTGAGGCAGCTGAAGAGGCGTCTGACCAACCATAGCAACAAGGAGAGGAACCAATGGAGCCAGACCTGACATGAACTACTAAATCATAGAAGACATCTGTCATACCTCTGTCCGTAACGCTCCCACATCTGCTTGCAGCTGGACAGTACTAGAACTCTCACCAACCTCATAGGTACTCTAAGGATCACCTGTATCTATAGGAGCCTTCCCTTGATCATGGGAAAAAGCTACTGGCATCTGCTGTGCACCTGTATCCTGACCATCCACGGTAGCTTGCAGTAATCCCGCTCTCGTATCCTATCCTGACGCTGAATCTTGCCTAGCAGCCCTCACATGGTCCTGACGATCTATCCTCTGTCTCTATGCTACTGTAGGACGAGAAGGAGGAGGAGTTGGTGCCTATATCTGTATATCTCTCACTCGTACTCTGAGTCTAACCACCACCCTACCTCATGGTCTACCTCTGCATCTCGTCCCACCACCGACACCATCGACATCATCATCTCTCCCAGGCATTGGCTCTGCAGGGTCTATAAATCGAGGCATAGGATGCTCCATCAACCAATCCAGATACTCCTGAGTAATCCCGACATCTCTCATATGTAATCTCATATCCTAGTCCATAAAACCAAGCCGTGATATCTGCTCAATAGCATCATCATATGAAGGCATGTGTCCCCAAGTAACCCTCTCTGCACTAGAATGAGCATAAACTGTAGATCCCTGAGGCATAGGCTGAATCCGCCCAAACTGTCGTAGCACTCTACCTGCCAAAAATCTCTCAAGGACAGAATCGATCCTGCCGATCATTCATCGAGGAGAAAACATGTACGCTAACTCCAAGCCATCCTCTCTCCAATCCTCAACATCAACATATGGTCTCCAATAGACCTCATCCATATCATCAATCTGTCATCGCCAATACTCCAAATGTCCCAAGTGATGCTATGTCACCATTCTAGTGTACTGCCATGCAAAAGGATACCCTAAGGGTCAGTCTCACTCTGATATCGGATGACTAACTGGTAAGTGCTCCCATATCCAAAGTTGCAAAATATGAATCCCAGCAAATAAAGTAGCTGACCTCCTATAAACCACCTCATGAAGATCATGGTATAGCTGTGCAAGCACACAAGATCCCCAATCAAATCATCGAGGCCGATGAAGCAAGTCCTCGATAATCCTGCCCTGACCCACTGAAAACCCGTGACCCCGACAATCAGGTAGTAACACACCACCAATGATAGCACCTAACATCACTGGTAAAATAGGAAATGAAGCAAACTAAGGCCATAGGATGTAATCATCACCAATAGAAGGATCTCTGAATACTCATCGACAATAGGTCCCATCATACACTACATCATAATATGCTATCTCCCCATGAGTCGGGATCCGCATCAACCTATACACATCCTCAGGAGTGATAGTCATCTCTCCCTGTGGCAGCCAAAAAGTGTTTGTCTCAGAGTGCCAATGCTCTGCGACAGCGGTAATCAAACCTCAGTTCATCTGGAACCGAGGAAGCTCTAATACACATAACAAACCACAACATCTAATCACTTGCCTCTTGACGTCAGTCAACTGCTCTCTAAGCTCCATCACCCAATGTGGTACGGTCCGGAGGTACAGAATAGGGACATCCTCTTGTTTAAATCAAAACAATGGAATCACATGAGTAACCTAATGTCAGGAAATCAAACAATCAATCACAGTCATCAATTTAAATATACCTATCAGACCTACCAATCCTAACTCTAAGCATTGAGGAAGGATGATCCTAGTTTTATGTCTCTAAGCATTTGAGAATAAAATGAATGGACGATTAGACCCATGACCTATCATTCGTGATGAAGATTGATTTACCTTATCCTTCGATATCATAGTTACCAATGTCCTAATTCATTGTTGAAATCAAACAAGGGGAACACCCTAACTGAATATTAGATCAAATTCATTGAAGTGATCCATATCAATCAAGTTGACGCAATCGAGCAATCAGATGTCATGGAAAAGTCTCAAGTAACGTAAAATTTTTTCACTGACGCGACTTTTCTTTCAAGTGTAATTTCTTTTATCATAGGTGACATCTAATTCATCATACGCGTGAATTTAATCATCCGCGTGACTTCATTTGACAAACGTGATATAAGATTTACCTCAGGTGACATTTTATTACCTAGGGTTTTTCACGCGACAAACAATAAAAATGTTTAAACCCTAAGCGATATTAAATTTTCCGCATGTGATAAAAGATTTTCTACAAGCGTCAACAGAGCTACGGAAGGCGATACTAAATTTTCAAGAGGTGACATTTAATTTTTTCATAAATGAAGTCATAAATGTAGTTTTAGAAACATGAGAAAAATTTGAATGACATACCGGAGGACCATCGTTCGCTCTCCGACCGAACTGGTGCACTCTCTCAAACCGATGCTCGCGATGTGGGACCACCATCGTGTAAAAAGGGCTAAAATTAGAGCTAAAAATCTCAAAAGGGAACGGTGAAAATGAATAGTAAAATGAGGGGTTTTACCCTATTTAAGGTGAAATTGGCCCTAATAAAGACTTAAAAATGCACTTTTGATCTATTATATGACATCTTCATTAGCTGGGGCATAAGTCAAACTTGTCTATTTCTTTATAATGGTATCAGAAATCAAAACATATTCTAACTAATCAAAATTTATCAAATCAAGGAATCGATATGTTTTATTTTTGAGGGGGCATCAAAGTATCAAATTGACATCACATCAAAAACATTTATCAGTGGGGCATATCATATCATATCAATTTCATATCAGGAGGCAAATCAGTATCATATCAGGAGAAAAATCAATATCAAATCTGCTATCATATCAAACCTATCAACATATCAAAAATCAATAAACCCAGGACCTTTATCAGTGAACCCAGGACCTTTATCATCAAACCAGGACCCATATCATATCAGAGGCATTAGAATCATATCAGAACCATCATCAGAGGTACATCATCATCAGGAAGTACATCAATCAGAACTATCAGAGGAATCAAGGAATCACAGAATCAGGACCAGAATCAGATCATCATACCAAGGGAATCTTTGAATCGGTGTTCTTCACACATCGACTAAAAGAGGGGCATTTGTAGACATGAAAAATTGGCAAAAGGCTTAAATCAATAAAAAGGTGCAATCAAATCATCAAAATAGCACGAAAAATCAATAAATGGAACAAAGACAATTCAAATCAAAGGAAAATTCAATTAAATGATTAAATGATTAAATAAAGCTTGAAAAGGGGAAAAACACTACGAAATTGATTAAATTCAATTAATGACATAGTTGTTGAAAGAAAAAATCAAAATGAACATCTTACCCTTCATGGCTAAATTTAATTACTTTAATTAATTAATAAATACTAATTTCCCTCAACAAAGCAAAAAGGAGACAAAATGGACACAAATCACTCACTTTTGTTGAAATGGTCCAACCTTTTGAAACCATTTAAATGATTGTCCCCTCCTTGTCCCCCCATTTATGGACAAAGCAAAGCCAATTGACCTTACCCAAGCATAACCATGGTTATCTCACTCTACCCCCTACCCTTGGGAAAATCTTATATATTGAAGGCATTTAGAAGCATAATTCATCCACTCCATATCTTTGAATTGCAGCAAAGCTCTGTCAATTTGCATCCACATCACTCACTTATCATTTGTCATTGCTACTTAGCTTAAATTGCTTTGATCATAGTAGATTGTTCATCAAATAGAGCTAGAATTTGATTGAATAGATCTTAATTGCATATCATATAGCTTAATTCTCATCTTTAGAGTGTCACTAGTGAGGATCATAGCTGAGAGCCTCATTTACCACTTTATTTTAGAGATCCATGAGATATTTAGATTAATTGTGGATTATTTAGATTAGTTTGCTTTTAATAGTGTAATTGTCTTTTAAATCTTGTTATTTCATGAAGGTGTAAATCACTCACACACAGTAAGGACCCAAGATGGATGAAGAATTAGGAGAGTTATTGCAGTAAGGAATTTGCCTAAAATTATGAAGCCTACTAACATAATTTGCAAAGAATGTGTAATGGATAAATAGAAGAGAAGTTATTTTCCCAGTAAGAAGTTTACATCTACAGAAAAGCTAGAGATTATTCATACAAATTTGAGCGGTCCTACTAGGACTAGAGGATTCTATGGAGAAATGTATTTTATGATTCTTGTTGATGATTTTACAAGAATGATGTGGATTGCATTTCTTAAAGAAAAATATGAAGCATTTGATAAGTTTAAGATTGTTAAGAATAAAGTTAAAAATGAATCTGGAATGAAAATTAAGTGTTTAAGATCTGATAGAGGTGGAGAATTTACTTCTAGAGAGTTTAACACCTTTTGTGAAGAAAATGGCATTAAGAGACAGTATTCAGCCCCTAAAACACTTGAACAAAATGGAATTGTAGAAAGAAGAAATAGATTAGTAACTAAAGCAACAAGAGCTATGTTATTTGAGAATGATTTGGTGAAGATATTATGGAGAGAAGTAGTGAACACAATAGTGTACACAATGAATAGAGTACAAATTAGAGCAGACACAAACAAGACACCTTATGAATTATGGTTTGGACATGCACCCTTAGTTAAGTATTTTAGAATTTTTGGAAGTAAATGTTATATAAAGAGAGATGATGATATTGGAAAGTTTGATCCTAGAAGTGATGAAGGTATTTTTCTTAAATATTCTTTGAAGAGAAAAGCCTATAGATGTTACAACAAGAGAACTAAAACTATTGTTGAGAGCGCAAATGTTAAAGTTGATGAAAAGTTCAAAATTCAGGAAAGAATGCTTGATTATGGATCTGATGGAGAAGCTCATCCTAAGCCTAACACTAAAACTACAGATTTATTCTATGAGACTAATAGTGAATTGTTGAATTAAAGTTATGCTGAAGAAACCAAAGAGGAATCTAGAGAAGAATCTACAGTTAAAGCAAGATCTAAGACTATGACACCAAATAGGTATCTATCAAGGCATCATCATGTTGAACAAGTTATTGGAAGTTTGGACAAAGGAGTTCTAACTCATAATAAGGTACATTTATGTTTGATTTCCCAAATTGAACCTAAGACTACTAATGAAGCTTGTAAAGATGAAAGTTGGACTAATGCAATGAAAGAAGAACTAGATCAGATTGAAAAGAACAAGACATGGGAATTTGTACCTAGACCTAAAGACAAGAATGTTATTGGAACTAAATAGGTATTCAAAAACAAGATGAATGAACAAGGAGAAGTAGTAAGAAATAAAGCAAGATTGGTATGTAAGGGTTACTCATAGCAAGATGAAATTGACTATGAGGAAACCTTTGCACCTATTGCAAGAATTGAAGTAGTAAGAATGTTTTTGGCTTATGCAACCTAAAATAAATTCAAAGTATATAAGATGGACATGAAGTAAAAATTTCTGAATGGAGAATTGGAAGAAGTCTACATTGAGTAGCCTGACGGTTTTCCTTTGACTCAAGAAGGAGACATGGTATGTAAACTAAAGAAAGCCTTATATGGACTTAAACAAGCACCTAGAACTTGCTATGTAAGACTGGATAAGTATTTTTTAAAGTTGGGATTTACTAAAGCAACAACTAATAGTAATCTGTACACAAAAGAAATTGAAAATGGTTTGTTGGTTATAGTTATCTTTGTTGATGACATTATCTTTGGAGGTGAAGATGAAGCTAGTGACAAATTTGCTGATGAAATGAAGACTGAATTTGAAATGAGTATGATTGGTGAGATGAAATACTTTTTGGGATTATAGATAACATAGAATAATGATGGTATCTTTGTAAGTCAGACAAAGTATTTGAATGATTTGTTGAAAATATTTGGAATGGAGAACTGTAAACCAGTTGGAACACCTATGGTGACTGGACATAAACTATCTAGCACAGATGAAACACTAACAGTGGAACAGAAGAAATACAGATCCATGATTGGAGGATTGCAGTACTTGACACACACAAGACTAGATATAGCACATTCAATTGGAATTGTAGCAAGATTTCAAGCTGAACCTAGACAATCACATTATGTAGCAGTAAAGAGGATACTGAGATATCTAAGAGGCACAATGGATTATGGATTGTGGTATGAAAAATATGATGATTTTACCCTATGTGCATATACAAATGCTGATTGGGGAGGCAGTGTTAATGATAAGAAAAGAGCTAGTGGTGGAGCATTTTTTCTTGGAGGAAGATTGGTTTCCTGGCTAAGCAAGAAGCATAATTGTATCTCACAAAGCACAGTAGAAGTATAATATGTAGTAGCAGAAAACAATTGTAATGAAATAATTTGGATGAAGCAAATGTTGAAGGATATTGGAATTAAGTTTGTTGAACCTGTTGTCATACATTGTGACAACACCAACACAACCAATATGTCTAAGAATCTTGTATTAAATTCTAAGACAAAGCATATAGAAAATAAGTATCATGTTGTAAGAGAGAAAGTTGCTGAGAAAGAAGCCAGACTTGAGTACACAAGTAAAAAGGAGCAGATAGCATATACATTCACAAAGCCTTTTCCTAAGGATACATTTGAGTATCTGAGAGGTATGCTTGGGGTTATGCCCTAGCCTACTTTTGAGAAGTGATGCTACTGGTTGCATTCGTCCAGTGGTATATAAGCCTTATCTTTCCTCTAGACTAGATGTTGGTACTTCCTCTATGGGGGAGTATGTGTATCTGAGCTGAGTCATGAGGACTCTAGTAAATGTATTTTTCTAAAATAGTGTCTTTTGACATTGAGTTGTTGTTGACATAGTGTTGAAATTTCTATCATTGATGTCAATGGGGGTGAAGTGTACATGAAAAACCAAGATTTGATGTCAATAGGGATACCTAAGCAAGATTTGATTTATGAAGAGGACTTGAAAATGTTTGTTAGAGCAGCCATGTTGTAGTATTGGATTTTTTGGAACATTGGATGTTTTTCATCTATGTTGCCATCAATGCCAATGGGGGAGATTGTTAGGAATGAATGCTAAATGTTTGGCAGCCATTCTGATGTAGTTGTTGTTGCATTCATGACTATGATTGTCATTGATGTCAATGATGTGACCTTCTAGAGACTTGCAAAGAAGCAGACATAGTTTTGATTAGTGCACACGGGATATTGTAGTTTGAGCTATGTAATGTTGAGGCTACACTCTTTGATATGTTTTATGTCTATGGTTAAGAGCGCAGATAGTAATTTATTTATTCATGGAAGATATGAGTATTTTGGTAGAAGCAGTATTCAGGCAGTGTTTGTGAATAGCGGTTTGTGGAAATCGAATGATATCTCCTAATCGGGATGGATTCTAGTTTTGTTTAGTTAAAGGGAAGTTAGAGACACATTGTTAGTGATGTGGATGACAACGTAGACTTTGAGGTCACATGAGTGAATATTTATTGCATTTGGTAGCCGACAGTTTTTGTGTAATTTTGGTGTAGCGTGTGGAAAATTTTATTTTGTAATTAGATGTCGACTTATTTGTAATTACTTGAGTGTGGTATAAAGGAGGAAATGTATTTCCTTGTTTATATATGGTTGTATTAGTTATGTGTGGTATTTTATGCATGAAGTGAAGAAAAGAGCTAAGTATGAAAGCGAATATGCGAAGGAAGACATGCGAAGTACATAGATCTGAAAGTGAGATTTGATGTAATAGTGAGTGCGGTTTGGAATAGTTAGAGAAGAGTAACATATTATTCTTTTGAGTAATGTAAAGATTATTTGGATAGTGTGTTCAATGATCTTACCCTGAAGCTATTTGGGCAGTGGGTCCTTCTGTCTTCCATAACTCTTAACAGGGTTATAATCTTTTAACAGGGATTCAAAATCTCTTAACATGGATTCATATATATTGAATGTATTTCATAAGACTCCTAACAGAGTCCATCCTTTCATAAGGAATATTCATACTAGTGCATCTTTTGTGGGCATCATTCCCACCGGGGTTTACTCTTTGATGAAGAGGTTCCCTAGTCAACATATCTTGTGTCATTGTGCATGAATATCTTTCTATGGTTGGTAGTTATATTACTTATATGGTTTAATGTTGTTGAAGATGATAAAAGTTATAATTATTTGATATATGATTCACCCCCCCCCCCCCCCCCCCTCTCAGTTATCTTGGTGGACTTTACTTTCTAACAAACACCCTATGGAAGGACTGCCTCCTTGTATCAGTAGTTTCATAGGTTGTACTAGATTTCATGGATTGGAGATAGATGAATCCTCCATATCCTGGTTCTCTGAATCAACACTCATTGGGGTAAGGGAAATCTTCTTGTTTGGCAGGTAGAGGTTTGAATAAGGGTGCAATGTTTAAGCTCTAAGTTTCACCCAATAAAAAATCAAATTAAACAAACTATGAAATTAGTTGCAAATGAGAATGGATTGAACGCATGACTTGGTGGGCATCATGAAATCTTACCATAAGAGAGATGGGTAAATCATTTTAGGTGAATGCGATTAGTCCTCTTGGGTCCTCCATTGCTTCCTGGTTCTAGCATCATATATTATAGTTTATCTTCTTATGGACTATATTGGCATTGGAATATGTGAAGAAAATGAAGAATCTTAATTCCAATCTTTGTTGATCAATGAAAATAGTGGGTTGCACAAGAGTGAGGATAGTGCCAGTGTAGGTGCAGACGCAGGCTTGATAAATCAGAATTTAGGGGAAGATGGAGTTGTGAGGAGGTCTCATCATTGTACCTGTAATGTCAAAATAGATTATAGAAGGCTTTAGAACATTTACCAAGATGGTCTACACAGATTGAGTGGCACCTTATAAGTCTTTGTTGCCATCATTATTTTTCCTATGTTCTATGTCCTTGGTATCGTATTTGGTGGAAAACTAGTTTTCCTATGTTCATTGGTTTTTAACATGTCTTTGATATCAAAGTCTATATTCCATGCAATTCTGACACCTCTACCTTTCTCATCATTTACATGTCATCTCTCTCTTTCTTATATTTTTTTTATCTAGCACTATTTATTGGGCTTCTTGTAGCTCTATTGTTTCTTGTCCTTTTGTTGCATAATATACTGCTTCTTATTTCTGCTGTTGAATTTCGCCTTTATCAAAGTATAATGCCTTACTATTTCTATTATTGTCCTCTTTCATTGTTGTTTCTTATTGTTCAAAATCTAAGTCTTCTTCACTCTTTAACTTCTTTCTTACCTTATTCTGTCAACATATTATCCTCTTTTTTATCGTTGCAAGTTTCTCATTCCCTCCAATTTTTTTTGAAATGGTTATCCTCTCCTTGTATAGATCTTCAATATTTTTTCTTCAATTTTAAATTTTTATTCTACATTTGAAATCTGCATATTAACATTGGTCTTTGTGATGTTTTTAACTTGAACTTCATTATTTTTTTTACTGCCATGTTTGCACTTTTGTGCTCCCCTACCAATTTCAGCATCTTTGTTCATTATCTTCTTTCTTTTTTAAGCACTCTATTTCTTTCCTTTTGTAACATCTAGCATGCTCATTAAATGCATCTCCTATGTATTCATTGTAACATCTGGATACTTTTTTTAGTTCAAGATTTTCATCAAATTTCTTTTGACTACTCATATTCCTTTTTTTCAAAATTGTTTTAGCTTTTACTTAACTCAGGTGAGATATTTTAATGCATAATAAAACTTCTTCCTAAATTATATCAAGTTAGTTACGTAAGGTAAAGTCTTTTGTTGTATAAGGTTTCTATTAAATTTTAAATTAAGCAGATTTTTTTAAAGGTTTATAAATAAAATTTAGTTTATAATGAGTTTGACATTTATTAAATCATTTTTTATATATATTCTTTTTAACTTAATTTTTTTTAATGATTTTTTAATTATTACAAGTTTAAATACAATTATGATTTTGTTAATTTTCTATCACTTGTAAATTAAAACAATTTTATTTAATGAAGTTTTCAAGCAGCTCTAATTTATTATCAAAAGCTTTATTAAATTTGATAAAAAATAAATAAAAATCTTAAAAGACTTGATAAAACTTAATATTATTTTTTTATGAAAGGGGGTGTCTATTTAAGGTTTTTAAAAAACAAATCAAACTAAAATATTTTTGTAATTAATTCTTTTTTAAAAAACCAAATGTGTTTTCTAGCTATTTAAATATCATTTCCTTTTTTTTCAAATATTGGTATTATTAAAGTGAAAGGGTTAATTACTTTTTAGCTAACAAATACTCAATCTTTTGAAATTATATCAATTTTTAGCAGTAGAACTTGTACCACATGCTTGATCCAAAGAAAATAACATCATTGATGTTGCTAGGTTATAATTTGTTTGTTTATATCACTCTTCCTAGCATTGTCTCTTTCTAATATTTATTATATCACTATTATTAGTTGCTTCATTTATCATTAGATTCCTTGTTTATATTTATCAAAAATTATTCAAATTTTTTAACAAAAAGGTTTATACTTTAAAACAAAATTCTCCTTCAATTTTTTTAATATCATTTTAACCCTATATTTAAACATATTCCAATTGCCAATTTTCTATTTAGATGCAATAAAAATTTGTTTTATCATTTAAACAAAAAATTTAGATAATTTTTTATTTTTTTAATCTTCTTGCACATTAACCAGTAACATTTATGTTAAATTCCATTCTTGGATTCTTTTTTACATATTATTTATTATATTCTAGTTTATTTTAAATTTCTATGTCGACATTAATTCCATAAATCAAATTGACAAGTTCTAATTATCAATTTCATCATGCTAAGTTCAATTCGTTCTAATATTTTTGACCCTCTATAAAAATGGACTATCTATTTAATTCATTGTATTGCTAAATTTTAATTTTGTTCAAGTATTGTGAGCTATCTAACAACATTTCCTTCCAATGGATTATTGTTGAGCATTAATTACTTTTAGTTATTATGATCTATTTTTATGCACTAAGTTGCATCTTTGATAAGTTCCATTTGATCTATTGGCTCCATTTGTAAGTGGCAATGGGATGCACTTACTTCAGTTGATGTTCATCAACTTGTTCCATTTGTAAGTTACACTGGGATGCACTTAATTTATTTTGTGCTTATCAACTTGTTCCATTTTTAAGTTGCACTAGGATTCACTTACTTTAGTTGATGTTTATCAACTTGTTCCATTGGTGAGGATGGTGCTCTTGAAATCTTTCCTGAAATTTGTTGGATATCTCTTATTTTGGAAGGCAATTTATGTTTTTCTCACTCATAATCCTTAGTTAAAATTATTATTTAACATATGTCAATAGTTGTTTCATATATGTTGGCTTAAATTTTTATCTCCTTAATGGTTCCTTGATTCATGATTGCAGACATGTTTGGAAAATCAGGTCATAGGTTGATTTGAGGTTTGAGTATCATGTTCTACTAATTTATCTTTGTCTCTGTCATATTTCTATGCACATTCTACTATTGCGATAATGCACTACATTCATCATTGCCTAGATCATGGGTCATGTAGGTGATGGAGTCGAGACCCATTCGCTTGCAGTGAGATGACTCATTAATGGACTGACTATATCCATGTGATTGATACAATGTTGATGCAGGTTTCATTAGTTGGCCTTGGTTGTGGTCATTTATGCATTAGTATGTTTCTTTTATGATTTCTCATGATTAATCTCATTCTAAAGTTTTCATTGATTCTATAAAGTTGAATGATTTTTTATGGTACATATTATAAGTTCCTTTCCAAAATTGCATTGATTTGTATCAAGGGTAGATCCCAACTATGGGAAATCTACTTGTGTTTTTTCTATGTTCTATATTTCAAGTGATCCATCAAGGAAAATTCAAGACATCAATTCATTTACACAAATCCTATGAATCACAAGACTACTTGAAGATGTGGTTATACTTCCACTTGAATACATTTAAAGGACCCATTCACTTCTCTTGGCTCTAAAAAATTTTCAAGTACAACATGCAAATGACTACTTGCACACTTGAAGACAATACTTTTTTCTTTATATTGAAGATCAAGTTGACAAATTGTTGTAAATTCTGGGTTTAATACCTCTTGTTGTAAAATCCCCAAGTAAAGATTAAAGGGGGTCTTAGAATTTATAATCCTCCCTTGGTTGTATTATTTAAATAAGGATAAACTAAGGTATCCTTCATGTATTTTTGTCCTTTAGTCCAAGTGGGAGGACAACTCATATTTTGTATTTCCTTTAATAAGGAAATTAGTTTATTCCTCCTTAAGAGGATATGGTCACTTGTGGCACACACTTATGAATGGTGGCATTCATAGACTTGGGAGGTACATTCTAACTACTCTCTCTCATTTCTATTTAAGAGATTCTCCTCTATCATTTCTTATTATGAATTCATTGTAATTGAGAAACTCTCTCTCTCTCTCTCTCTCTCAGTTGAGGGTATGGCCTCATTCATAATGTCACAAGGGATTTTATTTTCTTTCCCCTTTCAAAATACTTGTCTCACTATGTTGATCTCAGAGCATCTCGATGGTTTTGATAGATCTTGAAGCTATTTCTCTTTCATTGTGTTAATGGTAAAATATTTCCTTTTGCTTCACTCACTTGGTTTCTATTCTTTAAAGTTATTTTCATTTTTTGAATATTTCTAACAGATCCCAACTCAGAGGGGTACACCAAGGATGACCATAAAGATCCTGAAAAGGGGACATTCCTATAGAAATGTGATATCCATTTTTGTATGTAAACTCCATTAGGTATAGATAATCTTCTCAATGGGCATGTCTATCTATCACATACATTCTAAGCATGTCCTCAAGCACCTAATTAACTCACTTTGTCTAACCATGGGTCTCTGGATGATATGCTGAACTAAAATTTAGCTTAGCCCCTAAGGCATGTTGCAAAGAGGTCCAAAACTCTAAAGTGAACGCTAGATCCCTATCTGAGATAATCTTTCTAGGAAAACCATGTAACCTGACTATATGCTTCAGGAAGACTCTGGCTACTAAGGTGGTAGTATAGGATGACTACATAGGAGAAAAATGTGCTACCTTAGTTAACTTATCCACCATGACCATGATAGCATCATGTCTCTAATAAGTGATTGGTAGTCCCACAATAAAATCCATAGATATGGTATCCCATTTCCATTCGGGAATCAAATGTGGCTGAAGGAGGCCTACTAGGTGGTGATGATCAGCCTTGACCCTATGACATTCCAAACACCTAGCCTTAAAATCTACTATATCCCTCTTTATACCATACCAAAAATATAACTATCGTAGACCTGAATACACCTTCTTGACACCTAGATGAGCTGAATAGGGAGCATGATGTGCTTCCACCATGACAAATTTCCAAAGATCATCCAAAAGTGGTACATAGATTCTACCTTGCTACCTCAACAATCCATCTAACTCTAAATAATAACTTGATAACCTTCCTTCTAAGGCCCTTCCCGACTCAATTTCAGCCTTAACTTCTTGATACAAAGTATTCGAAGGAAGTGACTACAAGATTTGACTTATCAAATTAGTAGAAATGGAGAGAATGGAGAGCTCATGTCTCCTTCTACTCAAAGCATCTGTTACAACATTCTCCTTACCTTGGATATATTTAACCTCAAAATCATATTCACAAAGGAACTCCATCCATTGACATTGCCTGGTGTTTAGATTTAGTTGAGTAAATATGTATTGAAGGCTTTGGTGATCGCTATGTAACTCAAACCGATGCCCCAATAAGAAGTGTCTCCAATGATTCAAGACATAAACTACAACTACTAACATGTGTAGGATAGTTAAGCTCATGGTCTTTAAGCTTTCTAGACTCATAGGAAATAACTCTACCTTATTGCATCAACACCACCCTATGCCTTCTAAGGAGGATCCATTGCAAACCATAAAATTTTCAGTAGGGTCAGGTACCACCAAAAGTAATGTACTACTCTATTTATCCTTAAGGATCCAAAAATATTCTGAACATTTCTTAGTCCAAATGAACTTCTTCGCTTTCCTTTACAAGGAAGTGATGGGATGAGCTATTATGGAGAATACTTGGATAAATCATCTGTAGTATCCATCTAAACCCATGAAACTATGAACCTTTGAGATGTTGGTGGGGGTTGGCTATTTAATAATAGCTTGAATCTTTGTGGGATCAACTATTATACCTTCTCCTGAGATAACGTGACCAATATACTTAACTTCTATTTGGAAGAATTCACACTTCTCCAAATTTGTAAACAACCAATTCTCATGACCACACTTTAACACATGTCGAAGATGTTCCTCATGTTCTTCCACTGACTTAGAGCATACCAAAATGTCATCTAGAAAAATTATGATAAATCTTTCCAAGAAGGTCCTGAATACCTAGTTCATCAGACCCATGAACACTAAAGGTTCATTTATGAGACTGAAAGGTACTATGGTAAATTTTTAATACCAATACCAAGTATGAAAAGCTATTTGGTGAATGTCAGCTTCATGAATCCTTAATGGATGATAGCCCAACTTTAGATCTATCTAGGAAAATACTTTGGCTCCTTTCATTTGATCAAATAGATCATTGATCCTGGCCAGAGGGTACCAATTCTTAAAGGTTACTTTGTTGAGTTGACGATAGTCAATGCAAACCTAAGTGAGCCATCTTTCTTCTTTACAAAGATAATCAGAGCTCCCCAAGGTGACACACTTGGTCTGATGAAGCATTTTTCTAAGATTTCTTCTAGTTTTACTTTCAACTCACTTAACTCTTGAGTGGTCATACAATAAGGAGCTTGAGAGATGGGTTTAGCTCCTAGCACCAACTCTATACGAAAATCAATGTCTCTTTTGGGAGGCATTCCAAGTATCTCATATGCATAAACATCCACAAGATCTTGAATTAAAGGGTGTTCAAGTGTTATTTCTCTATCTTCCTTGTTAGCCAAGTCATTAACTCTGACAGCAAAAAGTTGACATCCCTTTCTCATTCATTTCTTAAGTTGCATTATTGATATCATCTGAAGTGATATAGGTCATTGGATTCCCACAGTAGTGTTGGGCTTTCCCAAATCATCTAAGTAATGAATTATCTTCTTTCAGCAATCTATCCTAGCTTCATGAGCTGCTAACCAATCCATTGCTAGGATGACTTCATACGATCCAAGAGGAATTGCTCTAGGATCAACATTGGTGGAGAAAGGTCCTTATCCAAAGTTTCAATTTTGAACACACAAATATGTCATCATTTTATCCCTTGAGGCTAGCTCTACCTTCCACTTAACTCCTTTCCCTATTATTGCTATCCCACACTTTTCTATCAAAGAAGTAGATATGAAGGAATCGGTTGCTCCTAATTCAAAGAGAATAGAAATATTTTTACCCTTTAACAAACTTGGAGTCTTTATGGCCATGTTCTGATGATCAACTTGTCTATGCTCTACTATGGAAAACACCCTATGATATCGAGAAACATCCCCCATAGTTGGTTCTGAAACTGCTTAGTTTTGATTGGTGAAATTAGTGTGCTGAGGGTAATGAACTGCAATGTGTCCTTGTTGTCCAAAATAATAATAACCCGTGTTCCTTCCAAAGTTCTTTGTAGGTGGTGCACTAGATTTTTGATAACCTCCTTATTGAAATTTTGAGAATTCTAGAATGGTGGACAAGGAAACCTCTATTGAGTCTGATTATTGCTATGGTTTTTGGGCTGTTGAAACTTGCCATTTCTTTGGTTGTTACTTTGGAATTTCTTTTTATGGAAGTTTTATCCTCCTTTAAAGGATGATTGTTGGTTATAGGAGGTGGAATTTCCTTGGTTAAAGTTTTCTTTAGAACTTGACCTAGCATTGAAGGTTTGGCCACTGGAATAACCACTTTTTCCTTTAACCTTTCTTTCCACTAGCAATGGCTTAGTGATATCATCTTAGAGATTCTTGGGTTCTAGGATTGCCACATCTCTTGATAGATGATAATTCAACCCTTTGATGAAATATTGTACTAAAATGGGGTCATCATCCTTATAGCCTGAGAAAGGCTTAAGTTCATATAATTTTCTTTTATATTCTTCCACCATCATGTTGGCTTGTTTCAAGTGGTGAAATTCTTCTGCCCTTCCCTATCTCCCCTAATAGAACATGAATCGATCCTTAAATCTCTCTAGGAACAATTAACAAGAAACAATGTTAATGGTGACTTGAAGTTTTTCCTCTCTCCATGTACCACCATGTATATGAAAATTTTCTTAGATTCATAATAGTGCATCTAGTCTTGACATTACTACTAAAAGGGTGCATAGAGAAACACCTCTCAAGGTCAAACAACCAAGTTTCCATTGCAGATCCCCCTTCATTGCCATAGAAAAGGGGTACCTTAACCCTGAGTAAGTTTCTTATGTGAGTGGTATCCCTATTCTCAGATTCTTTCATATCTTGCCTTCTCCTAGGGCTCCTAGCCCTTTCCCTATCTTGGTGATGAGCTTGGTTTCCTTCTTCAAAATTGACTATGTTTTTAAGTTTGTCAAGTCTATGAAAGAGTTTTTACATAAGTTGGGCTCCCTCCTAGTCATTATCTTGAATCTCATTCCTATGGTTGTCTTGATTATGTTCTCCCTTATATTCCCCATGGGAACTCTCTAGGAGATATCTCAAGGAAGATTCCTAAACTCTATCCTTAGCTCTTCTGTAGGTGATGGGAGGCATCCTAGAAGAGTGGTGTAACATAAGTTTTAGGTACCTAGATTTAAATGAATATTCAATGTTTTGAAGAGTTTAAGTTTAAATATAAATAGACCTTGAGCTCCTAGTATAGCAACTAGGACTTTGATACTAAATGTAATGTCCCTTCCAGAAAACCCATAAGAAATCAATTCTTTTAACCCAAAATTACCACTAACAATTTTTATTTTCTAAAATTCTAAAATTTCATTAATAAAATTCACTAGTAAATTCCTTAAGGTTCCCTTAATGAATTCATTTACCAATATCAAGAATTTCATTTCATTACTTAATCAAATAAATTTCATTTCCTTTTTCTTTTACTTTTGCATTTAGATCTTAAGAGAAAGAGTAAGAAGGAAATATTTTATTCCTAACCATATCTTTTACTTCATAATTCATTTTCAAATTCCTTTTCAAATTACATTTAAACCTTCACATAGGAAACATTTCTTTTCTTTTCAACATAGAAGAGATAGAAGAGATAGTACAATATTACACTTTTCATTTCAACTTTAGAATCTTCAAATAAATCCCTTGAAAACCCCTGGATCTATCCCTCCCTAATTAAATTTCTTTGTTCTTTCAGTACTATTACAATAATAATTACATGAATGGCTGAGAGGCTTTACAAGGAAATATTTACAACTTTCTTTTTAATAATACATGATACAAATTGAGATATCTTTAACATTACATGAAAAATGAATGCATCCATGTCACAAACCATGAATAGTACCTCAAAAGATATTTTCCACCCAACCATGTGAAACTAGTGAAGTTCCACCCCCTATGCTAGGAGATAGAACCAAGATACTCACAAGGCCTAAAGAAACCTAAGGCTACACAAAACAATAACTTGAAAACAAATGTAAGACATAACAAAATATCACTTAACTATACACAAGGGTTAGGTTTCTATCATACCCTCTAGGTGAGTGTCATCACATATCCTGTATATTGGGATCCACCCTAGAAACCATATAACCCTGATTCCTCCTTTCTGAATAGGGATACACCCTAGTAGTTACCTATGGTCCCGGTACTCCAACATGACTATGTGGACATTATTATGTACCTTTCATTATCTTTTAAATCCCCCCTTTCATAATTTAATTATTAGGTTATCACTTTTTACTAACCCACCCATAGGATCATCTAGAAACCTCTTTAGGGTTCTAACACCTATGGTGAGCCACTCACCTAGGGTACCTAGTCCCCTACCCCCACACACAAGCTTAGAAACCATAAGGTACTTCCAAAAGATTCATCTTGCAGGTCTAGGGAACCGTCCTGTGCACTCAAGCTACCAGAACAAGTCCTAGCCTCATATAATGAACACAAACATTAGCCAAGTATTGAAATAGCATAAGTAATTCCATATAATGCCAAAAAAATCATATATGGACATTCTTAAGGGATACTAATTGCAGACCAATCATAAGGAACAAGTTATAGAGATTATAAGCTCAAAAACTACCAATTTTGAGTCCCTAGAACCTACTAAAACCCTAAATGACATACTGTAACTACCTATATAGAAATGCAGTGATGTTCATTCAACCTTTGACCAAGCATCATATGGGTATGAGTAAAAACTCGTATGACATTCCAGGATTCCCATACGAGACTGTACTCAAAACTTCCCATAACCACTATTAAATCCTTTTAATAATCTAATTAAAATAGCCTCCAAAGAAACCTATAACAAGAAAAATAAACATAAAGCTTTCAAGGAAAAACATCTAGCACAGTGGGAATCAAACTAGCCTAACTTCTAGGAGGTCTCAATTTCGAATCCCCTAGATAGCTAGTTTTACCAAAATAAACTTTCTTTTATTATTTCTTATTATTATTTTTACTTTTTATTTAATATACTTTATTTAAGAATTAAAGAAGTCATTATACAAACAATTAAAACAAATAAGTATAATAATATTTATCTATGCCTAGGTATATGGGTGTGCACCCACATATACGCATTCATATATAATCTAAATTCATTAATAATACCTGTATCATCTTCAAATGGAAGAACTTCCATGATAAGAGCATTTATCCCTCCGAGTAAGTGGTTTGGGGTCATGTTAAGCACCTTGATTGGGTCTTTGCATGTATTTGGCTTTCTCCCTACTTTCCACTTCTTCCCTGCACTTGATTTCTTCATTCTAGGTGAAATTAGGGTTAGGATCTTAAGGATTCTCCTGAATTTCCCTCTTCCATGGATGTATTTTTTAGGTAGGATTTAGAAATAGATCCTCCTAGCCTTCATCATAGTAATAATAGGATTTTATGTCTATAATTGACATTCTATCCCATTCTGGTATCAGTTCTAGGTTTTTGGGCAACCCTAGGACCTCTTGACTTGGTTCTGAGTCAAACTGGGACCAGGGTCAAATTCAAGGTCAAACTTGAATAGGTCAGGGTCAAGCTCAAACCTAACTAGGTTAGGGTCAAGCTTGAACCTAACTAGGTTAGGGTTGAGCTCGACCCTGACTAGGTCAAGTCCAACCTTGACTTTGACCCCTTCAAATCTTCAATTTCCAAAATTTCTAGGCTTCAGGCTTTCAAAAGATTTTATTTTCCCACCTTCGGGTCACCCATTTTGGGTTTTGGGATGGTAAATCCTTTAATTTCATTTAATCTAGGTATATTTTCTAAAGGTGAGGACCTAATTGGGATTTAATTCTCCAAGGTGGTCCCTCTAGAGGAGTGTGCCCTAGTTCACTATAAAAGGAGGCCTTCCTCTCTCATTTTCACATCTCATCCTCAAGAAATTTCATGTGCAAGCACTCAAGCATCTCATCCCAAGTGCTCAAGCTCTCAAGGTGATTAAAGAAAGAATTCCATTCAAGAAAGCATTCAAGTCTTCTTCTCCATCCAAGTTCTCTATTGAAGATCAAGGATTCAAGCATTCAAGCCATTGAAGGGATTTGGTTCAAGCATTCAAGATTCATCATTCAAACCCTAGATCTAGCCATCATGATGGTGTGATATTCCTTCAAGATCCTTTTTTTCATCTTTAATATCCATTTCATTCTTCCTTGAAGGTGGATTCCAAGCATACAATCATGGAGGTTTGATTTACATTTATTTTTTTGTTCAAGCTTTCATATCAATATACTTGTTTACATTCAAAATACAATTGCATATCTATAGAATTGCGTAGCTTCATTGTTAGATCATTTTCTACTACTTGCTAGCATTCCTATTTCAATTTCAATATTAAAGTTGATTCCAAACTGGGGTTTGACCAAGGCAAACCCCTCAAACAAACAACAAAAATCCTCCTTTTCTTGTAGGTACAAGTGTGAAATTTTGGATCTGAGAGTGAATTTGGATACCCTTTTCAGAAAACTTCTGAGATCTACGAATAGAATTTGAATCAGACTTCAAATGAATAATGTAATATTTGACCTTTTATGAGGGTCAAACTTGAGCTAAGCCATCTTGGAGAAATATTTCTTGGTTTTCTCTGTCTCAGCATTTCCAATCTAGGATAGGTTTTAGATTTTCCCTCAAGTGCACACAAACATCAAAATTCAACATTTTCTAGATATTCCCTTATTGGAGCTTAGTATTTGTATTTTAATTATTCTATATTCCAAACATAATATCCTCCATAGGGAAATATTAGATTTACTCTCTTTCTTTTCCATATTCACCATAAATTGATTCAATTGTGTATTAACCTTTTGGTTGATCAAATTGGATCTCTTCTTTGGGGAATTTGGGTTTGAGAATAGATCTCATATTTCCCCCTTTGCATGTGAATATAGGTGAATCCATTTTACCCCTATTCATTTTGGTGAACCTAACATACTTACTCTCTTTTCTTTTGTGGATTTAGATGCCCTATTGTGTTAGATTTGTGGTTAATATTTTCTTGCATTAAGATTAGGTTTATTTATGCCCTTGCATTTACATTTCAAAAATTGTAAATTTTTTTAAAAAAAATAATTGTAAAATCTCTTTAAAAATACAAAAACATTTTCATTTTCATGCTTTTAGTATTCAACATGTATGATTCTTGTTTTGAGTACTTTGATGAGGCTTTTGTTGTTCAAGATGATAGATCCCTTAATGAGGTACATGGAAGTGAGGATGAAAATTGTTTGAATGAGATCTCCATTGATCCTATTCCTATTTCACTCTCCTCCACAACCTCTTCAATTGACCTTTACAAAGATGAGTTAGGGATTGATGTTAATTTTTCTCCTAATATATGTCTTTTCTATAAGCCTACTTTCCCCTTTAGGGATCAAGCTTTAATGAGTTTTGATGATTCTACAATGCACTTAATGGATAGGGATGATAATCCTCTCTATTTGGGATGAGCCTTTGGATTTGGATGTTGATTACTCTCTTCCTCATGAAATCATTAGGGATAATCCTCCTATTTGGGATGAACCTTTGGATTTTGATGTTGATTACTCTTTCCCTCATGAAACCATTATGGATAGTCCTCCTATTTGGGATGAACCTTTGGATTTGGATGTTGATTAATCTCTTCCTCATGAAGCCATTTTGGATAATTATAAATTTTTGGATGAATCCTTGGATAAATACATTGATTTATCCCCTCCTTGTGAGGAATTTTTTGTGCAAAATAATGACATGTTCTCTAAAACACACTTCCCTTATGTGAAATAAGATGACATTATAGATTCTCCACCTCCATGTAGTCTTCCTTCTAGTGATGAGACATTAGTAGAGAAAGATATACATTCCCTTAACACTTTTCCTCTTAGTGGTGATCTTATGGAAAATCAAGATCCTACCCCACATCATTCTTATCATAATATTACTTATATCTATTCAACCCCTTTTCCAAATGTGATTCCAAGTTTTCCTCCAATTCTGTATTCCATTCATATCACTTCCTATAGTTTTACTAGTATTCCTAATCTTCCTAATTGTATCCTTCCTAATCTAGTTCCTAAACTTCCTAATCCTAATCCTAACTTTCCTAATCCAATTCCTAATTCTCCATCTACTATTCCTAGTTCTTCCTACACTTATGTTGAGGTTAAAACTATGGTTCATGATGTAGATGTGCAAAGATTCTTCAAAGTACCTTCCCTTTATTATCCAATCCATAAAGATAAAAGAAAAGAAATTTCTCCTTTGAGATTTATTCATAATTTTACCCCTCATTCGTATATAACATAGATCTTTTCTCCTCTAGACTGGGGGGCAAGAAGTATATATTTTTTTCCTATCTTCTAGAATCCGTTATATTCCTCCTTTGAGCTTAATTGGTTATGTTTTCATGGTGTGTATTATGATATCTTTTCATCTATTTCTTTCATCCATTTATTCAAGATATCTTTTCTAAGACATTTGTTTTGCAAAGGTATCCCTTGCTTTCATCTCTGGAGGGCAAGGTTCTCCCTTCTTTCTCTTTATCTAGGGAACCACTTTCCTTAGTTTAGTGGTATTTATTTATATTGCAATATCACTTCATCATATTGATAGATGTTTTGACTATGGATAACATTCTCATATGAGAAGTTGTTGTCCTAAGTTGACACTTCTTCTCTATGTTGAAAATTATGTTCTTTATAAACTCTCACCCTTGCTTGGTGTTAGAGTTGTTTCCCTCATTCAAATTTTTCTCTTCCTTTTGTTTGTAGGGGGCTTGATGATTGAATCTTTGTTTCCACCTTTGAAAGATGATATTTTATCTAAATCACTCCTCTTTGGTGGGGGTCTTGTTGATAAGATCTCTTTCTTTGAGGATCCTTCTCCATGAGTGACATATCCTTTTCACGATTATCTATACTCTTGGATGTAGGGGTCAACATACCTCACTAGGAATATGGTATATATTGTTACTAAATAGGATATCTCCTTGAATTGTGAAGTAGGTATCCTCTTCCATCTTTTTTCCTACACTAGAGGGGCAAGGATGCCATCTCCTTCTTCTCTGTCTTTATGGGATTCACCTCTTTCCTTAGTTAAGCAGTATTTATCTATTATGTGATATCCAATCATACATGAAAATTTTGGTTTGCATTGAGGATCTATGTCCTTGATAACAACCTCCTTTGTTGTTTGATATTGGGTTTCCATGGTTGATATATCTCTCACCTTGGAAATTGAACAGTGTGCTATCCCTCATAAGGGTTACTTTCTTTTCACTTCTTGCATGATATCTCTTTACATTTGTCCTTTCCATGGCCTCACAAGAGCTATGACCTTCTTGGCTTGGACTGGGTGTTGTTTGTGGATATTGTCTTGATGCTAAAGAAAGGCTTTATCCTTGTTCTTTTTCTTTCCTTAACATGTCAAAATAGTATGTTTTTTCCATATTAAGGAGGGGGGCATATATAGGGTCTGCCTTGTGCTATAGTTTTTTATTTTTATATGCTAAATCTTCCGAAGGTAACACACATAAGTTGCTAAATCCTAAGGAGACATGCATTTTTCAAATTTTTAAATATGATAAATCCTCTGAAGATAACACACATAAGTTGCTAAATCCTAAAGGGACATGCATTTTTAATTTCAATTATGCTAAATCTTGAAAAGACATGCATCAATATTCTATATCTTCCGAGGGTAACACACATAAGTTGCTAAATCCTGAGGAGACACACATTTTATATTCATACTGATACAAGAAGGTGGATCTATGAGTATTCTAGAAGCCATTAGAAGACACATTAAAATTGCAAGCACAGTTTATGGGTGAACCTATTGGGCTCTCCCTCCATGGTGATTCACAGTAAGGTGGGAATCTTACTGGGTGAGGTAATCACTTTCTCCTTTCTCTCTTTTCTGCTTTCATGCTAGTAGGATAGGATCACAAAGCTATGTTATTTAAAGTTTTTCTTTTGTCTTTCTTATGTAAACATTTATGCTTTATGATATCTTTCCAAATATGATATTAGTATGAGGAATATTTCTTAACAAGGTTTCTTATGCTAATTGATTTGGGTTATTTAGTGCTAACCCTTGTTCTTTTGGTTTTCTTGTTTCACACCTTCATGAGTGTATGTTGAGTTAGAATCCTTAGTCTGGGGGCTCATGTCCTTAGCTAAGTGTTATTTCATCTTGTTGAGAATCCACTTGGATCTTCTCGTTCTTCTCCTTTACCAAGAGTTTGCATCAAGTCCATACTCTTGCTAAAGTGGGGGCTTAATGTACCATCTTAAAATGAAAGAACTTCCATGATAAGAGTGTTTATCCCTTTGAGTAAGTGGTTTGGGGTTATGTTAAGTGCCTTGATCAGGTATTTTCATGTATTTGGCTTTCTCCTCACTTTCCACTTCTTCCCTGCGCTTGATTTCTTCATTCTAGGTGAAATTAGGGTTAGGATCTTAAGGATTCTCCTGAATTTCCCTCTTCCATGGCTCTATTTTCTAGGTAGGATTTAGAAATAGATCCTCCTAGCCTTCATCATAGTAATCATAGGATTTTATGTCTATCCTTGACATTTTGTCTTGTTCTGGTATCAGTTCTAGATTTCTGGGCATCCCTGGGACCTCTTGACTTGGTTCTAAGTCAAATTGGGACCAGGGTCAGATTCAAGGTCAAACCTGACTAGGTTAGGGTCAAGCTAAAACTTGACTAGATCAGGGTCAAGCTCAAGCCTGACTAGGTCAGGTCCAACCTTGAATTTGACTCCTTTCTTCAAATCTTCAATTTCTAGAATTTTCGGGCTTCAGGCTTTCAGGAGATTTTATTTTCCCACCTCTGAGTCAGCCATTTTGGGTTTTTAGATGGTAAATCCTTTAATTTCATTTAATCTAGGAATATTTTCTAAAGGTGAGGACATAATTGGGATTGAATTCTCCAAGGTGGCCCCTCTAGAGGAGTGTGCCCTAGTTCACTATAAAAGGAGGCCTTCCTCTCTCATTTTCACATCTCATCCTCAAGAAATTTCATGTGCAAGCACTCAAGCATCTCATACCAAGTGCTCAAGCTCTCAAGGTGATTAAAGTAAGAATTCCATTCAAGGAAGCATTCAAGTCTTCTTCTCCATCCAAGTTCTCTATTGAAGATCAAGGATTCAAGCATTCAAGATTCATCATTCAAACCCTAGATCTAGCCATCATGATGGTGTGATCTTCCTTCAAGATCCTTTTGTTCATCTTCAATATCCATTTAATTCTTCCTTCAAGGTGGATTCCAAGCATACAATCATGGAGGTTTGATTTACATTTATTGTCTTGTTCAAGCTTTCATATCAATTTACTTGTTTACATTCAAAATACAATTGCATATCTATAGAATTGCATAGCTTCATTGTTAGATCCTTTTTTACTACTTGCTAGCATTCCTATTTCAATTTCAATATTAAGGCTGATTCCAAACTGGGGTTTGACCAAGGCAAACCCCTCAAACAAACAAAAAAAATCCTCCTTTTCTTGCAGGTACAGGTGCAAAATTTTAGATCTGAGAGCGAATTTGGATACCCTTTTCGGCAAACTTCTAAGAACTGTGAACAAAATTCAAATCAGACTTCAAATAAAGAATGTAGTATTTGACCTTTTATGAGGGTCAAACCTGAGCTAAGCCATCTTGGAGAAATATTTCTGGGTTTTCTTTGTCTCGGCATTTCCAGTCTAGGATAGGTTTTAGATTTTCCTGAAAGTGCACATAGACATTAGAATTCAACATTTTCTAGATATGCCCTAATTTGAGGTTAGTATTTGTATTTCAATTATTCTATATTCCAAACATAATATCCTCCATAGGGAAATATTAGATTTACTCTCTTTCTTTACCATATTCACCATAAATTGATTCAATTATGTATTAACCTTTTGGTTGATCAAATTGGATCTCTTCTTTGGGGAATTTGGGTTTGAGAATAGATCTCATATTTCCCCCTTTACATGTGAATAGAGGTGAATCCATTTTATCCCTATTCAATACCGATATAGAATAAATAAATAAATAAATTATATATATATATATATATATATATATATATATATATATATATATATATATATATATATATATATATATATATATATATATATATATATATATATATATATATATATATATATATATATATATATATATATATATATATATATATATATATATATATATATATAATTTATTTATTTATTTATTCTATATCGGTATTGAATAGGGATAAAATGGATTCACCTCTCTCTCTCTCTCTGTATATATATATATATATATATATATATATTGATGCATGGGCATTCTAGGGTACTCAACAAATTTGGATGGTGGTGTGTTGATTTGGTTCTGTGTTACTTAGTTGCATCTTTAACCGAGGGTTTTGGTTATTGAAGGAAGCTTGGTTGCTGAAGGAACTCGGTAAAATATCTTGTGCTTGGTGGAACTTGTACTTGGTGATGCCTATGGTGCTCACTCGATGTGCTTGCTTGATGATGCCTATGTTGATCAGTGTGGCTTGGCATGGTCGGTTGTTTCATTGGTGCTCAGTTGTTTCTTTGACACTTTGTAGTTCTAGTTTACCGACTGGAGTTCTTGGAGATTTGGTTGTCTGACTTGGTGCATTTATTGTTGGTAGCTTTTGTTGTATTTTCCTATATAGATCTAGAGGCTGACATGGATAATTAATTATTTATAAGGCTATTTGAGAGCCAACTATTGTTGCATTTAATATTTATTTGTAATAGGAGACAACTTGGCTTAGGAGTTAATTATTTCTTCTAGCCGACTTGTGGTTGAGGAAATATATTTAAGGAGCATTTGGGTAGTTGTTTAGGCAATAGAGGGAAGTGAGTAGAAGATACAAGATTAGATCTAGATCCTGAGAGAACTTGAAGATGAGATTGTTACCTAATAGTTGTAATAGAAGAGCTAGTGGTTTTCATGCTTGGAGACAAGGAGATTACTTGGAGGCTTGCAAGATCATGTTTAGATCTACCCTAGTGTTTCCATTAGTTTCTGATTATTTCAGAGTTAGACTAGCTAGAAGATTGCAAAAATACTCTAATTATATTTTTCCCTAACCCGAAAGGCCTTACAGTCGGGCATGTTAATGAAAATTTAGTTGAATTTTTTTTTTGTGTGTGTTAGTCCACATTGTTGGTGTTTGGTAGCATGTTTGGACTATCCTTAATTAGATCTTCCTTACCTATCCTTCGTTAGGTGGTATCAGAGCTTGAAGATCTTGAGTGTGTAAACTGATCTCCGAGTTGAGTCTATTTGCACCATGACCTTGGTATGTGATTTATTTCTTTGGGTTTTCAAAAATATTGAAGGATGCCTCCAAGAATATTGGACCCTAGATTGATTACAGATCTCTATGATGTTGTGGAATTGAATATTACACAGAAGGTTAAATTTGATTTCAGATTTGAGATGGAATTGATGAAGAGTGACATGATCACTGAGGTTATGAGAGCTATTGCTGGTATGTTGAGGAATCTTGGTACTAATCATGGTTATGAGGAAGCTACTGAAGACTTTGAACTTACTAGATCTAGTGGAGATGACCGCAGAGATAGATCTGGTGAAGACAAAACTAGTTAGTTACATAGATCTAGAGCTCGCTTAAGTACTAGTTATTGAATGGAAGTTTCTACTTTCTTTGGTACTTTGAGACCTGAGGACTTGATTGATTGGATTAGTGAATTAGAAGACTTCTTTGAGCTTGAATAAATTAAAGATCCTCTTAGAGTAAGATTGGCACAAATTAATTTGAAAGGACATGTTTCTCTTTGGTGGAAAGAATTACAAAGAGATAGAGAAGATGAAGGTGAAATGAAGATCAATTGGTGGAGGTTGATGGTGACTAAATTGAAATCTAAGTCCATACTTTTTGACTATGAGCTTGAATTGTTTAAGAATTTGTCAAATCTAAAGAAAAAGATTTGAATATGGAGGACTATACCAAGGAGTTCTATAAATTGACTATTCGGTCTGGACATAGAGAACTTGGTAAAGAAAAAGTAGCTCGGTATGTGAATGGTTTGAGATTCAATATTAAGGATGAGCTTGGTATGCTGAAGATTGATTGGGTTGAAGATGCTTATCAGTATGCTCTGAAGGAAGAAGATAAGTTGAAAAGGAGATAGCATAGTAATCCCTGAGGAAAGGAAAAGATTGATCACTCGATGAAAGATAAAGCAATTATTGAAGATGAACCGAAACCTGTGGAATTGAAAAATAAGACAGGTAGGGTTATCTTTAAGGGTACTTGTTATAATTATGGTGAAGAAGGACACCAATATTTTGAGTGTACATAGAAGAAGTTTGGTGACCAAAGGACTACTATGATAAATGAGAACATTCATAATGAACCTAAATTTGAGAGTTTGTAGGTTCAGAGAACATTGCTCAGTACAAAGGGGGAACCTTGTCAAAGGAGTAACTTGTTCAGAACTTGGTGCAAGTCAGGAGGTAAACTTTGTGATGTAATTGTTGATAGTGGTAGTACTGATAACCTTGTTTCTAAGGACATGGTTCAAAAACTTGGCTTGAAGAGAGTGAAGCATCCTTATCCTTATAGGATTGGTTGGTTACAATATTTTCATGCTCTAGAAGTGAGGGAACAGTGCTTTGTTGATTTTTAGATTGGCCATTATAAGGATATAGTGTTGTGTGATATTGTGGAGGTGAATAGTTGTCATATATTACTTGGTAGAACTTGGTAGTATGATTGAAGAGCTATGTATGATTGTGTCAAGAATGTGTTTACTATTGAGAAGAATAATAGGAAGATTTCCCTTAATGCCTTTTCTGGATACAACACTCGATAGAAGAAATCAAAGCTTTGGTAGCTGAGATGAGTTGAAAAATTCTAAAAGGATGCATCAGTGTGGAGAAAAAGCTTGTGTATTATCAAGGAAAGACTTGAAGAGACAGAGGAAGAAGAAGTGAAAGAGTGTGCAAGGTAAAGAGTTGAAGGGTTTGTATGTGAAGAACAAGTTTGGGGTTTATGTGCTGAATCCCAAAAGATGTTCTTCTAGCCTATGAGAACATCTTTTCAAACTTGGGGTGTCTGATGTAAGGGTATTCTAGGGTACTCAACAAATTTGCATGGTGGTGTGTTGATTTGGTTATATGTTACTCAGTTGTAGCTTTAACCGATGGTCTCAGTTATTGAAGGAAGCTTGATTGCTGAAGGAACTCGGTGAAATCTCTTGTGCTTGGTGGAACTTTTACTCGATGATTCCTATGGTTCTTAGTTGATGTGCTTGCTCATTGATGCCTGTGTTTCTTAGTGTGGCTTGGCATGGTTAGTTTTTTCACTAGTGCTCAGTTTTTTCTCTAACATTCAGTAGTTCTGGTTTATCGACTGGAGTTCTTGGAGATTTGGTTGGCCAAATTGGTGGATTTATTGTTGGTATCTTTTGTTGTATTCTCCTATGTAGATCTAGAGGATGACATGGAGAATTAATTATTTGTAAGGCTATTTGAGAGTCGACTATTGTTGCATTTAATATTTGTTTTTAATAAGAGCTGACTTGTCTTAGGAGTTAATTATTTCTTCCAGCCAACTTATGGTTGAGGAAATGTATTTAAGGAGAATTTGGATAGTTGTTTAGGCAGAAAAGGGAAGTGAGTAGAAGATAGAATATTAGATCAGGATCCTGGGAGATCTTGAAGATCAGATTATTATCTGATAGTTGTAATAGTAGAGCTACTGGTTTTCATGTTTGGAGACAACAAGATTGCTTGGAGGCTTGCGAGCTCAAGTTCATATCTATCTTATTGTTTCTATCAGTTGTTGATTGTTTCAGAGTTGGACTAGCTAGAAGATTGCAAAAATACTTTGATTATATTTGGCCCTAACCAGGAAGGCCTTACAGTTGAGCACGTTAATGCAAATTTAGTTGAAAACATTGTTTGTTTTGTTATTCCACATTGTTGGTGTTTGGATGCATGTTTGAATTGTCCTTAATTGGGTCTTCCTTACTTGTCTTGCTATATACATATATATATATATATATATATATATATATATATATATATATATATATATATATATATATATATATATATATATATATATATATATATATATATATATATATATATATATATATATATATATATATATATATATATATATATATATATATATATATATATATATATATAAATTACAATATTAATCTCAAAACAATATTAAATCATAAACCACAAGACAACATCATAAAACTGCATTCCAATCCCCCAACTGTTAATATTATTTAGAACAACAAAGAGGGGGGCTGAATTAGTTGTTCTTAGGTCCTGATGTATAAAACAAAATTCAATTCCTTTACTCTAAATCAGATCTAACAACCAAAACCAACTCTCTCATCACTGATTCAATAATAGAAACATACAACAATGTAGTCCTCTACCAACCTATATCTAACTTGTAAAACACAGAAATGTTCAAACCATAACATTCACACAAGTATTGACACCAAGATTTATAGTGGAAACCTAATATGGGAAAAACCACTTTGTAACATGCTACTATTGTTTTCACTCTTCTAAAGTGAGCTCGGTTAAAAGCCAACACTGTCAAAGGTTACAATACACATTGTTAGGTGTGACCCAGTTAAAGGATTTAATCACCTTGTTAAAAGTGAGCCTTGTTATAGGACTTACATACATTCCATTAGAATGCAACCTTGTTCAAAGGATTTAACAAATGACTATTAAGTCAACCTTTGTTAAAAGGATTTTGATTGTTACAATGGTTAGAAAGTAGCAGGAATATTGATTTGAAAAACATACAACTCACTTTGCAAATATCAGATCCGATTCCATACACTAAAGCTGGTTTACTGACTTTGACACTTTGTCATTTCCATCTCTGATCTACTTGGAACTTTTCTTCAAGCAACCACCACACTTCTCCTTCAGCCTTTTCTACTTATACGGTCAATAAAATTTCTGATCTTCCAGCATTCTCTTTTCACCCATACCTTCATATTCAATCTTAGGTTCCTTTTAATACTCATCTTTTGCCACTTAATCTCCTTCACAAATCTTAGGGTTGGGTCAAAGTCAATGAATCTACCCGCTTTATGTTCTTTGGCTCCTTTTCTAGAATCATCTCAAATCTCTTAAAGATTTACAATAAAACATTTTTTAGTGCATTCAATGCTTTCAAACATTTAATAAATAAAGTCAACACATTTTACATAGTCCAAGAATTCAACAATGTTGGCTCCAAATCTAAATTCTCTTCAAATATAAAAATTGTGATGCTCGGTTAATACTACGACCAACTACTCGGTCTTCATGTAGAAAGCTTGGTCATTACTAAAAATACCTCCTCGGCTTACACTGTCTTCCTCGACAATTAACTGATGCTCGGCTGACACTAGAATTTTTCTCGACATACACTAACTCGGTCGACACTAACATCACTTGGCTTAAACATGATTTCTCCTTTTTTGCTCGGTGAAGCCTAACAATTTAGTCTTCAAACTTACTAAGAT
The DNA here is from genome assembly GCA_027943335.1 of Chamaecyparis obtusa. NCBI lineage: Eukaryota > Viridiplantae > Streptophyta > Pinopsida > Cupressales > Cupressaceae > Chamaecyparis > Chamaecyparis obtusa. The sequence goes on from BSBK01003317.1 coordinate 49,506, forward strand.
AAACAATACATTGTCTCATCATTGTACAACATAGTCAAGTACACTTTGTAGTATCAAGATAACTCAAACTTTCCTTAGGTGCTATTGTTACCAACCTTGCCCCAATCCTTCACAACAATACAATAGATATAGTACTTTCCTAAGTAACAATAGTCTTACCAGTTAAGGTTTGACATCAATGACAATACAAAAATTGTTTCAATTGTAGTTTCCAACAATCTCCCTCTTTGGCATTGATGGCAACACCATATGATATCACCTGAATAACACATGGATTACCAACCAATCCAATACTTTATCTATCCATCAAAAAAGAAATTTGTAATATCCTTAGCTTCATTTTGATTCAGAATTTATAAGGCTCACTTTTGTGACCATCAGAAGTATCAGATCTCTCTCTATCCTGATCTTTCATTTTAGTTTTGCATCTCAGTTCATCTCAATTTCATGTGTTATCATATCATCTCAGTTCATCTCCCTCTTTGACAAAAATTCCAAAGAAACAACTATAACATTCATCCATCAAATGTAAATATTATCTATGTAGCTCAGTATTTCTCCCTCTGTCATCTTTCTTACGACTGATTCTTTGTCTTTGCTCTTTTTCATAACTCTAGGCTAGTCCTAAAGTGTGACAGTCTTTTGCATCAATTTGTCAAATAATCTACAGGTGTACATTTGATGCAGTGCTCCTAACTTGACTAGGCAGCCTCAGTTAGGGGAAGAACCCCTAATTGAATTCTCAAGTATTCATGTGCTTCTCTTGGTAAAGTTTTAGTGAATATATCTGCTAATTATTCCTTTGTATTCACATATTCCATTTGTATTTCTTTATCTTGTACCAATTCTCTCAAGTAGTGATACTTGATTGCTATGTGTTTGGTCTTAGTATGCATCACTGGATTCTTAGAAATATTGATAGCACTTGTGTTGTCACAAAAAATAACAACAGGTTTAGTGATTTCTTCTTTCATGCCTACAAACAATTGTTTTATCCATACCAAATTTGAACAGTTTACTACAACAACAACATACTTGGCCTCAACAGTTGATTGGGAAATGCAATTTTGTTTCTTACTTGTCTAGGAGACTAATCTCTATCCAAGAAAGAAAGCTCCACCACTAGTACTCTTTCTATCATCTACATTTCCTGACCAATCAACATTTGTATAAACTCTTAGTTCAAATTTGTCATTTTTCTTGTAATACAGTCCATCATCAGTAGTTCCTTTTATATATCTCATAATTCTTTTCACAGACATCATGTGTGTTTCCTTAGGATTAGCAGAGAATCTTGCCACAATCCCAATAGCTAATGCAATATCTAGTCTACTATGTATAGAATACTGCAATTTTCCAATCATTGATCTGTACAAAGTCTAGTTCATTTCTACAGCATCATCATTCTTAGATAACTTTTTTCCAGTAGCCATAGGAGTACTCACTGGTCTATAATCTTCCATTCCAAAAGTTTTTAGTATCTCATTAACATACTTATACTATGTAATGCAAATTCCTTTCATCATCTGATATACTTGTAAACCAACAAAGAATTTGATCTCACCAAACATGCTCATTTCAAATTTAGTTTGCATTTCATTTGAAAATCTTTTACACAAGGCATCTACACCACCAAAAATAATATCATCCACAAATTTTTTTGCCAACAAGATACCTTTACCTTCTTCATCTTTCATGTACAGATTGCTTGTGTCATTTGTCCTTGAAAATCCAATCTGTATCAAGTGGTTATGCAACCTCTCTTACCATGCTTTGGGAGCTTGTTTTAGTCCATATAGTGCTTTGATTAATTTGCATACCATGTGTCTTCTTTTTGGATCAATAAAACCTTCTGGTTGTTCTATGTAAACTTCTTCTTCTAGTATACCATTTAAAAATGCAGACTTGACATCCATTTGATAGACCTTGAAATATTTATAAGTAGCATATGCAAGAAGAGTCCTTAATCCTTATAGTCTAGCTACAGGAGCAAATGTCTCCACATAATCTATTCCTTCTTCTTGTGTGTAGGCCTTGCATACCAGCCTAGCTTTGTTCCTTGTTATTTCACCATTTTCATTCATCTTATTTCGAAACACCCACTTTGTTCCTATAACATTTTTGTTTTCAGGTCTTGGCACCAGAGTCCAAGTATCATTCTTCTCTATCTAGTCAATCTCTTCATTCATTTCTTGTATCTAGTCTTCATTTTCTAATGCCTCTCTAGTTGACTTGGGCTCAAATTCACATAGTAAACATGTTGGATCCTTTATCTTACTTCTGGTTTGAATTCCATTATTTTTGTCTCCAATTATCTGTTCAGGCTTGTGATGTCTTCTTACATATTTTTCCAAGATTGGTTCAGCATTTCTCTCCTCTTCATCAGGTTCCTCAACAAGATTTTTAGATTCAGCTTCTGAATGCTTGGCAATCCCTTCCTGATACTCGGGAGCATTATCTTGTCGCTCAACATGTTTTTTTTCTCTCTCAGCACTATTTTCCTGATACTCATCATCATCTTCCTATTGCTCGACATTGCTTACCCAAGACTCGACATCAGGTACAATTTTGTTACTTGCCTCTTCTACTTCTTCAATATACACAAAAGATCTATAATCTTCTGGTTCTCTTTTGCTGTTAGCTTCATTTCTTTTTGCATACTCATCAACTTTTACATTCACACTTTCCATAATTTTGTTAGTGTTAGAGTTCAAACACTTATAAGCTTTAATTTTTGTGGAATACTCTAGGAATATACCTTCATCACTTTTAGCATAAAATTTTCCATTCCTAGTGTCTTTTAATATGTAGCACTTACTTCCAAAGATTCTAAAGTGTTTAACACTCGGTGCATGTCCATGCCATAATTCATAGGGTGTCAGATTTGTACCTTTCCTAATCTATACCTGGTTAAGAGTGTAGACAGCAGTGCTTATAGATTCTTTCCAGTATATCTATGCCACATTCTTTTCAATCAATAATGTTCTTGCACAATCCAATATATATCTATTTCTTCTCTCTTCTATACCATTCTATGGAGGTGTTCTTGGTGTAGACTATTAGAATAACTGAGAGGAGGGTGAATCAGTTAGTCACTGTCCCAATTCTAAAATGTATAATTCAAAACAACTTCAACTTCTATTACATGATAAACATAAAACATTTTCTCTGTAGTATGTTTTTACCAATTAACAGTCTACAGACTTATAGTAGTTATCTATCAAATCTAACATGTAATATGCAAACTGTGAAAACAAACATATAACACATAACACAAGAGATTTAAGGTGGAAACTCTGTGAAGGGAAAAACCACCTAGGACCGGTAACCCAAAATATTCACTCTTCTGAAGTGAGGTCATTAAAGACCCAACCCTATTAAAGGTTACAAACACACTGTTAGGTGTGACCTTGTTAGAGGATTTTAGACTAGAAGTTATCATCCAACCAGCAGTCACTCTGGGGTTGACAGGATAACAATGTTCATTCTATGAATGAAACATCATGAGGCTTTCTTAGTCCACTTGGTTAAGAGATTTGACTATGTACAATGGTTAAATATGTAACAATAGATGATTTTCCTTAATACAACTTCAATTGTAGATTATAGATCAATATTTTTCTCATATAAATCCTTCTGATCAATGTAACACTTTAGATTCAAAAAGTTATCAACTTACTATCTGTCGATAATTACTCTATGTAGCTCAGTAATTTTTCAACAGCTTGATTCTCACTAACTAGTATGATCAAAATGCATGAAGCTTGTTCACGCATTAGTTATGCAGTCTCTTCTGTTCCAACACTCATTATGAAATCTCCAGTCTCTTATATAGACATGTAAAATGTTTTCTTCTCCTTCATTAGATTTTTTTGCTTAATCATCATCATTGATTTTGCCTCTTCAAGCTTCCTCAGATGATGTGTCATTAACACATTTCAATCTGCTCCATTAGATCTTCCTTTAATTTTGTTAGCCATCGATCTTTATAACAAACATTATCCATTACCTAGATTTCATACACTTTCCAGCTCATCAATCTTATCGGCTAAACTGATCATTTAATCCCTTTCTATACTTCTCGGTTAAAAAAGAAATGCATCAGTGACCATAAGATTGGTTAACACTATGCTCGGTATACACTACATTCTGTCGATGTATACTGAAATGCTTTATTTACCGACAACACTGCTTTGTGTCTTTTAGCTCTATCCTTCATCATAGATGAATGAAACATAATAAATTCAATATCATAAGGTCATAGACTCATCAACAAGTTACTTAATATATTCCTTATCCTCATCTGTCATATAAATCTTCCTCATGTAGATATTTATGTTCTTCATCTATTTCACCTTTATTTAGATGTCTCTGTATAGTAACTTACAAGATAAGTGTTGTTAAACTAGTTGACATCATTGACAACATAATACTAATTTAATCATATTCCATATCTAATCAGAAACTCCTTAGTGATCTTTTAATCATAGATTCTTCAACTAGGTTCCAAATCAGTTGTAGTTCATCAATCTCGCCCTTTGGCATTGATGGCAACTCAAGTAATATGAAATGTACCATACACATACCAAACATGTATTCTACAACTCTATAAAATAAATTTTTTAAGTCAAATAGACTTAATATGTTCAATCACTATGTCACTCAACATTTTTAATGCTTCTATTCTCAGTAACTAATCTTCAATGCTCTATTCCTTATAGGTTATCTCTCCCTTAGATAGTTCTTATCAGTGCAGTTGATCTCTTTGTTCATATTATTTATCTCTCCCTTCAACAACAATGCCAAAGAAACAAATAAACAATCAGCTCTATAGTAGCTAAGTAACTCACTATTGTCCATTACATTCTCTGTATCTCAGTATACTGATATCTCAATCTATTTTAGTTGTCCAAATTTAATCACAATCATGAACATGATTCAAAGTGTGAACTATGCTGCATCAACATAAATGATCTTCTAACAAAATGAGGTTGATGCAACATCTAGTTCACCTTAGTGACTGATAGACTAGAGACAGACCCCAAGTCTAGTCCTCAAGTATTCAAATGTGTCCTTTGGTAGAGGCTTTGTAAAGATATCGGCAAGTTGTTCTTTGGATGTAACAAATTATAACTTCACTTGCTTCTCCTACACTTGCTCTCTTAAGTAATGATACTTAATAGATACATGTTTTGTCTTAGAGTGCATCACTGGATTCTTTGAAATATTAATGGCACTAGTGTTGTCACAATATATAATCACCGGGTCAGTGATTACCTCATTCATTCCTTCTAACACTTTCTTGATGTATGTGATGTTTGAACAATTAGTACCAACAACAGCATACTCTGCTTTAGCTTTAGACTAAGAAATACAAGCCTTCTTTTTACTTGTCCAGGTTACAAGTCTTTCACTAAAGAAAAATGCTCCTCCAGTGGTTCTTTTTTAATCATCTACATTTCCAGCCCAATCAACATTAGTGTATACCTTCAGTTCAAACTTTCCTTCCTTAGGATACCAAATGCCATAATCTGCTATCTTTTTTAGGTGTCTTAAGATTCTTTTTGTAGCAATCATCTATGATTCTCTAGGGTTAGCAGAGAATCTAGCAACAATTTCCACAACATGTGCTATATCTGGTCTACTGTGAACTACATACATGAGCTTACCTATCATGGATCAGTAAAGTGTCTGGTTTACCTCTGTAGTTTCATCCTCCTTTGTTAGTTTACATCTAGTAGCCATCAATTTTCCCATAGGTTTAGCATCTTCCATTCCAAATGTCTTCAATACCTCCTTTATGTATCTAGATTGTGTGATGAATATACCATCACTCAACTGAATCACTTGTAGTCCTAGAAAGAAGTTAATCTCTCCGAACATAGACATTTCAAATTCCTTTTTCATTTCATTAGCAAAGACTTTGCATATATGATCTTGTCCTCCAAAAATAATATCATCCACAAATATCTCAGCAATGAGAATAGTATCATCGGTATCTCCTTTCATATACAAATTGTTATTTTCACTTGTTCTTACAAATCCAATGCTTAGCAAATAAGTATGAAGTCTTTCATACTAGGCTCTTGGTGCTTGCTTCAAACCATATAAAGCTTTGTGTAATCTACATACCATATCTTTGTTGTCTAGATCAATAAACCCTTCCAGTTGTTCTATGTAGACTTCTTCTTCAAGTATACCATTTAGAAATGTTGACTTCACATCCATTTGATAGACTTTGAATTTCTTGTGTGCATCATATGCAAGTAACATTCTAACTTTTTCCAATCTGGCAACAGGTGCAAATGTTTCACCATAGTCAATGCCTTCTTCCTGTGCATATCCCTTGCAAACTAACCTAGCTTTATTTATTGTTACTTCACCATTTTCATTTAGCTTATTTCTGAATATCCATTTAGTACCGATAACATTCTTGTCCTTTGGTTGGGGTACTAAGGTCCATGTTTTGTTCTTCTCTATTTTCTCTATTTCTTCTTTCATTGCATTAACCCATTCATCATTTTCTAATGCAACTTTTACATTTCTTGGTTCAAATTCACAAACTAGACATGTATCTTGTCTTGTTTTTCTCCTAGTTTGCATTCCAACTTGTCTATCTCCAATAATTTGTGTCTCAGAATGATGTCTTTTGAAAAATCTAGCCAACACTCAGTCTCTTCTTTCTTGTTCATCCTGTTCAGGTTCATTTGCTTTCTCGGTAGCTTCATCTTGTTCATTGGTTTTTTCTTCCTGTTGTTCTACATTGGTTTCTTGCTAACCAGTTATAATAGGTTGTGACTTTGGTAGATAATCAGGTTATTCAATGTAGGTGAATCTACCATGGTCTTCTGGTTCCTTTTTACTATCTTCTATGTTCTTGTCATCAAACTCATCAACACAAACATTAGTACTTTCAATTATCTTATTTTTAGCCTTATTTAGACATTTTTATGCTTTGCTTTTAGTAGAATATCCTAAGAATATCCCTTCATCTCCTTTTGAATCAAAATTTTGATTTCTTTCATCTTTCAAAATAAAGCATTTACTTCCAAAAATCCTAAAATAACTTACAGTAGGTTTGTGTCGAAACCATAACTCATAAGGTGTTCAGTTGGTGTCCTTCTTTAGTTGTACTTGGTTAAGAACATATACAGCTGTACTGACAGCTTCTCTCCAATATGTCTGAGAAATATTCTTTTGTATCATCAATGTTCTAGCACAATCAATTATTGACCTGTTCCTTCTTTCAGCAATGCCATTTTGTTGAGGTGTCCTTGGTGCAGAGACTTGTCTCTTAATAACATGCTTATTAAAAAAATTAGTAAAATCATTAGAGATAAATTCACCTCCTCTATCAGACCTTCGGCATTTAATTTCTTTTCCAATCTCTTTTTCTACCTTAGCTTTATACCATCTGAACATTTTAAAAGCTTCAAATTTTTCTTTCAAGAACGTAATAGTCATCAGTCTAGTATAATCATCAACAAAAAGAATAAAGTATCTATCACCAAAACAACTCTGAGTTCTCATAGCACCACACAGGTCGGTATGAACCAACTCAAGTATCTTCTTTTTTGAGTAGTCTTTTCTTTTGAAACTAGACTTAGTCATCTTACCTTTTTGACATTCATGGCACATGACATGATCACGTTTGGATAAGTTAGGCAATCCTCTAACTCTTCTCTTTTTGCTAATCTTGATCATGTTGTCAAAGTTTACATGGCATAACCTTTTGTGCCACAACCATGCATCTTCATCTTTCATCAACAAATAAGAAGATTGATCAATATCAAGATAAAATAGGTTACCTTTGGATTGTGTGCTAGTTCTGACAAGTCTTCCTTCACTATCATGAATCTTCACCTTTTTACTCTCAAAAGCAAGTCAATGGTCTGAATTGTTTAGTTGTGCCACACTTAACAGATTATAGTTTAGTCCATCAACCTAGTATGCATTTTCCCATTTTAATCTATCATTAATTATTAGTGAACCTTTACCTCTTACCATACAAGGTGCATCATTGCCCATTCTCATAGAACCTCCAATGTATTCATCTAGTTGATCAAATTTCTCTACATCACTAGTCATATGATGTGTACAACCATTGTCTATGATCCATGTATCATTTCTATTTACTCTAGAGATTAGTGATGTCTTTTCATGTCTCTCTTCTTCCTCTGAGTCATCTTTCATAGCAACAAATACAACTTCTATGTCATCATCAGAATCAGATTTGGATTCAATATCTTCAGCTATGTAACATACATTTTTTCCTTTGTCATAACTATCTCAGTTATCTCTGTTGTCGTGTCGGTATCCTCTGCTGACTCTTCTTCCATAATTTCCTTTTGATTGGTCTTTGGGTCTGTCATCATCTTTCTTAAGTGGACATTTGATAGTGATGTGGCCAACCTCTTTACAATTAAAGCATGCCAAAGGTAACTTACCTCTATATCTTCCCTTTCCTTTGGGTAATCTTCTGGCCATAAGAGCTTCAAGCTCATCAAGCTCATCATTGGTATTGCTATCACTATCATCATTCTTAATTTTTCTGCTAGATTTACTAATCTTCAAAGAAGTCATGAAAGCTAATTCAATAGAAGGAACAATACTCTTATCAAAATTATTCAATTCAAAGGTTCTAAGTTTACCGATCAATGTGTCAAGGGTAATATTGGATGTAGCCCTTGTTTCATGTATTGCAGAGATCCTAATTGTATAAACTAGTAGCAAAGTTATGAGAATCTTGTTGATCACTGTCTCATAATCAATAACTCCATCAGATGCTCTAATAGCATGTACTACCTCTTTTAGTCTGTTTGTGTATTGCACAATGTTCTCACCTTCCTTCATCTTCATATCATCGAATCTACATCTTAGGCTTTCAACTCGGGCTCTCTTAACATTCAAATCTCCACTGTATATTAGATTTAGCTTGTGCCACATCTTTTTAGCAATGTCACAATCCTTGATTTCTTCAAATTCAACATTGATACAGGCAGAAACAAGTTCCATCATAGTGATATTATGTTCATGTCTATCCTTCAGTTGATCTAGAGTTAAAGGACAAGTGGGTGGTTGTATATAGCCATTCTCCATCAGATCTAGTGTAGAATTCCCAATTCTAGATATGTGCAACTTCATCCAGCTCTTCCATTCTGTGAAGTTCTCTTTGTTCAGTCTGGACACTTCCCTCTTATACATCTTTAGACCTTTTTGGTGAAGTCCTTAAAACTCTGTTCTAAGCAACTACAACTCTCATACCAATTGTTAGAATAACTGAGAGGGGGGTGAATCAGTTAGTCACTGTCCCAATTCTAAAATGTATAATTCAAAACAACTTCAACTTCTGTTACTCAGTAAACATAAAACATTTTCTCTGTACTATGTTTTTACCGATTAACAATCCAAAGACTTATAGTAGTTACTGATCAAATCTAACATGTAATATGCAAAGTGTGAAAACAAACACATAACACAAGAGATTTGACGTGGAAACCCTGTGAAGGGAAAAACCACCTGGGACCAGCAACCCAAAATATTCACTCTTTTGAAGTGAGGTCGGTAAAGACCCAACCCTGTTAAAGGTTACAAACACATTGTTAAGTGTGACCTTGTTAGAGGATTTTAGACTAAAAGTTATCATCCAACCAGCAGTCACTCTGGGGTTGACAAGATAACAATGTTCATTCTATGAATGAAACATCATGAGACTTTCTTAGTCCACTCGGTTAAGAGATTTGACTATGTTCAATGGTTAAATATGTAACAGTAGATGATTTGCCTTAATATAACTTCAATTGTAGATTACAGATCAATATTTTTCTCATATAAATCCTTCTAATCAATGTAACACTTCGGATTGAACAATGTATCAACTTACTGTCCATCGGTAATTACTCTCTATAGCTTGGTAATTGTTCTACAGCTCGGTTCTCACAAACCAATATGATCAGAATGCATGAAGCTTGTTCACGTGATAGTTCTCCGGTCTCTTATGTTCTGGCACTCATTATGAAATCTCCAGTCTCTTATATAGACATGGGTGGTCTCACAATAGTGTGTCCCACTTTTTTAGACATGCTAATTTTTGCTAAAATAACACTTTTTTAATAAAATATGATGATTTAAGCCTTGAGAGGTTCCATTTGAAAGAATTAATTAAAAATGGTTAGCTCAAAGACTCTTAGATTAAAAAAACATTGATATAACATCTATACTCCTCATTCATACCTACAATGGAGTATCCTTCGCACCTCTTAAAATGCTAACAAAAAATCACTTTGACTTTATGTTTTAGTAGATCAAATGAATCCATTTGGAAAACCTATCTATGTCATATGATGCTATTCCAAACAAGATTTCTAATGAATATAATTTTAATACATATTGAGTTCATTATCACTTTTAAATACCACTTTAACTAAACATAGATTTTTTGGTCATTCAACAACTTGTCTCTTCAAGACTTTGGGAAAAATAGTAAATTACAAAAAAAAAAATTATGAAAAATATGTGGGAAAATATTATTTGTGTTACTTTTCTATAAAAAATAAATAAAAAATGAATTTCGATATACACAGATCAAGTTAGAGCGATCCAAGTGATCTTATGTCTAAATTACAGTTGCTGTAACTTTAGAACTTAATAAACTATGAAATATTGACCCAAAATAAGTGAAACCAATTTCATCCTTTAGATATTGAAGTTACAAATATAATATTGAAAGAATTACATCGTTATCATATTTTAAAAAAAAGTTATGTTGATCCAAGTGACAGTAACTCTTTAAAAACATAGTTTTTCAAACAACCCAATTTTTGAAGGAGAAGGAAAAATGAATTTAAATGAATTTTAATTATTTTTAAAAAAATATATTTAGAAACTAGAAAGAAAATTATAAAACACTCTAATTTACATCATCTCCAAATTCCTAATAGTTTTGCAGCAACAAGTGTTTGAAAGTGAAGTTTTTTCTTAGAATGTCGATCTCTATGTCAAAGTTGGCCAAAGAGTGGGACACACTATTGTGAGACCACCCACATGTAAAACATTTTCTTCTCCTCCATCAGATTTTGTCACTTAATCATCATCATTGATTTTTCCTCTTCAAGCTTCCTCGGCTGATGTGTCATTAACATGTTTCAATCTGCTCCATTAGATCTTCCTTTAATTTTGTTAGCCATTGATATTTATGACAAACATTATCCATTACCTAGATTTCATACACTTTCCAGCTCATCAATCTTATCGGCAAAACTGATAATTTAATCCCTTTCTATTCTACTTGGTTAACAATGTGCTCGGTATACACTACAATCTGTCGGTGTATACTTGAATGCTTTATTTACCGACAACACTGCTTTGTGTCTTTCAGCTCTATCCTTCATCATAGATGAATGCAACATAATAAAGTCAATATCATAAGGTCATAGACTCATCAACAAGTTACTCAATGTATTCCTTATCCTCATCTATCATATACATCATCCTTATGTAGATATTTATGTTCTTCATCGATTTCACCTTTATTTAGATGTCTCGGTATAGTAACTTACAAGATAAGTGTTGTCAAACTAGTTGACATCAATGACAACATAATACCGATTTAATCATATTCCATATCTAATCAGAAACTCCCCAGTGATCTTTTAATCATAGATTCTTCAATTAGGTTCCAAATCACTTGTAGTTCATCAGCAGACTTCTATCTTTTAATTTCTTTTTCATTGCAAAATAGATTGAATTCATTTGATGTAAATTCTCCACCTTGGTCAAATCTAATACATTTTAGGTTCCTACCTGTCTCCTTCTCAACCTTAGCTAAATACCACTTAAAGAATTGAAAAGCTTCAGATTTTTCTTTTAGAAACATTACATGCATCATCCTGGTATGATCATCAACAAACAGGATAAAATATCTAGCACCATAGTAACTTTGTGTACCCATAGGTCCACAAAGGTCAATATGAACCAAATCCAAAATGTTTTCAGAAATAAATGATTTTCTCTTAAAACTTGACTTTGTCATTTTTCCTAACTAACATTCTTTGCACATCACATTCTCAGGTTTCCTCAATCTAGGTACACCTCTTACTTTCTTCTTCTTACTTATCTCTACTAGATTGTCAAAGTTAACTTGACATAGCCTCTTATGCCATAACCAAATGTCATCAAGTTGTGCAACCATACATGTTTCTTTAGATAGGTCAAGATAGAACAAATTACCTTTAGTCTGTTCTCCACTTCCAATCAGTTCACCAGTAAAATCAAATATCTTAGCTTTCTTGTGATGAAATTCTACTCGGTAACCAGTTCTGTTGAGATGAGAAACACTTATTAGATTATATTTAAGACCTTCAACCCAATATGCATTATCACAAGATATCTTATTAGTCAACTTAATCAAACCTTTTCCTTTAACAGGACATGGTGCATCATTACCAAATGTTACACTTTTACCTCTATAATGATGTAGGGTCTCAAACTTACTCTTGTCACTAGTCATGTGATGTGCACAACCATTGTCAATGATCCATTTATCATTCTTGTTCACATAGGAAATTAATGTAGTTTTATCATGTTCATTAGATTCATCTTTCATTGCAACATAGACTACCTCAATTTAAAATTCATCACTATTAGTGTCAGTTTCTTCTTCAGCAATGTAACAAGATTTCTTACCTTTTCTTTTGTAGTCATTGAACCTTCAGTAGCTTCTGTCATCCTTTTCGTCTTTGTGTTTTCTTTGTCTTTCATCATCTTTATCCTTCCTGTTAGGACATCTAGCAGCTATATGACCAACTTTATTGCATGCAAAACATATAATAGGGAGTTTAACTTTATACTTTTATTTTCCCCTTCTCAATCTTCTAGCCATAAGAGCTTCTAGATCTTCAAGTTCTTCATCAGAAGTGTCACTGTCACTGTCACTCTCGCTTTCACTTTCACTTTCACTGATGCATTTTTCCTTTTCTTTCTTAGGCTTGTTCAGAACTAATTGTGACTTGAACTAAGATTCAACATTACCAATACTTCCAATAGTGAAATTGTCATAGTTAGAAAGTTCAAAAGTAGTCAGCTTGCCAACCGAAGTTTCTAAAGTAAGCACATTTGCAGAGTTACATCTAGATTCCTGAATAGCAGAGATCTTGATAGAATATATAGGGCACAGAGTTCTTAGCACCTTTTTTTATTATAGTTTCATTATCAATAATCCTATTTGAACCTCTAATAACATTTACAACTTCTTTTATTCTACCACAATATTGTGCAATGTTTTCATCTTCTTGCATTCTCATCTCATTAAACTTACCTCTGAGACTCTCAGCCTTAGGTTTCAGTACATTTAAGTCACTACCATAGATCTTTGTAAGAGTTTCCCACATCTCCTTGGCACTTGTGCAATCTTTAACATCTTCAAATTCTAGATAGCTTAGGGTAGATGCAATTTCCAGCATTGCTTGGTTATGTTCTTGCTTAGCTCTCATTTCCTTAGTAGTCAAAGGTGTGATAGGTGAAACATAGTTATTCTTAATGTAATACTTGGCAGAATCACCAATACCAGCTAGATGCAGCTTCATCAAGCTTTTCTATGCAGGGAAGTTTTCCTTATTCAGCTTCAATACCTCCTTCTTATACATCCTGATCATTTTCTTCAAGCCCCTTTAAACTTGACTTTTGTAAACACCAATAATAAGCAACAAAGCTCTGATACCAATTGTTAATATGATTTAGAACAACAGAGAGAGGGGGTGAATCAATTGTTCTCAAGTCCTGATGTATAAAACAAACTTCAAATCCTTTACTCTAAATTAGATCTAACAACCAAAACCAATTTGGTCATCACTGATTCAATAATAGAAACATACAACAATGTATTCCTCTGCCCAGTTGTATCTAACTTGTAAAACACAGAAATGTTCAAACCATAACATTCACACAAGTATTGACACTGGGATTTATAGTGGAAACCCAATATGGGAAAAACCACTTTGTAACATGCTACTATTGTTTTCACTCTTTTGAAGTGAGCTCGGATAAAAGCCAACCTTGTCAAAGGTTACAATACACACTGTTAGGTGTGACTTGATTCAAGGATTTAATCACCCTGTTAAAAGTGAGCCTTGTTATAGGACTTACATACATTCCATTAGAATGCAACCTTGTTCAAAGGATTTAACAAATGACTGTTAAGTCAATCTCTGTTAAAAAGATTTTGACTGTTACAATGGTTAGAAAGTAGCAGCAATATTGATCTAAAAAACATAAAACTCACTTTGCAAATATCAGATCTAATTTCGTACACTAATGCTAGTTTACTAACTTTGACACTTTGCCATTTCCATCTCTAGCCTGCTTGGAACTTTTCTTCAAGCAACCACCACACTTCTCCTTTAGCCTTTTCTGCTTATACAGTCAATAAAATTTTTGATCTTCCAGCATTCTCTTTTCACCCATACCTTCATATTCAATCTTAGGTTCCTTTCAATACTCATCTTTTGCTGCTTAATCTCCTTCGCAAATCTTAGGGTTAGGTCAGATTCAATGAATCTAGTCGCTTTATGTTCTTCGGCTCCTTTTCTAGAATCATCTAAAATCTCTTAAAGATTTACCATAAAAAAAATTTCAGTGCATTCAATGCTTTCAAACAATTAATAAATAAAGTCAACATGTTTTACATAATCCAAGAATTCAACAATGTTAGCTCCAAATCTGAATTCTCTTCAAATATAAAAATGTTGATACTCGGTCAATACTATGATCAACTACTTGGTCTTCATGTAGAAAGATCGATCATTACTAGAAGTATCTCCTCGGCTTACACTATCTTCCTCGGCAATTAACTGATGCCCAGTTGACACTAGAATTTTGCTCAGCATACATTGACTCGGTCGACACTAACATCACTCGGCCTAAACATGATTTCTCCATTTTTGCTCAGTCAAGCCTAATAGTTTAGTCTTCAAAATTACTAAGATAAACAATACATTGTCTCATCATTGTACAACAAGGTCAAATACACTTTATAGTATCAAGATAACTCAACCTTTCCTTAGGTGCTATTGTTACCAACCTTGCCCCAATCCTTCACAACAATACAATAGATATAGTACTTTTCTAAGTAGCAACAGTCTTACCAGTTAAGGTTTGACATCAATGACAATACAACAATTATTTCAATTACAGTTTCCAACACGAACTAGGGTAACCTCCTAACATGAATCTAAGTCTACGAGTAACCTTGAGAGTAGTTTGGTAAAATCTGCACACAACAACAATTTGAAGATTTTGAAGGCACACTCACACCTGTGTAGCTAAGTGGAGTTGATGCTTGGTACTTGCATCCTACATCACCAACTGACATGTACACACACACAGAGATAAACAGATAGTGGCAAATAAGGAGGGAGAGTGTGACATCATGTAGATCTCTCGTAGGAGCAACTACGACTGCCTCTCCTCATCCTACACTAATATCAATCAATGTAATGATCAAAACATAAAGGGATTAGTAGCGTTAGGTCCATCATAAATATAAACATATAAATCTAGTATTGAAACATAACACATATATTTCATTTTTGAACATTCATCATTTAATGTCAAATCATTAAATATCTTCATAATAAATTATATTGACCAAATATGTAGATATGCTCAAATGTCTCATCATAAAATGATAACCAATTAATAATCATAGACAAAACATATAATCCAAGTAACCAAGTAATAGTCCCATTAGTCCATAATATGCAGATACTAGGGTGGACATTACAGGCTTGATAAGTATTTGATGTTCTTACTTAGGTGTGTTAGAACTTGATCAACATCGGTTAATAGATTCAACGACTTAACATAAAGAAGGATTGTTGAAGGTGACATTGAAAGTTGGGCCAAAACTAAACACTATCTTTGTGGGGGTTCGAGAACGTGACATTGTAAATCACAAATTGAGTGCTTGGAAGAGTTGTAGGAATGTTCAATTTACAAGTATCAAAATGTTACTGATTTTAATCCTAAATTATATGTTGGCAAAATTCTTGTAAATCAAAAATTAAGTACTTGGAAGAGTTGTAGGACTTCTGAATTTACAAGTATTGAAATAGTAATATATTTAATCATAAATTATATGTCGGTGAAATTCTTGTAAATCACAAATTGAGTACTTGGAAGAGTTGTAGGAATGCTGAATTTACAAGTATTGGAATGTTACTAAATTTAATCCTAAATTACATGTTGGTGAAAATCTTGTGAAGGCTTTCCTTGCAAGTGTATTATAATATTCTATTTAATTGTAATAATTCTTTGAGGAAGTTCTAGAACAACAAGTTTTCTCTAGAAAGGGTTTTCACACAAAAAATGGTATGATGTTTTATATTGTCTGTGTTGTTGATTTAGAATTTTCTCTACTTTCTCTTACTTTTTTACATCAAATTTGAACTCTTTTTGCACTTCTTTAAAGATTAGAACATGAAGTTGACTTTACTACTGCTTACTTCATAACATATCCTTGGTTGTATCAACACCTAATATAGTAATCTTCTAAAGAATAATTATTGACATTACCCTTTTCTCCAAA
Source organism: Chamaecyparis obtusa (assembly GCA_027943335.1). NCBI lineage: Eukaryota > Viridiplantae > Streptophyta > Pinopsida > Cupressales > Cupressaceae > Chamaecyparis > Chamaecyparis obtusa. Next base: position 66,088 of record BSBK01003317.1, read on the forward strand.
TTTCAAATAAAATTAAATTCAAATTCATGTGCATAGTTTAAATATGTAAATAGATTCAAATTTGCAATGATAAAAGTCTATTTTATAATTAAAAATAATAATCCAATGTAACAAATAAAAAATACTTATTTAAAATATTTAATTTAGACCCATTACTTATTTAAAAATATTTAAAAATTACTTATTTTCTGCACATTTTTAAGCTGATAGGATTTCTCCTTGAGAGATGCCCAGCATCTTTTTAAGACTATCCAACATTCTTACGCCGAGAAAGAGGGAAGCGGTACATGAACTACGCTGGAAACTTCAATGTCAAACTGGTCATAGTTAGCCTCTGAGCTTGCCAGGCTTGTTAAGGAAGAGTACCGCTTGACAATTTTGGTACCCTGAAATGAATCCTTTGCAGAGCTTATAGAGGAGCAATTAAGTCTCCTGAACAAACTGTGCTTTACCATATTCTTGCAGAGTACAAGATGAAGACTAGTTTCTATCATTCTGCAAGGAGATTTGGCCAGATTTATTATGAGACTCTCAGAGTTCCTTTGAAATTGAGCACGCATGAATCTGATGGAGTTGTGGAATTTGGAGAAGGAAATCGTAGGGCTCGGTTGTTGATTCAGACTCAAGATTCAGGATTCGACGTTTCTTATCTTTTTCTTTTTAGTGAAACAAAGATTCTACGGTTTCAAAAAGTTGTAAAGTATAGGAATCAGAATCAATATTTAGTTTCTTTCCCATAGTAATAGTTAGATTGCATTTGATATTTTTAAACTTAGATATTGATAATTTCCTGGTAAATTGTAGAATTCTCACACACGAACATATGAAGTTTCTTTCTGACAACAATAAGAAGATTGCATTTGAGCTTTTTAGCTTAGATATTGAAAATTTCCAGGTAAATTGTAGAACTTTCCCACACAAGCATATGATTTTGTAGATTTTTCGTTCCTCTTTTATTTATTTTTCTGTGCATTCAATTATTTTTTGGCATGGAAGAGTTATACTTTAATATGAAGCTGTGAGGTCAGTAATGGCAGATTCAGATACTTGAATGACTGCACATTGCCTGTGATTTAGCTTGTGAAGTTTATAGTTATTTTGGCAAGGCTCTGATTAAAATCAAATGTTCTATATCTTTCTTCACTATAAATTACAACCATTTTGGTGACCAAAAGGAAGATTTGAATAGAAATTCTATTTATAAACATGAAAGCACTAAATTTTATTTATTTATTTATTTATTTTTTAAAATAATGTAGATGGAGCTACCATATATAAATATATTAAATAAAAACCTAGTTGAAGGGTTCCAAAGGGAAAGAAATAGGATGGAAACCCTATTTCACTACTCAATTACAATAGAAGTACCAAATAACAGACTTACCAAAGCAATGAGGTAATTATAAGATCCGACTTGAGCTAGTAAGGAATATGCCAAAATTTGATCCTTATTTAAACATTAGATAACTCATGGCCAAATTATTCCACATCACTAAACTATGTACACTTTGAAGGTTTCCAAAAGAAAAATCAACCTAGCATCGAACTTCATCATGGGTAGCATTCGAACTAGCATAAGGTTAGAGTGAAGACTGACAAGCACAAGCATATGATCGAGTAGCAAAATCCTGCAGTAAAAATCCTACAAAGGAACAAAATGAGACATCACTACCATCAACACCTCTAATGGAAAATAGTACTCTCAATCAGAAAAGTGTGACAACAACAATGGGGAACACTTTGATACCAAGAACTTCAAGATGCCCATTATTTCACCTTTCCTTAGTTAAACATTGCTCACCTTTTAAAAGTTCAATGAGCCCCTTATCTTCCTGATATGTATGAGATATCGTTCAGATGTTAAAAGTATCCAAGAGTATCCATATTTGGACAAAAATATATGTCAACTTATGATTAATAATTGTCTTCTTAATACATGCTTGAATAATAACCAATGAGTCTCCCTCGACATAGACTCAGGAAATCTTCAAGGAACTGGCCAATACTAACCCATGCAATAAAGTTGTGGCTTCAGCAATATTATTTGTGCCTGGTGGAATAACTGAGGATTTAAAAGAAATTGGGGTCCAAAAGTGATTCCTTAAAATGATACCAATAGCTAATTTACTCAGGTTTCCTCTCGAAGCCCCATCGAAATTGATTTTTATAACTCCATGTTCAATGGGGAGCCATTTGATCTTAGTCATGTTTGTACCTCGCACATTACCATTGAGATGAAGGAAGGTTGGGAGAGTAATAAATTTCCACTCCTTGAGCATAGAATCATCGCAACTGCAAAAGAAGATGCGCGAAGGGTTATTCTTAATATTAACTAAAACCAATTATGAGACTGAGTTTTCAAAGTTTACAACAACAACATCCACTAAAGAGGAGGAATGTCTAAAAATGAGCTTTTTCCTTTACCACCAAATTTCCCAAACAATAATAGATGGAGAGCATTTCCATATAGAGGCCAGGAGGGAATTTGAGTACAAAGTTGGCCAAGACTCAAAGAGGTCCCACAGCAAGTTAGGAAGCGTCATAAAAAAGTTCAACTTTCTCAAAATAAACTTCCAACACAGCTGTGCAAAATCACATTGAAGGAACAAATGATTTGCATCCTCAATAAACTCCTGAAAAAGTATGCACTTAAATCTTTTGGCAATATGAAAATTTTCAAGCCTGTCACTAGTCAACCATCTCTTTTTGGGAGAAAGTCATGAAAAACAACCAGCTTTAGGCAATGTACAATCATTCCAACAAAACAATAAGGCTCTCCTTTTCATCCCAATTTCCTCCAGTCTACTGAGTTCTATTGACCAAACCTTGACTGAATATTTTCCATCATGTGTCAGGGCCCAAAACACATTGTCCTCCTGATCTTGGAAGAAAACTTGTCTATCTTTCAAAATTTCCTTAAAAAGTTTAGTAGTGGAATCAAGGATAGGGAGTATGCTAGGATCTTTCCATATTAATAGCTGAGAATGAGGCTCCACATGATCCACATAATGGAAAATCTTTTCCCCCCAGATGATTTTGAAAATTTGTATTGAATTGGAAAACTCAAGGATCCTAACAAGTGGGGGTAAGCCAATCTAAGAGTCTTCCCAAAACCAAGCCCTTTGACCATTCTTAATCTCCCAAGATACAAAGTGTTCAATAATTTCTCTCGAGGCAGCGATAAATTTCCACACCTCAGAGCCTTGTGGGAGAACAGATGCATATATAATGTGCATAGGATCCATGGTATCCAAATACTTCATTTGCATAATCCTGCACCAAGTACTATTTGGCTTTTTAATCATGTTCCAAACCAACTTACCTCCATATGCTTTATTGTGAATTGCAATATCATGAAGACCAACACCAACCCTTTGTTTGTCTAACACCATTTCATCTAGAGATATAAGGGGGATTTTTCTTTGCCCAGTCATGTTGCTACTCCATAGAAAATTTCTTACAATATTTTTTATTTGTTTAAGAACCATTGAAGGAGCATGAAGCAAAGAGATACAATAATTAGGAATCGCAGATATGACATATCTAATAAGAATAATTCTCCCTAATAAGGAAATCCATGTGAACTTCCAAGCTGATGCGCTGCCCTAAATTCTGTCCACACTTGAATTCCAATAAGTCAACTTTTTATTCCCAACAAAGAAAGGAATTCCTAGATAAACTGAAGGAAGAAGATCTTGCTAAAAACCCAAAGCTTTAACAATCATGGAAGATAGCAAGGCATTAGTAAAGAAAATATAAACTTTTGATTTAGGAGCACTAACCCTTTGACTGGACACTAAAGTGTAGAGATCTAACACTTTCTTAATAGATCTAGCTTCTTATACAACAACATGCCCAAACAACAAAGTATCATTAGAAAATAGAGAGTATGTTACAGCAATAGAAGTTCTAGGAAACTGAACACCCTTCCACTGATTTTGTGTATGTCTCTAGGAAATCATCCCGCTAAAGGCCTCAACCATAATAATAAACAAAGAAGGAGAAATTGGATCTCCTTATCTTACTCCTTGAGAGAATGAGAAGAAGCCCGAAGGAACCCTATTTATGATAATTGAAAAAGAAGCTCCAACTAAGCAAGCCTTGACCCATTTACACCATTTTCGGGAAAAACCAAATTTTAGAAGCACTTTAGTGAGAAAATTCCAATTTACTTTATCATATGGTTTCATCATATCTAGTTTAACTACAAATGATGGAATCTGATGCATGCTGATAGAATGGAGTACTTCTTGAGCCACTAAAGCACCTTCCATTGTCTCTTTCCCAGGCACAAAACCTCCCTGCTCCGAAGAAATGATCCTAGGCAAGAGTTTTTGCAAATGTAAGTATATAGCTTTTGTGAAAATCTCGTACACTATGTTGCACAAAGAGATCAGTCTGAATTCAACAAAGGTTTTTGGGGAAGCTGACTTCGGGATCAAGACAATATTAGTGGTATTGAAGTTTTTTAGCATAGAACCATGCTTCGTAGATTCTTGTATTGTAGAGAGAAGATCAAAAGCAATTATTTCCCAACATTTTTGAAAGAAAGTTGTAGTATATCCATCTGAACCTGGAGCCTTATCTGGAGGAAAGGAAAAAATAACCTCTCTAATCTATGAAAGTGTTAATGGCTTCAATCATCCCACATTATCTAGGGGAGTAACTAATTATGGAATAACTGGAAGTAATTCCTCTACTAAATCAGGAAATGACAAGTGATCTTGGGGTGGAGATAAAAGGTTTTTGAAAATTTTTACTCCCTTATCTTGAATGGCTTTTGCCTCCCTCAAAACTATACCTGATTCTGAATCCGCAATCCTAAAAATAGCATTGGCAACCCATCCTTTCTTAATAGACATGTGAAAGAACTTTATGTTCTTGTCACTGTCCTTAAGCCATATTTCTCTTGATATTTAAAATAGAAAAAAAAAAACCTGTAAAATCTTATCTTTAATAGAACTACTGGATAATTGAACTATTTTGGTTGATGGTGTAGTTATATACCATTATTTTTATAAATTAAAAATATAATATTTTAATTCATTTTTATAATTTATTGTGATAAATATGCATTTTTTCATTATTTTTGATCTCGATTGTTTATTGGACTTGAAAAAATGAGTTTATAATTTAGCTATTCAATCGAGTAATTAATTTTTAATAAATTTAAAAAATAAATTCAATTTAGTATTATGCTGATATAAATTTGAGAGATATGTGAAGAGTGATCTTTGTATTTAAAATAAGTATTTATTTTTCTTCTTATATCAATTGGTGAAATATATGAATTGTTTTGAAATAATAGATTATTTATTGATGGTTTATTAAACAAAAAAAATTGTATATTTGACAAATTGGTGGATAAAAGAAGAATTATCTTGATGGTGGATGAAAGAAGAATTATGTTGATGGTGGATGAATATTTTATTTTTGTTTGGAAATAGCAGAAAGAGTTTAATAGTGGTGCACTCTAATTTTAACTTACACACTAATGGAAAACTACTCAATTGTGAGTAATTTAAATCCTTTTTTTCACCATTACTATGTATTATTAAATCCATGACATCAATACACTTTTTGAGGAGGCATTCATAATATGCACCAAAAAAAAAATTGTAGAGAAAGGTAAAGCCAAAGAAATATATACTTTGATGGTTAGAGAAAAAGAAATTAAACTCATTCAATAAACATGAATAATTGCACCATTTAAATATTTAATATTCTAGGGTTATCAATTCTTAAGCTTTGAGAGAAACTTGGTAAACACACTTCCTCGAGTATCGCACCTTCCCTAAATAAAACCACACAATGACCATTTTGGTTTATACTCACGGTAAGAGGGGCAACTTCCATTTTGGTTTGGTTTGATCCCACCAATGCACATCTCCAAAAATTCTACTCTCTATTACATTAAAATATATATATAAACAAGTCAAAATATTTCTCCTCTATTTCTATGTTAAATATAAATAATCAAATAATATTTGAATTATGAAATAATCTTATTATTTATTTTTAAAATATATTTGTTAGAGATCTAATTTGATTGGCAAGAGCTTTTCTTGATAAAGCATAAGGTCTATATTTGTGAATGTAATGAAGTAGACTTTAAGGTCAAAGTAATCAATATCAAAATTCTATATGTACAAACCTTAATCAAATATTTTGTAAATCTAAAAAAATAAAAATTACACTAGTCAACCCTTAATCAAACACATTGCGAATGATAGCATGTTCGAGGACGTCCATTTCTATTTTATTAAGTATACTTAAAAATCAACTTCTGATTATAAAGTATTTTTGAACAATTTTGTCAGAATAGAAGAATTTTCATAATTAAATGTGTAAGTTAAAAGAAAAAATTATCAACATATTTATGTTTATGGTATATTTATAATATATTTGAATTGTCATCCTAATTTTTTTATTTTTAATGAATAATAATTAAATTTACCCTACAGGGCCCTATAAAATATTAGGGTGCAGTGAACTATTTTGATTGAGTATCTAATAAAAAAGTGACAAGTGGTGTAAGCATGTTTAGGGAATAAGATGAAACATTATTACTAGGCGAGGATTGAATGTGTTTGTCAACCAGTCTTGGCTCATATTACTCAATAGATTTAATTGAGTTTAGTTTTTCAATTTTATAGTAAGATGATGGCATTTGTGTGTGTGTGTGTGTGAGAGAGAGAGAGAGAGAGAGAGAGAGAGAGAGAGAGAGAGAGAGAGAGAGAGAGAGAGAGATGTTTTGATCCAATATCTAATAAAAATAAGTGGTAAGTGCTGTAAGTATGGTTGGGGAATTAGTTAGATCAGTTATCCTATGGTCCCAAATATAAAGATGCGCCTTATAAAATAATTTCAACAAATTATGCAGCTCACTAAAATATCAATTTGTCTATCCAATTTACAGATTACCAGCAATTATCCAACTATGATTATTGACTAAATCAACTATGTAGTATGTAAAGTATGATAGAAAAATAATCATAACAAATAACACATAATACAATGATTTAACGTGGAAACCCTATGAAGGGAAAAACCACCTAGGACCGGTAACCCAAAATAATTCACTCTTTTGAAGTGAGCTCGGTGAAGAGCCAACCCTGTTAAATGTTACAATGCACACTATTAGGTGTGACCTGGTTAGAGGATTTATCACTAACAATTAAATTTTGACCAGAATTCACTATGGGGTCAACAAGATAACACTTTACCTTCAATGAATGTCATATGGTAGAACATAAGACTGTTAAGTCCACTCGATTAAGAGATTTTCTGAATCAATGGTTAAACTGATACAGTACTGATCTGATTCAAACACAACTCAATTGCAAATATTTAGATATATGCTAAGCCCATACAAATCCTTTGTTCATTAATCAATTTCACTTCCTCAATATTTCTCAACTTACTTTCACTTGGTAAATAGTTCTCTGACGCTCGGTAATGTCTGTAGCTTGGTTCTTTCAATAACTAGTTTGATCAAGCATGCATGAATATAGTCTTCACGCAAAATCTCTACAGTCTTCTTCTTTCCAGCATGTTTCAATAATGAAATTCATATCTCTTATATAGACAAGTAAATTGTTTTCATATCAACCATTAGATTTTTCCACTTAATCTCCTTCGTACATTTTGTCGCTTAAACATTCCTCGACAAATGTGTCATTAACATGTTTCAATCTCATCCTTTAGATCTTCTCTGAATTTTTTCAATTGTGGATCTCATAAAAAACTTTATCCTTAACCTCGAAATCATAAAAATTTCTTGCTCATCAAATTCAGTCGATTGTTATAGCATTTAATGTTTTCATCCTTACTAGGTCAATATAGAAATGCATCAATGATAACTAGCTAACTAGCTCAGTTAATACTATCACTTGTTATATACTGCACTAGCTCGGTGTATACAAAAATCTTCAATTGCCAATGACATTGACTTGTTCAATTTCAAATCTCTTCTTCATAATAGATTAATGTAACATGCTCAAGTCAAAAATATAAAGCCATAGACTCATCAATAAGTTACCCAATGTTTTCCTTATCCTTATTTTTCATATGCATCTTTTCCTCATGTAGATATCTCGGTTCTTTATCTTTTCTTCCTTCAATAGATTTTCAAATATTTGTAACTATCATGATAAGTACTATCAAAACTAGTTGACATCAATGACAACATATTGAGTTTTTAAATCATCTTAAATATCATTTGAATATATCTATGATCTTTAATCATTGTTTCTTCAGTTCATCAGATATTCAATCAGCTGTAGTTCATCAATCTCTCCCTTCGGCATTGATGGAAACACAAGCAATATGAAAATATGCCATACACATACCAAACATGTATCCTACAACTATGTAAGTAAATATTGTAGCTGGGTAAGCTCTCCCTAGCTTGATATTTAATATGTTTAATTACTACAAAACATAACAACATTACATGAAGACTCTCCATGTGATTTTGATCTTTTTAGTTCTCATATTCTCTTTGTTCTCAACAAAAAATATTCAAGTCTCTCTCTTTTTGCAATCTCTCGCTATTTGTGTTCTCACTAACTAATTTTTCATATTCATTCACTCTGAACATCTCTCCCTTTGATAAAAATGCCAAAGAAAATATACAAACAACTCTTCAATAGCCAAGTAATTCTCTGTTGTTCAGTTCATATCATGTACCTTCAATGTACAGATAAACAAATTTCTATTCTAGTTCTAAAATCTTTCACAACCTTAGAAAAAATCCAAAGTGTGGGCTATTTGCATCAACATGAATGATCTTCCAATAAGTATAGGTTTATGCAACTTCCAGATCACCTTATTGACCAGTAGATAGGGGACGGACCCCAAGTCAGGTCCTCAAATATTCAAATGTGTCCTTAGTTAAAGGTTTAGTAAAGATATAAGCAAGTTGTTCCTTAGATGTTACAAATTTTAGTTTCACCTGCTTCCCTTGAACTTGTTCCCTCAAATAGTGATACTTAATATATATATTCTTTATCTTTGAATGCATCACATGATTCTTAGAAATATTTATAGCACTGGTGTTGTCACAATGTATAATCTTTGGGTCAGTGATTACCTCATTCATTCCTTCCAACACTTATATGATCCAAGCAATATTTGAACAATTTGCGGTAGCAACAACATACTCTACTTCTATAGTAGACTGCTAAATGCATGCTCATTTCTTGCTAATCCAAGTCACAAGCCTTTCTCCTAAAAAGAATGCTCCACCAGTTGTGCTCTTCCAGTCATCTATGTTTCCAGCCCAATCTACATCGGTGTAAACTCTAAGTTCAAATTTGCTTTCAAATGTATACCATAAACCATAGTCTTTTGTCTTCTTCAGGTTCTCAAAATTATTTTCACTACAACAATATGTGAATCTTTAGGATTGGCAGAAAATCTAACCACAATCCCCACTACATGTGCAATATCAGGCCTACTATGTACAACATACATCGGCTTACCAATCATAGATCGGTACAGTGTCTGATTTACCTTTGTAGATTCATCATCCTTTGTCAATTTACATCTAATTACCATTGGTTTTCCTACTAGTTTAGCATCTTCCATGCCAAAAGTTTTCAACACTTATTTAATGTATCTTGATTGATTGATGAAAATCTCATCATTCTATTGTATAACCTACAAACCTAGAAATAATTTAATCTCTCCAAACATAGACATCTCAAATTCCTTTCTCATGTCATCAACAAAAGATTTGCAAATTAGAGCTTGTCCTCCAAAGATTATATCATCAACAAATATCTCAATAATCAAAATATTATCATCAGATCATCGTTTCATTTACAAATTAATATTTTCACTAGTTCTTACAAAACAAATACTAATAAGGTAAGCATGTAATCTTTCATACCATGCGCTTGGTGCTTGCTTCAATCCATATAGTCTACATAGCATGTTCTTCTTATTCTGATCAACAAACCCTTCTGGTTGTTCCATGTAGACCTCCTCCTCAAGAATTCTATTCAGAAAAGCTGATTTCACATACATTTGATATACTTCAAAAATCCCTTATGTGCAGCATATGCAAGTAATATGTAGACTCCTTCCAGTCTAGCAATAGGTGAAAAAGTCTCACCATAATCTATACCTTCTTATGTATATCCCTTGCAAACAAGTCTTTCCTTATTCCTAGTGACCTCTCCATTTTCATTTAACTTATTCCTAAAAATCTACTTAGTACCAATAACATTTGTATCTTTCAGTCTAGGCACTATTGTCCATATCTTGTTCTTCTCAATTTGTTCAATTTCCTCATTCATAGCATTGATCCATTCCTCATTTTCAAGTGCATCCCTAACATTCTTAGGTTCAAAATCACAAACTAAGCATGTGTTTTGTCTTAACTTACTTCGAGTTAGAATGCTAGCTTTCTTATCTATAATGATTTTATTCTCTGGATGGTGTCTAGTTTTAACAAATCTTGCTATCACTTGATGTCTTCTCTTCTCATCATTTGGTTCAGGTTCATTTTCCTTCTTGGTAGCTTCTTCCTAATTCTCGGTGTGCATTTTATGATTCTCAATAGCATTTTCTTGATACTCAGTAGACTCATCCTATGGCTTCAGTAGATAATCTGGATCTTCAACATTAGTAAACCTACTGTAATCTTCTGGTTCCTTCATGCTTTCTTCATCATTCTTTTTAGCAAACTCATCAACTCTAACATTAGCAGTTTTTATCATCTTACTAGTAACATTGTTCAAACATTTATAAGCTTTACTCTTAGTATAATATCCCAAGAATATTCATTCATCACCTTTAGAGTCAAATTTACCATTCCTATCATCTTTCAGAATATAACACTTACTACCAAAGATTCTGAAATAACTTACACTCAATGTGTATCCAAACCATAATTCGTAAGGTATCTTGTTTTTGTCTTTCTTCACTTGAACTTGGTTTAGGACATATATTTTTTTGTTAACTTCCTCTCTCCAATACATCTATGAAACATTTTTCTCAATCATCAATGTTCTAGCACAATAAACAATAGATTGGTTCCTCCTTTTAGTAATTCCATTCTATTGTGGTGTTCTAGGTGCAGAAACCTACCTTTCAATTCCATGCTTGTTGGAGAAGTTAGTGAATTCATCAGAAACAAACTCACCTCCTCTATCAGACCTTAAGCATTTCAATTCTTTTTCGGTTTCTTTTTCAACTTTAGCCTTATACCATTTAAATAGTTTGAATGCCTCAGATTTTTCTTTCAAGAACATAACTGTCATCAATCTAGTATAGTCATCAACAAACAAAATAAAGTATCTATCACCATAGTAGCTTTGAGTTCTCATAGGACCACATAAGTCGGTGTGAGCCAACTCCAAAATTCCTTTAGATGAATAGTCCTTACTTTTAAAACTAGAGTTGGTCATCTTTCCTTTCTGATATTGATGGCACATAACATGATCAGGTTTGATTAGACTAAGCAATCCTCTAACATTTTTCTTTCTACTGATCTTAATCATTTTATCAAAATTTACATGACATAACCTCTTATGCCATAACCATGCATCTATTGGAAATCTATTGGGAAATGTGATGCTGAGAGGGGGGGAGGGTGAATCAGATATCACCTATTAATCCATTTTACATTACATAAAACTTTCATAGTATTATCACAAACTTCATCAATGTAATGAAACTATTAAACTAAACATCATTCATGAAAGTACTTATAACATAGTAATTTTTGTTACCCACAAACCCTAGAAAGGTAAAACTGGGGTGGGGATGACACCCACAAATATTCACTACTATAGTATAAAGTTTGCCTATTAGGGCTACAAATTTGATCACAAAACATGATCTACCCTATGAGGGGTCTTCCTTGTTAAGAGATAAAAGACTTATACAATCTACCTTGCAGAAGGATTTAAGACTTACAACTAAGTAAGCACTTGGTTAAGAGATTACATAAGGTTGGTTAAAACCAATCTGTTAAGAGATTTACCTTGATACACTTGTTAGAATGTCTCAGTACCTGATCCTTCAGTTTTCATTGTATGTTGATTACAAATCTTCTCCTTCTAGTATTGATTTGATCTTATCTATCAAGTTTATCTTTGTTCTATCCCTCATTGCTTTACTCTATTTGACTCGGTCACTGAACTCTACCAGAATACTTCACTGGTTTGAAGATATTCCCTCTTCTCTTTCACATCCACACATACATTAGGGTTCAGATCTTATCTTATATAGATAACTGAGTTCCTCCAAGGTTTGAGATCTACAATCCAGATTAACTCATTTTTCCACTTAACCTTTCCCTGATTTTGATTGGCTCCAAGTATTGCATAGGGATTAATGATTAAAAAATAGAAGCGTAATCACCTCCATGATTTCCTCAACAAACGGTAAACAAAATATGAATGTCAGCCAAAACATTTTACCTTGATGATTGTGCCTAATCAAACACAAATGTGAATTCTGGCCTACTCGGCAGTCGCTATCTCCTGCACTTGGCATTCACTGTTCCTTATACTCTGGCACTCGACATTGTCTCCTTTACATAACTCGGCAAAAACTTACTAAACTAATACAAAAGTACTCGATGACCATAGGTTTACTCGGTAGTGACTACTACTCGGTAAATCGACATTATATAACTTGACCTATACACAATGACTCGATCGCAGTGATGACTGACTAACATTGCCTAGATGATGACTAAGTGTAAGACACTAATAGACAACAAAAATATAGGGATCTACAATCTCCCCCTTTGACATTAGTGGAAAAAATACTTTTTCATGACATTTACAATACATTTACATAGAGTACTTAGTATTAACATATCACTCCCCATAAGATATATACATATACAAAACTGAGTATATCATACCATTTTTCTTCATCTGATGCTCTTTGATTTTGGTACCTCCCTATGTGCCATGATATGTCATTTACATGTTTACCCCTTGTTTTTGGCACTTATGATTTCTTCATTAGTAGGGAGCGAGAAATATTTTTCCAAAAATGGTTTGTGAAGCATCATAACCATATGCAATGTAGATTCCCAACTAGATGTTGCAACTTTCAGAACCTCTGATTGTACTTTTAGCTCGATAGCTAGGTTGACTAGGCTCTTGATAGTAGAAAGATAAGGATCTTTTTGTATTAGTTCCTTAGCCTTTGGTAACTCTCTTTGAATGACCTCTAGATGAGGTGTCAGCATTGTTTGAATAGAGAGTAGACAAGCCCTTATCTTACCATCATTAGCCATTAACTCAACTATCCTCCCTTGACTATGTAGAAGCTTTTCATAGTCATTATCATTATCTCTTGCACCCAGCATTCATTTGGTAAAATAACTTGTGCATATGTGAAGTTAGTGTCTAATAAGAAACAAATGTCCTGATTGTACTTCTCAACTAAAGACATAGGAATCCTACTTCTATTCCTCATTTTCTTCTTGAATTATACAAAGTAGTTTTTCATTACACCCACAAAATTCTCTCCTATCTAACTTACAAATTCATTAATTTGAAATGTGATTGACCTATTCTTATCCCATATTACTCTGACAATAGTAGGAAAACACTTCTGAATGTAAAAGAATAGATAGATGAGTAAGGAACCGAACTTACACATAATTCTTTTCTTTTCAGATAGAAGCAAGGTTCTCGGCAAGTTGAATCAGTTGGAGCTTAGTGAAGTCACAGGTATGGCCCTTCTTGATGATTTTCCAAGCTTAGTCCACTGCCATACACGGGATGGTGTCCAACTGACTTGACTGATAAAATTTGTGAGCAATTACCCTCACTACAAACTCAATCTCTGGATCAATGATACTGAGATTGTCATTCCGTGCTTATTCCAGACTGCCTGAGTGTTTGCTTGAATCCCCTCCTTGCTTAAACATTTCATTTCTCTGATACCAATTGTTGGAAATCTATTAGGAAATGTGATGCTGAGAGGGGGGGGGGGGGGGGGGGTGAATCAGATATCACCTATTAATCCATTTTACATTACAAAAAACTTGCATAGAATTATCAAAAACTTGACATTCATTGTTCCTTATACTCTGGCGCTCGACATTGTCTTCTTTACATAACTCAACAAAAACTTACTCAGCTAATAAAAAAGTACTCGGTGACCATAGGTTTACTCGATAGTGACTACTTCTTGGTAAATATAAATTATATGACCCAGCCTATACACGATGACTCGGTCGCAGTGATGACCCACCAATATTGCCTAGATGATGACTAAGTGTAAGACACTAATAGACAACAAAACTATTGGGATCTACAACATCTTCATTTTTCACCAGTAAACAAGAAGTTTCAACATTATCAAGATAAAATAAATTACCTTTTGATTGTCCTCCTATTCTGACAAGGTTTCCATTTTCATCATAGATTTTCACCTTCTTGCTTTCAAATGCAACTCGGTGACCTGATTTATTCAAATGTGCTACACTCAACAAATTCTAATTAAGTCATTTTACCCAGTATGCATTATCACATCTAATTTTATCATTCAATAGAATAGATCCTTTTCCTTTAACCATGCAAGGTGTATCATTTCCCATTTTCACTGATCCTCTATTATAATGCTCAAGATGATCAAACTTATCTTCATCACCAGCCATGTGATGTGTACAACCACTATCAATGATCCAAGTATCATTCTTACTAACTTTAAAAATAAGTGATATTTCTACATACCTTTTCTCCTCTTCTAAATCATCTTTCATTGCAACAAATACTACTTCAATATTATCATCAGTGTCAGTGTTGGTGTCATCTTCTCCAACAAGGTAACATGCCTTTTTTTTGTTATCTTTGTGATCTTGGCTGCATCTATTGTAGTGTCAGTTTCTTCTATTATTCCTTCTACCATATTTTCCATCATCAAATTGGTCATTGTCTTTATCTTCCTCTTTCTTATTAGGACATCTAGCAGCAATATGGCCAACCTCTTTACAATTAAAACAAACTAAAGGTAACTTTCCCTTGTATCTTCCTTTACCTTTCTACAGTCTCCAGGCCAAAAGTGCTTCAAGCTCATCATCAGTATTACTATCACTTTCATTCCTTATATTATGCTTACTACTAGATTTACCAATCTTAAGAGATGACATAAAAGCATACTCAACACTTGGTACAACACTGTTGTCAAAATTATTCAGGTCAAAAGTTGTTAACTTTCCAATCAAACTATCAAGAGTAAGAGTGCTATTAGGTGAAAACCTCATTCATGAATAGCTAACATTCTGGTTGCATAGATAGGCAACAAGGTTCTCAGTATCTTACTTGCCATTGTATCTTCATAAATAATGCCTCCAGCTCAGATAGTATTGACTACCTCTTTGATTTGGTTTGTGTATTGTGTAATTTTCTCTCCTTCCTTCATCTTCATGTCATCAAATCTTCCTCTCAAGCTTTCAGCTCTGGCTCTCATCACATTCACATCACTACCATAAACTAGAGAAAGTTTATCCCACATTTTCTTCATTGTAGTGCAATCCTTGACATCCTCAAATTCAACATCAAATAGAGTAGCAACAGTCTCTATCATAGTAATATTGTGTTCATGTTGGTCACTCAACTGATCAAGAGTCAAAGGTCCAACATTCGGTTGTAAGTATCCATTGTCAAGTAAATGTATAGAAGATTCTCTAATTCCATATATGTGAAGTCTCATCCAACTTTTCCATGTGGTAAAGTTGTCTTTGTTCAGCTTCAGCATTTCCCTTTTATACATCTTGTAATCTTTCTACTCAAGTCCTTAAAACTTCCTTCCAAGCAACCAATACACTCTGATACCAATTATTAGAATAACTGAGAGGGGTGGTGAATTAATTAGATCAATTATCCTACAGTCCCAAATACAAAGATGTACATTTTAAAACAATTTCAACAAGTTATACAGCTTGGTAACATAAAATATCAATTTTTCTGTCTAATTTACCGATTACCAGTATTTATCCAACTATGATTACCACCTAAATCAACTATGTAGTATGTAAAGTATGATAGCAAAAAAATCATAACAATAACACATAACACAATGATTTAACATGGAAACCCTACTAAGGGAAAAACCACCTGGGAATGATAACCCAAAATAATTCACTCAAGTCTGAAGTGAGCTTGGTGAAGAGCCAACCCTGTTAAAGGTTCCAATGCAGACAATTAGGTGTGACTTGGTTAGAGGATTTATCACTAACAGATAAATTTTGACCAGCATTCGCTATGTGGTCAACAAGATAACACTTTACCTTCAACAAATGTCATAGGGTAGAACATAAGACTGTTAAGTCCATTCGGTTAAGCGATTTTTTGAATCAATGGTTAAAATGATATAATACTAATCTAATTCAAATACAACTCAATTAAAAATATTCAAATCTATGCTAAGCCCATACAAATCCTCTTATCATTAATCAATTTCACTTCCTCAATATTTCTCAACTTACTTTCACTTGCTAAATAGTTCTCTGATGCTTAGTAATGTCTGCAGCTTGGTTCTTTCAATAACCAGTTTGATCAGGCATGCATGAATATTGTCTTCACGTGAACTCTCTATAGTCTTCTTCTTTCCGACATGTTTCAATAATGAAACTCATATCTCTTATATAGACAAGTAAATCATTTTCATATCAGCAATTAGATTTTGCCACTTAATATCTTTTATCCATTTTGCTGCTTAAACCTTCCTCGATAGATGTGTCATTAACACATTTCAATCTCATCCTTTATATCTTCTCTAAATTTTGTCATTCGTGGATCTCATAAAAAACTTTATCCTTAACCTCGAAATCTTAACAATTTCGAGCTCATCAAATTCAATCAGCTATTCTTAGCATTTAATATTTTCATCCTTACTTGGTCAATATAGAAATGAGTCAGTGTTAACTAGCTAACTAGCTCGGTTAATACTGTCACTCAGTATACACTGCACTGGCTTGCTGTATACAGAAATCTTCAATTACCTACCACATTGACTTGTTCAATTTCAAATCTCTTCTTCATAATAGATTAATGTAACATGCTCAAGTCAACAATATAAATTTATAGAATCATCAATAAGTTACCCAATGTTTTCCGTATCCTTATCTGTCATATCCATCTTTTCCTCATTTAGATATCTTAGTTCTTCATCTTTTCTTCCTTCAAGAGATGTTCAGATATTTGTAACTATCATGATAAGTACTATCAAAACTAGTTGACATCAATGACAATATATTGACTGATTTAATCATCTTACATATCATTTCAGTTGCTCTATGATCTCTAATCATTGTTTCTTCAGTTCATCAGATATTCAATCAATTGTAGTTCATTAGAAACATTGTTCTTAGGAGCGTATTAAATGCAATTGTCAACCAGCCCTGACTTGTATTCATCATATTTATTTCTAGATTTTATAGTAAGATGATGTTGTGTGTGTGTGTGTGTGTGTGTGAGAGAGAGAGAGAGAGAGAGAGAGAGAGAGAGAGAGAGAGAGAGAGAGAGAGAGAGAATTTTCAATTCTTTATTTTGTAAAGCTAGATTGTTGATAAAAATGAAGATGGAGAGAAAAAGATAGGGGGATATTTAGAGGGGGTGAGGAGGAGAGAGGAAAATAGATAAATAGAGGTAGAAGGATATGTAAAGATAAAGAGATATAGAGATCAAGAAGGAAAGATGGAGAGGTAGTGGATAGATAGATAGATAGAGTAGATCATTGACAACAATCTTTCTTGGCCACCATTCTTTCACTATAAACACAACTATTTTTAATTCATAATCCTTTTATTATATACATCCACTTTTTGTTGTCACCGGGCTTTTCATTGGTAGGAATCCATTAAAATAAAATGTATAATTCAGTGTTTTGGATGATCATATAGAGTATATAATTTTGAGTTGAATAATTTTGACTTTGATCTAATCTGACATTTTGGCTATAATTGATACATAACATTTTCATTATTAATATCAGAAAATAATATTTAGTATTCAAATATAAAATTATAATAATTTGATATACAAGTCAATAAAAAAATAATCAAAACCACTTCAACTATTCAAACAATAATAAAAAAATTTTAATCCTTAAATAAATTATATACAAACAAAACATATTAAACATTAGAAATTCCTAGGAGAGTATTAAATGCAGCTGTCAACCTGCCCCAAATCGTATTCATCGTGTTTGTTTTTTAATTTTATAGCAAGATGATGATGATGATGTGTGTGTGTGTGTGTGTGTGTGTGTGTGTGTGTGTGTGTGTGTGTGTGTGTGTGTGTGTGTGTGTGTGTGAGAGAGAGAGAGAGAGAGAGAGAGAGAGAGAGAGAGAGAGAGAGAGAGAGAGAGAGAGAGAGAGAGAGAGAGAGAGAGAGAGTTTTCAATTCTTGATTTCATAAAGCTAGGTTATCAATGAAAATGAAGATGGAGAGAAAAAGATATAGGGATATTTAGAGGGGGTGAGGAGGGGAGAGGAAAGTAGATAAATAGAGGTAGAAGGATGGGTAAAGATAAAGAGATATAGAGATCAAGAAGGAGAGATGGAGAGGTAGTGGATAGATAGATAGATAGATAGAGTACATCATTGACAATAATCTTTCTTGGCCACCATTCTTGCACTATACACACAACTATTTTTATCATAATTTTTTTATTATATAAATCCACGTTTTGTAGTCACCAGGATTTTGGTTGACAAGAATCCATTAAAAGAAAATGTATAATTCAATATTCTGGATGATCATATAGAGTATATAATTTTGACTTTGATCTAATCTAACATTTTAGCTATTATTGATACTCAACATTTTCATTATTAATATCATAAAATAATATTTAGTATTCAAATATTAAATTATAATAATTTGGTATACAAGTCAATAAAAAATTAATCAAAACCCCTTCAACTGAAATAATAATTAACAAATTTCAATCCTTAAATAAATTATATACAAACAAAATATATTAAACATTAGAAATTACTTTTATAGTAGTACCAAAAATAAGTGTGAAACCAGAGTTAAAGGTAGAGAAACAAATTATATACAAACAAAACATATTAAACATTAGAAATTACTTTTATAGAAGTGCCAAAAACAAGTGTGAAACAAGAGTTAAAGGTAGAGACTTACCTAGAAATGTTGTAATTATCACAAAGCTTGCAATAGCTTTAGAATGTTGTTACATTCGTCTCATCCATGATTATGTCATAATTACATGAAAGAAAAATAGAATGAAAGGAATCGTTATTGGAATCCAGAATAGTGTCACCATTTGAGGACACAACGACCATTAATGTAGAAAAACTAGGCCTTTGTGAAAATTTAGTAGCAACGGTAAAGGGATGTGGACTATTGCCCCAAATCCATGCCATACATTTTGCTAATGACAATCCACCTATCTAACAACGGAGCACCCAATTATGTCTAGTAAAAATGGAATTATTCTACTAAATGTTCTACTCTGTTAATAAAATATTATAGCCAAACTTTTGATATCAACAATACAACGATATTATTAAAAAAAATTTATTATATTAAAAAATATTATAGCCGAACTTTTGATATCAATAATACAAAGATATTATTAAAATATTGCATTGTATTTGATATCAACAATACAATGATATCATTAAAAATATACAAAACTATCGGCATAATTGTTGCACCCCTCAAAGGTGCAAGTGCTTGTTGTAATCATTTTTTCATCCTTGAAACAACTATAAATATTTCTTTAAATTTTTTTAAAAAAATTACTTATTTAAAAGTATTTTAAAATTACTTATTTTTTACACACTTTTTAATCATTTTGTTCATCCTTGAAGCAACTATAAACATTTCTTTGTGACATTTTGTTAAATATTTTGCTATCACAATGTCCAATACGTCCACTAGTTAATCTGCTTGCTTCATTCTGTCTCACAGATAACGTGCTTGTTCTAGACATCCCATTTTACAAACCTATCCACATGTCGAGACATTCTATCAAACAACTTACCTGCCTGTCAAATACTTCAAGATTTTGTGTGTATTTATTGTCTAATGTGACTGCAATCCAAAGTTCCCAATTTGGTGCAGGTAGATGATATTCCATTGTGTGTAGACAAGGAGAATGTCGGCAAAAGTCATAGTTTGTGTTTAATCCCTGCGTGAATAGTAGTTCACAAGGTCGTCACATTTTTATCAAGCATTTTGTGAAACAACTTTGCTCCTTTCTCTGAAAGATTCTGTCAAAACATTCATGTTTTTTTCTTGTTTTGAACATGGAAGCATTTTTTTCAAACTTGAGGTGACTTTCTGCCAAAAAATCTGTCTCAGATATCCAATGATTCGAGACATTCTAAACTGTTCAAAATGGTTTTAAGCGATTCACATGTCGTGTCTTTTATGCGTTACTTTTTCTTAGACCAACATTTATGAGGATTCAATCACGGGACCTAGTAGAGCACGATGGGGGACCCCAAGTGATTAGATTGTGGTTGAATTATTCTTTCACCTTAGCTTATGCAGCTGTGGAGCAAATTCCTCTCATTCCTTTTTTTTTATAGAATTGCAGATCCCTGTGCCTAATGAAACAGCTCTAACAAGGGCAGTGATCGAACCCTCGAGAAATTTTTGAGGTGCTGAGTTTCATCGACGGGAGGCGATGGAACTAAAATGCCTCTTTGTAGCCACCTGCAACCTAGTCAGGATCTGCCTAGGGGTAATTAATTCTCTGGGATATCAGTTGCGGGTTTCCCAGTTGTAAACCTATGGGATCCCTGTCAAGGGTACGAATCCCCTGAAGCTCCAAATTGCGACTCCAATTACCTACAATGATCTGCTATTGGGAAATTCTATGGACTCCACCAAATTGGGAGATGAACTGGGATACTTTGCCCTCAAATTTAAAACCCTAAACAAAACATTCGTTGTTCAATATTGCTGACAGATTTGCCTCAAAAACTGCTCTTGTGCTGCATTTTTCTTCAACTACTCGACTTCTTGTCACGATAACAAACTAAAATTAAATAGGTGAGAATCAATAAATGGAAGAGGCGCTTTGTAATTCTGAGCGATGTGACATTAGTTTTTCTTTTCGTACCTCTCACTTACAAAATGCAAGAAAAAAATCTGAAACAAAGCAACGCTTCAAATTGCTTCAATGGTCGTGGTTTTGCCTACAAGATTTTCTACCAATGTCATTCCTTATCTAACGACAACACAAGTCTTTTCACACAAGAAAATTGATGTAAACAAATCAGAAAATGCAAGTTGAGAAGGAAAGCAGTTGGAAGTGCCAAAATTGAACTAAAAAATCCATCAGCCAACACAATTTCTATGGTCGACCATGCCTTTTAATTGATCTGCAATTTCAGGTTTCGACGTAATTATTAATTAAATTCTTATTTTATTCTAGATTACTGTATAGAATACGATTATATTGTTTTTAAATTTCTATATCTTTCGTTTTTTTTCAAATGACTATTAAAAATGTTTTGATGTCATTAAAATATTTAAGAATTAGCAATTCAATTTATAGTACTCAACAAAACTGGGCAATTATGAGATGCGAGCAAAGTACGAAACTAATGCGTATAAAACCCAAGGGAAACGACATGTAAAAGATTTGGTTAAAAAAAGTAACGAATATAACTTAATTGTTTTTCCGGACATGAAAGAACTTCCTGGCATGAGTGTCACGTTAAAAAAAATAAAAAATATAAAAATAGCGAACCAATAAGATGACCTAATGCATTTTTTTTAATTTATTTTTCTTTTATTTTGCGCACAGTTTTTCTTTTCACATTGAGGACAAATCTGAGAACGACAGTGTTAGAAGATGGGAGTCTTCGGCCTCTTACT
Organism: Chamaecyparis obtusa; assembly: GCA_027943335.1. Classification (NCBI taxonomy): domain Eukaryota; kingdom Viridiplantae; phylum Streptophyta; class Pinopsida; order Cupressales; family Cupressaceae; genus Chamaecyparis; species Chamaecyparis obtusa. The sequence goes on from BSBK01003317.1 coordinate 87,933, forward strand.
GAGGTGTGCGCCACTATAAGGCGATTCTTCACATAAATACATATAGTACTCGCTCTATATATCTTTGGCTCATTATAGACTAGCATAATTTTGCATTCGCCATTTTTTTCCCCTTTAGATCATTGTTCTTATCTTATTCTGATTCAACGCCCTGAATACATTACTGTAATAGGTGGACAAGTGTAATTTTCAGTGGTTTCCGAAGTATGGTTAAGTCTCGTATTCTCCACAAAACTAGCATCCCTTTAAAGTCTCGGTTGTTTTGTACCAGCTCGAATCCATGCAAGTTCCTCCACTACCTCCCTCATTGATGGCCTTTCATTTGCTTTCTCTTGCAAACATGCTTTTGCTAACCTTGCCATTTTCTCCATCTGCCCTTGGTTATCCTCTTTCAGCACGTTAGCATCTAAAATATCTAAGAGCGGATTTTCTTTAATTGTGGAGTGGAAATGGTCATACAATGCACACACAGTTCCATGTACAGATAATATAGGTCGTATACCAGTGAGAATCTCCAACAAAACTACACCGAAGCTATAAACATCACTCTTGTCTGTAAACTGGTTGCTCCTCACAAACTCTGGATGCACATAACCTGGAGTGCCCGACGGAAACATGGTGCTGAGATGTGTTTCATCAGAGAGACACAGACGAGAAATACCAAAATCTGCTACTTTTGGTGTGAATGTGTCATCCAGCAAAATGTTTGAGGATTTTATGTCACGATGGAAAATGGGCTGAGAGGCTTCGCGATGCATGTATGCTATACCCTCTGCGGCCTCTATGGCAATTTGCCTCCTTCTTTCCCACGGAAGCTTCGACTTGTCTGGAGAGTGTAGGTGCTGAAAGAGTGTCCCATTCGGCACAAATTCGTATACAAGCAATGGAAGCTCAGTACGGAGACAACACCCAATTAATTTCACTACGTTTCTATGATTGGTGTGGGATAAAATCACAATTTCGTTGATAAACTCTGGGGAAAATGATTTGGGTTTTTTAATCGCCACAGAGATGCCATCTGAAAGCACTCCCTTGTACACAGTTGCAAAGCCACCTCTTCCTAACTCTGTAGATTAATTATCGGAGGCCCTTTTTAACTCTGATTCAGTAAACATTCCCAGGATCTTTCTTTCTCCCATGGAAGCAATGCGTTCTTGTAGCTCTACTCCCCCATTCTTTATGAAATTATTGTCTGCAGCATGTTTCAAACGGCGTCTCCTCAGCCACAAAAATAGTACACCTAATACAAGAATAAGTCCGCTGGATGCAGAAATAATAACTGTTCATCAACAGATATGAATTTGTTATTAACTAATTTTTTTTGAAAACATAATGAAACAATATAATTTATTCAATATAAAAGGACAGAAATAATTGAAAGAAAGATGATAGGGGAAGCACTTTTAAAATATTTTAAAAGACACATGCAAAGTATTCATCAAAAGGATATAACGTATGCTGAATACAAAACTATTTTTGAGATTAAATTAATCCTTCAAAATTTAAATCAATGTATTAGCATGTTCAAGTCTTTGTAAGAAAAAGAAAAGGAAAAATGTTTTTGAGAAATTTTGATCACCACTTACAATATCATACGAGTTTACATCTCAAAATTACATAGCATTAATAACATATATTGTTAGGACTAAAAAATTGAAACTACTAATGATTTTATAAACTAGTAGGAGAAATTATGAGCTTTAAAATAAATTCTTAAATTAGGAAAAGTTAACTAAAACATAATTTACAAACTTCCTCTGTCAACTAAGTCTCTTTACTTGAAATTATCTATCTTTCTAGTAATGCACACATGCAAACTAATTATGTTCTTTGATTATTTTCAAGAATTGAATTAACTAACCTTTGTGTGATCTTTCTAATATAACATTTCTTACATACTTTACAAGTTTTCATAATTGTATTTAGCAACATCCATGACAATTATAAAATAACTTTCAATTGATAAATTGCAAAGTACAAGTGACAAGTAGTGTCACTCTAAGCTAGACATGTTAAATTTTTTTAGATATGTCAATATAAGCTTTGGAGGTTTTGGTCTCTATTATGCTTAGGGTTTATCTTTCAGTCCACATCTAAAATTCTTGGTATCATCATACTTCATGACTATGTTGCATTGAATTCTTTATCTGAAAGTGACTTCATATCTCATTCAGAGTCTCTTAAGTCATTCAACTCATCCATTCGATTCTTATTGATTTACTAGCCATACCTTAAAATAACTTGATGCATCTCATCTTTTCTCACTTATTATGCTCTCATGGTTTTTATTTACTATAAGGGGATCTCTATTAATTTTCATGTCTAATTTTGATTTCATTGATCGTATTACCACATTTTACATAATGATGAGCTATGTAGATGAATCACCTCAAGGAAACTCATATTTAGGTCTCATTAACACCTTTTAATTGATTACAAATAATTTTTAATTGTCATAAAGTGGGAATGGGATAGCTTGTTAGTCCTTGTCGTTAAGGCAAAAGACTAAAGTTCTCGATTGCCATTCAGAAGCTAATCTTAAAAAGCATTTTTAAGATGGAAGAAATATTTATTATGGATTTATCTTATAGACGTGTAGTAGATGAATTATTGGGTCCCTTAGCTAGTGTTTGATGTTTGTGGTAGGAATATTTCTTTATGTAAGAGTGTTTTTATATCTTAGGTTTTTTTATTAGTTGGGGTTCAAATGGTCCAACTGGAGTATGAATTTTAATAGGCACAACACAACCGCTTCACCAATCTACTAAGTTTACTATTTAATTATACAAATTTAATTTGAATTGATATGTTAGATTCAATTTGTAAAATTAAATTTATTGTATGTGGTGTGCATGTGTGTTTATAAACACAACTATGTGCATGTCTATGTGCACTTACACATATACATACACACACACAAACATCAATACTTAAAGTCAATTAAATGTGTCTTCGTGTGATTTATTTTTATTTTCTTGTATTTAAATATGTTTAGTTGCATTCATTTACAAATTGAATAAATAATTACACTCAAGAAGAAAAGCATTCTAGAAACACTTCTATTAGTGAACTAAAGGAATCTACACTACACATTCATGTTATAAGAATTTATATGATTATATTTTTTTTGTTTTCAACCACTTCCATATCATTTTCTACAAATTGACCTAAGAAAAGATATTCCTTAATCAACCAACAACCCTCTAAAGATATATTATGAATATTGCTTAGTCCAAAATAATTAAGTAGATGAAAATTAATTAAGTGAATTACACGAGAGATCTACATCCAAACCATAACTTTTTAAACTTGATTTATCTAAATTTGATTCGTGAATGAAACATTAAAATCTAATCCCTTGTGAGCTGTCAAAAATAATAACGTAAGCGATCACCGCATCCAATATTACCTTCCTATTTTTGGTAGCTTTCAGAACAAAAGATTTTATTTTGTCAGACGTTTATTTTCCTTTCATTCTGGTCAGTTTATGTCTGTGAAGTAGAAATAGTCATGATGTCCGAAAGAGGAAGCGTGAAAGATCTGAAAGAGACATTCTGGACGACGGATATAAGTGGTGAAAGTATGGAAAGAAATACATAAAGGGAAACCTTAATCCCAGGTCCGTTATAAACGTTAAAATTGTTATTTTAGGGTTTAGAAAATTTGCAGAAGACCGCAATTTTCTTACTGTGCTCTTTGATTTTGTGAAGGAATTGTTACAGAGTGTCTATACATAAGCAAACGAAGTTCAGTACGGAGACAACACCCAATTAATTTCACTACGTTTCTTGGTGTGGGATAAAATCACAATTTCGTTGATAAACTCTGGGGAAACTTACGGGTTTTTTGATCGCCACTGAGATGCCATCTGAAAGAAGTCCTTTACACACAGTTGCAAAGCCACCTCTTCCTAACTCTGTTAAGTAATTATCGGAGGCCCTTCTTAACTCTGTTTCAGAAAACATTCGCAGGATCTTTCTTCCTAATGCTTTCATATAACGTCAATGATCATATTTTTTTACTAATGCTTTCATATAACGTCAATGATCATATTTCTTTACTAATGCTCTCATATAACGTCAATGATCAAAACCTCATAAAATTTTCATGTGACACAGATCAAAATATAGTTATGAGGAAACTACATAAGATAATCGCTGTCGTTTTATTAACAAAACACCATCCACAAGAACTTGAAAATTTACATGCAGAAATGATTTGTTATCAAAATTAAACAATAGGGTTTGGTAAAACTTTAAATCAAATAACTGCTAGTAAATGCCTGACTAAAAATTGGGCAATCTAAAAAGTACTTTGTTGGGCAAAAATCCAACACTGGGTTAATAGATCTATATATTTTTAGCTCATTATAGACTAGCATAATTTTCATTTCCCATTTTTATCCCTTTATATCATTGTTCCTACATATCTGACATCTCAATCTGATTCAACGCCCTGAATAAATTACTGTCATAGGTGGACAAGTGTAATTTTCAGTGGTTTCCGAAGTATGGTTAAGTCTTGTATTCTCCACAAAACTAGCATCCCTGTAAAGTCCCGGTTGTTTTGTACCAGCTCGAATCCGTGCAAGTTCCTCCACTACCTCCCTCATTGATGGCCTTTAATTGGCTTTCTCTTGCAAACACGATTTTGCTAACGTTGCCATTTTCTCCATCTGGCCTTGGTTATCCTCTTTCAGCACGTTAGGATCTAAAATCTCTAAGAGCTGATTTTCATTAATTATGGAGAGAAAATGGTCATACAATGCACATACAGATCCATGTACAGATAATATAGGTCGTAGACCAGTGAGAATCTCCAACAAAACTACACCGAAGCTATAAACATCACTCTTGTCTGGAAACTGGTTGCTCCTCACAAACTCTGGATCCACTTAACCTGGAGTGCCCGACGGAAACATTGTGGTGAGATGTGTTTCATCAGAGAGACACAGACGAGAAATACCAAAATCTGCTACTTTTGGTGTGAATGTGTCATCTAGCAAAATGTTTGAGGATTTTATGTCACGATGGAAAATGGGCTGAGAGGCTTCACGATGCATGAATGCTATACCCTCAGCAGCCTCTATGGCAATTTGCCGCCTTCTTTCCCACGGAAGGTTCGACTTCTCTGGAGAGTGTAGGTGCTGAAAGAGTGTCCCATTCGGCACAAATTCGTATACAAGCAATGGAAGCTCAGTACGGAGACAACACCGAATTAATTTCACTACGTTTCTATGATTGGTGTGGGATAAAATCGCAATTTCGTTGATAAACTCTGGGGAAACTTACGGGTTTTTTGATCGCCACTGAGATGCCATCTGAAAGAAGTCCCTTGTACACAGTTGCAAAGCCACATCTTCCTAACTCTGTTGAGTAATTATCGGAGGCCCTTTTTAACTCTGTTTCAGAAAACATTCGCAGGATCTTTCTTCCTCCCATGGAAGCAATGCGTTCTTGTAGCTCTACTCCCCTATTCTTTATGAAACTCTTGTCTGCAGCATGTTTCAAACAGCGCCTCCTCAGCCAAAAAAATAGTACCCCCAATACAAGAACAACAAAGGTGGATCCAATAATAGTAACTGTTCATCAGCAGACGAGAAATTGTTATTAACTAATTTTTTTTTAATATATAATGAAACAATATAATTTATTCAATATAAAAGGGCAGAAATAATTGAAAGAAAGATGATAGTTGAAGCACTTTTAAAATATTTAAAAAGACACATGCAAAGTATTCATCAAAACGATATAATGTATACTGAATAAAAAAATCTTTTGAGATTAAATTAAGCCTTCAAATTTTAAATCAATGTATTAGCATGTTCAAGTATTTGTAAGAAGAAAGAAATGGAAAAAAGTTTAGAGAAATTTTGATCATTCTTTACCACATCATACAAACTTACATCTCGATATTACACATCATTAATAACATATATTGCTAGGACTCAAAAAAATGAAACTACTAATGATTTTTTAATCTAATAGGAAAAATTATGAGCTTTAAAATAAGTGCTTAAATTAGGAAGAGTTAACTAAAACATAATTTATAAATCTATCTTTCTAGTAATGCACAAGCAAACTAATTATGTTCCTTGATTATTTCAAAGAATTGAATTTACTCACCTTTGTACAATCTTTCTAATATAACATTTCTTACACACTTTACAAGTTTTCATTATTGTATTTAGCAACTTCGATGACAATTATAAAATTACTTTAAATTGATAAATTACAAACTACAAGTGTCAACTAGTATCACTCTAAGAAAGACATGTTAAAAAATTTCTAGCTTTGTCAATATAAGATTTAGAGATTTTGGTCTTTACTGTGCTTAGGGTTTATCTTTCTGTCCATGTCTAAAACCCTTGCTATCATCATACTTCATGACTATGTTGCATTGAATTTCTTTATTTGAAAGTGACTTTGTATCTCTACAGAGTCTCTTAAGTCATGCAACTCATCCATTCGATTCTCTTTGATTTACTAGCCTTACCTTAAAGTAACTTGATTTAACTCATCTTTTCTCATTTATTACAGTCTTGTGGTTTATATTTACTATAAGCGGATATCTATAAATTTTCATGACTAATTTTGATTTCACTGATCATATATCACATTTTACATAATGATGAGCTATGTAGGTGACTCACCTCAAAGAAACTCATATTTAGGTCTCATTAACATCTTTTAATTGGCTACAAATGATTTATTTTATACATCATAAAGTGGGAATGGGTCACCTTGTTTTATTTGTCAACTAGATGACTTATATTATATTGTCAAGATATTTGCCATAACAATTTTACATGTGGGTCATTTGTATGTTTGCTAAAATACAATTTGTTGCAAGACCTTTTAGATCAAGTGTGTTGGCTTGCAAGTGGTAGCTTGCAATTACATCATGTTGAAGGTAATGCATCACAATTTGATGTTATATTTTTATTTTAAAGTGACAAGCTAGAAAAATATTGTCATGTTTTGCTAAGTCAATGGGTTTTTGTGCTAAAATGGATGTTATCTATTGGTTTGTGGAGTATTATGTGTTGAATAGAAGATTTTTCTTAAAGACTTGAATAGCTAGTGACATTGTTTTACATTGTCATGGCTCCTTTGCATTGTAGCTCAATGCTCAAGTTTTTTCATATTTAGCTCAATGCTGAAGTTTTTTCATATATGTGATGAGCTTGATAGGTTTAAGAAATCTACTAGGAAGAAACTATTTTAAATTGTGCGATGGGAAATAAGGATGTTTTAGTGAATATTTTACATGCTTAAATCTTTATTGTCATTCAAATATAAATATATCATTAGAACACATGATAGTATTTGATAAAAACAACAAAGTAAGGGTGTTGTCTCTTACAAAGAATTAGCCTTAGGGGTGCAACCACTAAACAAGTCGGTTAGTACAAAAAAAAAACATAAACAACAATAATAAATAGCTTTCAACACAGGATTGAAAGAAGGGAGTGAAAACAAACAAACAACCCACACGGATGTGAATAACAAAAAAAGACTATATGTTGAGTATTTTATTTTTTATGATTTTTTGAAGTCGGTGCATCCTAAAAATTAGGTGTTTGTTTGTGCCCTAGACATAACTTACACAAAAATAATTGAAAATGTAAACTTTCTTTTTTAAAAGTGCATAGAATCAAGTGTAGAATAATAGTATATAATTTTTTTTAAATTTGGTCAAGCATATCAAAAGTTAGTAAGAAAATGGTACACATATGTTAATGTTGTCCAAAAATAGAAAAATAGGAAAATTAAACTTTACTATGGTAATTTTGTCCAAAAATAGAAAAAATTATATAGTTAGTAATCTTAGAGAACGTGTGAAATTATGGTGGTAAGTTTACAAATACCCACATGATGATGAAGAAGTTGACAAAACTATTTTGAAGAGAAAACTATGAGAAAAAGGAGGGGAACAGAGGGAAATAAAGCTCCCAAGCCTCAACCTTGTTATCTAAGCCTATTAATTAGACATGTCCTTGATTTATCCAGTTATCAAACCTAATTCTAATTGGTTTATTTCTATTTAAAGTAAGTTGATCATATCTAGGGGTGTTTTGATATTTTTTTGGGTGAGTGGCCACCTTTTTGCACACCATCTTGGTTAGGGTAATCTTTAGGAAATCTCCCCTTCAAAAAAAGTGTAAAAAACTGGCGAAATTTAGAAAACTACAGAGGAAAATATTAATTTTATTGGCAAAACATTTTAGTTTTCAAAGGAAAAATAATAATCTCAATTGGAGAATCATTCATGCTCCCTAAAACTATGTGGAAAATCTTGGTGAACTGTGTTTTTGTTTCAGAACTAACAAAATATATATTGGCGAATAAAAAGTAGTAAATATATATACATATATATATATATATATATATATATATATATATATATATATATATATATATATATATATATATATATATATATATATATTAGTATTTATAGTATAAAAATATATATATTGGTGAATATTCAAAACATAGTGATAGGACTAAGACCAAATGCAGACAAAGACAAGTTGGGTGCTAGGTCTCATTTACTGATGGCCAGTTTGTGGTGACAGTTTGCGTAGCTTCGACAAGCTAAAAGAAGGGTCAATGCTAACGGTTATGAAGATACACAATGGTCATGTTGATGGTGTGCGTGACTTCGACTATTATGTTGGTAGTTTAGAGTTGTAGGCCACGAAGATATGCAAAGGTCAAGTAAGTTTGTGGTTGATAGTTTACGTAGCTTTGGTAGGATAAATTGAAAGTCAATGCTGACGGTTGTATAAAGATACACAAAGGTTAGGTCAGTGACTTAGTTTGTGGTGATTGGTGACAGTGTGTGTAGCTTCAACATGCTAAAATGAGGGTCGATGCTAACTATTACGATGATACGTAATGGTCAGGTTGATGGCGTGCGTGACTTTGGTGGTTATGTTGGTAGTTTGGAGTTGAAGGTCACAAAGATACATAAAGGTTAGGTTAACAATGTGTGTGACTTCAGAAGTTATAATCATAGCTAGGATATGGGGGTTCTTAGGTCACACTAGTAGTTTGTGTAACTTCACCATAAAGTTATAGTGATAGTGAATACTAAAGTGCAATTAGGGACATTAATGATACTTATCGTCAAGTTTAAATTATTCAGTAGTGCATAATCTAGGCTAAGATTTTGATTAGATATTAAAATGGATAATTTGTAGGAGATATGAGATGTGGTTCATCAACATTCATTATTTTTATTTTTTGAGCCAAGTCAATGAGTCACCTTACATGAAATATTCCTTCAAAATTTAATGTGTTTGCCAAGTTTCCAGTTAAAAATTTAAAATCACAGATAGAATATGGTGGTTCTGAGGTCACCCTGGTAGTTTGTGCAACTTGAGTAGTACATAATCTAGGCCAAGATTTAGATTAGACATTAAAAGGATAGTTTGTACGGGATATGAGCTATGATTCATCAACATTCATTATTTTTCTTTTTGAATTCAGAGCCAAGTTATGCAAGATAAAAGTTATGCCCGATACATCTACAATTTTTCTTTATCGATATTCATTATTTTCCTTTTTCGAGGCAAGCCACCTTACGTGAAACATTCCTTCAAAATTTATTGTGGCTGGCAAGTTGGTGATTAATTTATTTATATACTCCTCGGTAGTGGAATAGAAGAACATAGGGAGCTTTCTAAATTTCAAAATTTGGATGACATAATGGGTCTTCCAGTAGCTGAGGGATCATCAAATGAGAACCTAGAACCTCTTATCCAACCAAATTTGGATATTGAGGAGGAGATTCAATAGGATGTGCTTAGTCATTTGATGTCTCCAGCATGGGATCATGCTACCAGTTACACTAGATAGAAAAGTGACATGTTCGAACTCGAAGTAGAACGTGACAAGGTGAAGATGCGCGCTATTTTTTAGGATCATGGCTTCAACCAGGAGGGGTTCCAAGAGCAGCTGATCTAGCTATTTGTTGGTCTTCGCATTGACTGATATTTTTTTCATTGTGGATAGTATTATACTATAACAAATTACTATTAGTATTAGGATATGTAGGAGTCTGACTAGGCTTTTCTAATTTCCTCTAAAAGGATCTTAGGATAATTTTTGTTACTTGTACATTTTTAATTTGTAAATACAAATATTCAATATACATTTTATTATGGTTTTGGAAACGGTTGGAATCTTGTCGCTTCTCCTTCTAGGGAAACCACAACTGTTCACTATTTAGTTACTAGTGTAGCAAAAATATAGAAAAATTAAAAATTTAAATTTATGAGTATCATTTTTGAAATTAATACATATGAGAAGACTCTTTTTCAAATAGTATTTTATGCGTTATTTTCTTATACTTCAAATTTCAATATAGTTACACAGTAACATGTTACGTGAATCATGAACAATAGTAAATCCATTCAATATGTAAATCTTGATGGTCTTTCTCTTAAATTGAAAATTATATAAATTTTAATTATTAATATGAGTCAAGATTCAAGATTAACCATTCCCATCTCTGAAGTTACACCTAGCTATTTCGTAACTTCTCAATGGTTAAATTGTTATGATGGTGATGGGTTCTTAAGTTATGCCTGGCTATTTCATAACTTCTCTATGGTTAAATTGTTATGATGGTGATGGGATCTGAAGTTACACTTGGTTGTTTCATAACTTCTCAATGGTTAAATTGTTATGATGGTGATGGGTTCCAAAGTTACACCTGTCTGTTTCGTAACTTCTCAATGATTAAATTTTTATGATGGTGATGGGTTTCGAAGTGCTGACTAATGACCTGTGTAACTTTGAAAGGTGTTGAAAAGTGAGAGTAAGTTGCATGCCACATGGAAAGTGCCAAAGAATGGAATGTTTGTAGAGCTTTGCTAGGTTTTCTTGGCTGTTTGTGATGGCGGTTACGAAGTAAAAGTGTCAAGACTCACAAATGACATCTAAAGTCATGTTAGGTTGTGTCATAATATCTCAAGGTTTCTATTAACCTTGGTTAGTTTAACAATCCTAAAGTTTTCAAAAGCTATTGCGTGACTTTGCAAGTCTCAAAGTTTTAGGATTTCAAATTCAAAGGGCTATGGTCGGCCCTGATTTGCAAGTAGAAAAGTTGAGATAGGGACCTAGGGTTAGATGTACTATTAGTGTAAATTCACCATGCTAATTATTTTCTTTCGAATCGCTGCCAAATCTATGCTGGAAGTGATAATTGAGACTTTTCTAAAAAAGGTAATTGCTAATTTCATGCGTGTGCGCTTGATGAGGTTTTAATTTTTAATAAAGTAGGTGACCTAGTGGGTGGTTGTGAGTTTCTTATTACTTAGTAAAGACAATTCACAAAGCATCCATAATTTTTAGAGTCAAAGAGCAACATAGAGTTGAAACCTTTAAGTGCAAAAAAGGAGCTTAGAGTTTAGTATACATAAAGAATGGCAGAATGAGGATTTATTGATGTTGTTGTAGTACTAGCAAAGACTATGCATTTAAGAACAAAGAGGCAAAACATGTACGCTGAAGAATGGATGAAACTGTTACCTGGATCCTCAAATTTGGAATCAGCTAACGCTTATGAATGGACGACCCTTATGCATTCTGTAGGGATGTTGTCTGCCCAAACACAAATGGGTATGAGCTCTTCATGTATTTCTATAACAATATATTGAGAGGTCCTCCTGTTTCAAATAGATGGGACGGGAACTTGGGAAAGTTGTAGTACCTGAGGTATTTTTGGATATAGACCTCATGAAAGTGCTAATTGAAGCATACAATCTAGTGACACAAGATTTCCAAAAATACAACAAGCCTATACTCTGCATGTTAGACAGAGTGAATTTTATTCAAGCTTTCGACCTTCAAGGGCCTATGAGCGTGGATATTGACCTAGCTGAAGAGGAGGCCCTATTTAATAGATAGGAAAGCTACTACACTGGAAGGGTTATGAGGAAGAATATTCCTAGAGAAAAGAAAGAGGTGGGATTGTTGCCAAAGAAGGTTGTAGATTCATTTGATATTGATCTTTCCTTTCCCTATTTCTAGAATACCATCTATGGTCTACACAAACTTATTGGAATAGATGGAGGTTTGATAGTGAGTCTTGACATCTATGTCATGGCTAAAGATGTTCAGGACCTATACACCAACAAGGAGTTTGATTATGTGGGCCACATAATCAATTTAATGCACACTGAGTTGATGAATCAAAGACTGATTTGAAAAGCTTCAAGTTCAATCACTAATCCATGTTGATGCACCTAACCCTCTATTGTAATATTAGCTATATCAACCCAAAGTTCATCAATGAGACCGAGAATGTAGGAGGAATTGTTCTGCTTCAGCTCTAGACTAGGTTATGGGATAGAAGTTACCATTTCTCTAATTTCATTTCTTTTTATAGTGATTTTGTGGATCCAATAATGAACATGTTAGGTATTGTGAGGGATAGATTTCCTTTAATTGTTAGAAAATTGCTTACACCCTTTTCATTTCAAATTGACACTAAAATTAAGCACAATTGGGGTGATATGTTGATTTTTAAGAATTTTTTTGTTATGAGAGTGTATGCTTGCCCTCAACCTCCACACATGCTACCAAAATTTCTCCCAGAAATATTGGCAATAATAGAATTCATATGGTAGCTTATGATGATGGATATAGAACACTTAGGCCCTAAAAGACATTAAGAAACATTTCTGGCAAGGAGGTTTCAAATAGGGGATTTCTCTATACGTAAAGATATTGTGGAGAAAATCAATAAATTCTTGAGACAATACAGATTTCCCTCTGGTAATGCAAGGATATATGACCTTGAAGACTTCATTAGAGAAGCATTGAGAGAAATGAGGAATCACAATCTGACTCAAAATCAACCTATGCTAAATGAGCATTTTATTATAAATGTTCTCAGTGTACATATCTGTGATGAGAGAAGCCTTAAATGGAAAATTATTGTAAGCATAGACAAAGAATTGAAAAAGGTAGACCCTACCTTCCCTGGTTTCTTTCCTGATCTCAAATAGAAGTCAAGAATTAATATGTGTATAGAGAATTACAAAGATATTATGTCTAAATTGTCAGACATCCCCAAGGAGGAGGAGGATAGAATAAACCCTGAGGAAGTTGAACCTAATGTGTTGTTTATGGTAGAAACTGAACAAGTTATGCCATCCAAATTTGAGCAAGGGCCATCAAAGAAATAAAAGTTGATAAATGTACCAGCAAAGGCAAGGAAAAAGGTACTATAAATCCTGCTAGGTAATAGCCATTACTTTATTGACTTAAGAAAACAATTTTTGACATTGATCACTTCCTATAAAGGCTTAATTTAACTAGGTATAATTCTAGACTCAGGGATTGGACATCCAACCAAGAAGCTTATCCTCTTTATAGAAATTCATTTAGTATGTCAGACCTAGGGATGTATTACTTGAAATGAGCCACCAAAGTATATGCACTAGGTATCACTTAGCCATACATTTTATCATTGCTACAGGAAGGAAATGCTAAAGGAAAACTATACTACGATTGCAGGGAATAAATGCTAAAGTAATGCTTAAATTGAAGTTGCAAAAGATTAAGTGCTGGAATGGAAACTAGAGAAGTATAATTGTTAAGAAAACATGAAGACTCTTACAAACTATGCCATAGTACTTTTTTTGTTCCAAAAATTTCATTGCAGGAGGCATTAGCTGATCTGTAGCTTTGGCTGCAGGAGCAGTTTAATACTTGGTACTGAAATAGCAAAAATACAAGAAATGATTTTAACTAGTATAAATCTATCTAACCGTAGATTTCTCACCAAGTGCGCCCCCTTGGATGAGTATCCAAAATCACAATTATACTCAATTGAATATCAACACTCCATTTATTTATTGATTGAATAAGGAAGTACATAAACTCCATAAAATAGAGAGATCAACTAAAACAAACTATTTTAACAAGAAACTTGACAATGTCATCCTTCTCATGCAGGAGCAAGGCTTTATTTAAAGGAAAAAATCCTAACTACTTTCCTAATCACACCGAAGAAACATATAGATCTTTATTACAGCACTACCAACTAGAAAGAAGGAGATCTTTAAAGACTGAACAGATTAAATCCAAAGTGGAGGAAAGAATTGTCATAACAACAAATCTAACTTCCCACTCACACGTAGATCTTCTCATAGAAACTAACACGCCACCTTGCGCTTCGCTGGAACTTCCACCTTGTCCTTTGGAAACTTTCAACTGGCACTGTATTGAATTTTTCTCCACTAAAACTTGTAGGAAGACCAAGTAGAGCACACCATGAATGAATGTTCCATACCTAGTCAAAACAACATTTGCTAATCCAATGCACTTGAGCCTTTAAGGGTTAGGATAAGACATTTATGATAGTAGTTATCAAAACATGTATAATCATTCATATTCAAATATCTACTCTACTCATTCAAACACAACAATATCTTTTAGAAAAATAAATATAGTAATTTATCCAAGCATAGCATGTTTAAGTATTCTTAAGCCAAGTTAAATGTCTGATGGTAGTATGCCATATAGTAGTATAAAAACATAAGAGTCTTGAGGTAAATGTATAAAAATAATGAAAAGGCCTAGTAAATATTATCCTAGGGTATCCTAAAGTATGGCATTAATATGCCTTATCATTTTTCCCCCTACAAAGACTAGTACATGTCCTCAAGCACTGAGGAATTTTTAATTTTTTCTATCACCCTAAAGTCTCCTTCTTGTGTTTTCCTGATCATGGAAGTGTGCACCCTCCAGTAGAATACATTCATTATGTCCACCCTAAAATGCTAGCTTAGCTCTAAATCCTCATCTAGTTCATTATCCACACAACTGTATAGTGGCCACAGGAGTAAAAGAGGTTGGAATGTGAGAGGCATCCATCTTTCTGGTCTCGGTTTTCATCCCAATTCTATGTACTAGTGGACCCTTTGCATGGTAGCCCTGAATTTTATAACAATGTGTGGTTCTTCCTTTTTCAGAGACATCATCAGACTAGCCCACCTTTTTTGTAAACCATTGATAGCTCTATTTCCATTAGCTAAAGACAATCTTTCAAATTCTATGTGCACCTGCTATCTATTTGCTAATATCCTTCTTTTGTGTGTGGAATCATTAAAATCATAGACAATTTCCAACCAGTCACAGTAAAGTCATCTAGGTGTTTTTCTCTCAGGGCATAATGGAAGTGAAATATTGCATTCAAATTCCCTATACCTATTCAATTGTTCCCCATAGTAGATTTCATTATTGACCCAAGAAAGTAGTGAGGACAAATGTATGTCTCCCACAAATAATAGGGGATTCCATTTTGTATTTGATGGAATAGAAAAATTATGCAAATAAAGTTCACAAAGAAGGTTCTTAATGAAGTCAGGTAACATCTCATATGCGGCCATAAAGGCTTGAGGGGTACCTATATCAGGACTTAAATCTTTGATAATTCTCATAAATTGAAACAATAAAAATTGTTCCCTTAAGCACAAAGCATACACCCTAGGTGGTTGTTAGAATTCCATAATCTTATGAACCAATTTAACAACTGAGTCTACCTTATCCTATAAGAGCGTGATTTTCTATTTTTGTTTCCCTATTTCCTTTTCTAACTTGTCCCTCTTTATTGCCTACATTGCCCTTTCATACTGAATTTGCTGAAAATAATCCAAGGACAAAGCATGTATCGTTACTTGATCTCTACTTTTCTATGGAATAGGGTGTTTTGGTTCTACCTCATCATCTTTTTGTTGAATTAGCATGGATGTCACCGAAACATCATCTATTTGTGCATTCCCTGGATGGGAAGAAGATACATCAGAAACATCTATTTTCATTGTTTCTTTTGGTACTAAGGCTGTAGGTTCCTTCATCATATCATCACCTTCCATGGTTGGATTATTTTCCTGTGGGTCCATGTCCATAGATTCCTCAATAGGAACTTCATGACTCGATCTAGCCATCTTAGGTGGGTTCTTTGTCTTTTTTCTTGAATTCAAACGGACACTATGCCATACTAGAGTTTCTTTTGATACTACATAGCGTTTCTATAGATTGGTTCTTGTCGAGGCAGTTGTGGTTGTAGGATGAGAAGGGGAATCACCTATCATAACAAGACATTTTACCTTTCCCCTTCTTATTTTTCATGGCTTCTTGGGGACTATGAGTTTCTTCAGGACCCCTAATTCCTTCACCCCCTAGATTAGGGTTTTGAGCTTCTACTGTTATGTATTCTTGATGTAGAGGAGGGTTTTCCTAAGATCTTTCTGGATTGGCTTCAATAGGAGGATTTTCCTGCACTTCATGATGCATAGGATGTGGCCCTACAGGCTTGGGTCTATCTCTATTTAATTGAACATGAGGGGCAGTAAGAAAATCATCCTAGTTCAAAGGAGAATTATCATGCAAGGCTTTTTCTACCAGTAATTTGATTAACCCATGATGGGTAACAACATTTTGCCTACCCTTCCTTACTTCCTCAGAGCTCAAAATTAACAAGAAATATAAAACATTTGGAATATAAATTAACTTCCCATACCAAAAATGGCTCACAAGTTTAAAATGCACAACATGTAGAAAAAAAACCTTCCTTAACAAGTAATGTATCTGATAATATGAATCGTGAACTGAGGGTAATCACCTAGAAGAGAAAGTCTTTTAGTACCTTATTTTATACTTTATAGTGTTGTGTCTGTGGATGGTGAGAAATCGGCTCTAGCTATGTGGGCATTGTGAACATGCGAAAAAGGTTCTCCTATAGTAGGAAGTAAAGAGACTTCTTCTATTTTCACTTCTGAAGCTTCAACTCACAAACCTTTTACATATGTCACTCTATTGCTAAATGTATGCAAGAATTGTACTGCAATGGCTTCATCATGACCATTTAATCTTATAAAATAACTAGGCCAACCCACATGATTAAATTCCCAAACACTAGCTTGATCTTGCAACAATGACATGTGACTAGTTAGTTCTGATCGAATAGGCTGCCCACCCATACTTGCTAACTAAAAATCTCTGCAACCCTTGTTCTTAGCTTCAATTCTTTTACAATTTCTCTTAATTTATAAAACTTCCTACTCTGCTCTAATTTAGGGTTTCTTTGCTATTTCTCAGTAAGGATGGAAGTGAAAATATCAGAGAATATGTGAAAATCATAGCTGGCTTTGGTTTTCAGGGTTTTTTTTAAAGAGGCCAAAATCTAAGGCTAGTGGATTAATGATCAGACTTGAAGCTTGTGTGCTAATAATGACAATTAAATCAAAATCTTGGGAAAATTTTTTCATCTTATACTATCATACTACCCCCTACAAAAAGGACGCAGGTGTCCTCACATGCTTGGTTGAAAAGTATAGTAATGCTTGGAAATTATTAGTACATTAAATGGAGTATACAAGATAATAATATTTAAATAAGTATAGAGTATGTGAAAGAATAGATGATTGTGTATCGGATGTGAAAGTTCCATAAATGCCAATATCTAAAAATATATGATGACATGTATTATGCAAAGAGAAGTACGAGGTGGAAAAAAGATAACGAAGGAATGAATGGTGAAGAAAAAGGTGTTGGGATGCATTATTTAATATGGAACAGAATATTTTAGTGGGAAATAAAAAAATTATTATGACTGCAGTCATGCATAATTAAAGTGATGATGGAAAGTTGTTGCTAGCTGAAGGAGAATCACCTATAGGAGGAGGTCCATCTACCGGTTGAATGTCTTCAACTAGAGGAGGTCCAAAATGTGTGGAGGATTTGTCGGCTATAGGATCTTGATTATCTACAGGGGGTTCAGCTATGGAAGGAGAAATCTCAAACTGCTGCTGGATCTCGAGCTTTGTTTTTGGTTTGTGATACATACGAAGTCTATATCCATTTACCAATAACTTGAAATGTACTGGGTGGATGGTTGATAGCTAAACTACACCATTAGCATAGACATTATCTATTTCATAGGGACCTAACCATCAGGTAGTGAGCTTACCTTGGGTTTCTTGATAAAGAGAGTCATACAAGAGAGCCCAGTCTCCAGGAGAAAACCTTTTGGTGAGGATGTGTAAATCATGCCACTTTTTTAATTGTATTTGAATCATCTCTGTGTGTTGCCATACTTCTTTTCTTATCTCATCTAGTTGGTTCAGCTACAGGATCCTGTCGCATTATGCTACTAGAAGATCAATGTTTAACTGTAATGTTGTTTGTAATATTTTATGCTAAAATTCTATTGGCATTATATCATTTTTTCCATAAACCACCTCAAAGGGGCTAAAACCGGTTGTGATTTTCTAGGTTGTTCTATATGCCCAAACTGCTTCTTGTAACCTTGTGCTCCAGTCTTTTTTATGTAGCTATATAGTTTTGGTTAAGATGGCCTCTATTTCCTTGTTGGTAACCTTGACTTGGCCATTTGCCTAGGGATGATATGGCCTATATTTCCTATGGTGAATGTTATATTCATTCATAAGTATAGTAATCAATGTGGAAGTGAATTGAGGACCCTGATCAGTAACCAGTTCTCTTGGGACACCATACCTTGTGAAGATTTCTTCATACATAAATTCAGAAACCTTGTTATCTCTAGCATGTTTCATAGCACGTACCTCCACCCATTTAGTTACATAGTCAGTACATACAAGGATATAGGAGTTGTCATTGGAGGATGGAGTAATGGGTCCTACAAAATCTAATCCCCATTTATCAAATGGAGTTACTACCACCCATGGAAAGAGAGGCATTTCATCAGACTTTGTTGGTCGTCCCATCCTTTGGCATCAGTTGCATTTCATTGTATAGTTGACAGTGTCTCTATGGAGTGTTGGCTAATAATATCATGTGTTTAGTATCTTTATTATTGTTTGTTTAGCTGCAAAATGCCCTTCACAAGGCTCATCATGACATGCATGAAGGATGTCATAGGTTTCATCCTCCCTTACACATCATCTTAATATTTAATCAGGCCCATTATAGAATAGACAATCATCAATCCATTAAAAATTAAAAGGTTTTTTTATGAGGAGCCTCTTTTCTTTTGGTGAGAAATAGGGAGGTACCTTTTGAGAGACCAAGTAATTGGAAATATCTACATACAAAGGAGTTTTGGCTGAAATAGAGAATAGGTGATCATCAAGAAAGTTTTCATCAATTAGATGTGGTTCATCCTTGTTCTGTAGTCATGAAAAAAAATCTGCAACCACATTGGATTTTCCTGGCTTTTCCACTATGGTGATATCAAATTCTTGTAACAATAGAAGCCATCTAGCTAGTCGTCCTGTGATAGCAAGCTTATTAGCAAGGTACTTAATAACTACATGATCAGTGTGCACAAAGATCTGATATCCTGTAATGTAATGGTGGAATTTATTGAGGGCATAAATGACTACCAACAACTCCTTTTTAGTGACTATATAATTCAGTTCAACTCCTTGGAGATTCTTGATGATGAAGTATATAGCATGCTCTATTGTGTCATATTTTTCGCCAAGCACGGTTCTTATGGCATGATTTGAAGCATCAGTATGTATGTGGAATAAAAGTTCCCAATTTGGTCCTCATAAGACTAGGGTTGTTGTAAGGATTGATTTTAGCTACAGGAAGGCCTCTTCACAAGTTGGGGTCCAGTTAAATTTTGAATCTTTAGTAAGCATAGAGTGAAGTGGACTAGCCATTTTACCAAACTATTTTATGAACCTTTTATAATAGCCTGCATGTCCAAGAAAAATTCGGACATCATTTTTCTTGGTTGGTGTAGGAAGGTTTTGAATGACTTCAATTTTAGTCAGATCCACTTGTATTCCTACTATAGATATATAGTGCTAAGTGTTCCATTCATTCTCATGAGAGATGGGTTTGTGTGAACTACTACTCATGAATCATGGGTCAATGAGTTTGACTCAAAAAACTACACAATTGAATCCTGATAGCAATATCACAATTTGACTTGCTGTGGAAAATATATCCTACTTATCAATTGATGAGCTTAAGGGGATTTCTAATGAATGGTTCATAAGACACAACACTTGGTGAATTTTTTGCAAATGAGGATGCAAGTAGAGTGGGTTTAACCATGGAGGAAACTTTGTAGTTAAGCACACTTGAGCTGGAGTAGTAATGGGATGGGTGACCTCTTGGGAAGTCTCAGTGCTTCACCTCCATGAGAATCACCTAGATCCAATGAGTGCTAAGTGTTCCATTCATTCTCATGAGAGATGGGTTTGTGTGAACCACTACTCATGAGTCATGGGTTAATGAGTTTGACTCAAAAAACTACAAAATTGAATCCTGATAGCAATATCACAATTTGACTTGCTATGGGAAATATATCCTACTTCTCAATTGATGAGCTTAAGGGGCTTTCTAATGAATGGTTCATAAGGCACAACACTTGGTGAAGGTTTTGCAAATGAGGATGCAAGTAGAGTGGGTTTAACCATGGAGGAAACTCTATAGTTAAGTGCACTCGAGCTGGAGTAGTATTGTGTAATGCCAAAAATTTTGGGACAAATCACAACCAACAAATATTTTTTTAAATGGTTATAAGTTTCACGTTCATGATGCCGGACAAACGTGCTATGACGAGGTCCAAAAGCGACAAGAGGTCAAACCTCAACAAAGTTGTTTTCCAAAGTATGCTAGATGAAAATTCAATATAATCGAAGTTCGTTAATCAACTTGACGATCAATTTCATCAATGTTAATCTATTAATCCTTTAGATTATCTAAGAGGAACAGTATGTTTATTGTTAACGTTATTCTTTAAATAGGTTAACCATTTCCAATTATGTAAATTTCAAGACCAATCTAATTATAAAAATTAAATTCAAAGCTAAGGAAAAATATTGAATATAAATTTCAATAGTCGTCTATACCAATTTCTGTTCAAAATGAATACATATTAATTCAATTAATGATTCCATTATACCAATTAATCAATGTACCTTTTAACTAATTAATAAATCTAAAGGAAACATTATTTAATGATATATATTCAAAGATTACAACTAAATTATATATATGAAATTAATTATAATATATTAATTAATTAATATAATTATTAATTAGTTAATATACTATAATATATTAATTAACATTATATACATGTCATAAATTTAGTAATATGATATCATATATAAATAGCAAAATAAATATTTAAAACATTGGTAAAATAATAACTATCTATTGTTATTAACAAAACATTAATTTCAAAATAACATAATTAACTAACAACCTAAACTAACTTAACAAAAAACTAAACTACCTAAATAACCTAAGCTACTTCCTATCTAACACCCTAGCCTCCTAGTACTCTCCCTCCATCCACGTGCTCCAAGGAAGGGAGTCAACATCATGAAGACTTTCTTGCCAAGGGGAAATGTGACAAGACTCTAATGTCAGTCCAAGTACCAAAGGGAAAGATATAACATATTTGTTTGGAGACAAAAACTAATGCCAAGTCACCCCATAGGTGCGCCATTTAAGGGAGGAGATGGGATAGCATGCAAAAAGGGCGCTAGTTTAGATGGCCCACCTAACTCCAAACTTAGTTCAAGCTAAAGTAAATATTTCAAACCCAAAAACAAACGCATACCAAAGGATAAGATGAAGTCAACAAGGGTACTGGCACACTTTGAAGAGGGCGTGGGTTGTGTACCCACCTCAATTCAAACCATGCTATCCTTTATCCCATGCTGCCCATTAGTTTATTCAACATGACATAAGCTAGTCAGGGCTTTATGGCAAATGCAGTCCAAATATTTATTGCAAGGTAAGGGCCACTATAATATGTTGTGCCACATTTGGTGAAGTTATGAGGGAGAAGTTTGATGATGTGTCACACAAGGACACTATCTTGACCAATCAAAAGGTTTGAATTTAAAACAAAGACTAGACATCCCTCCACATGCGCCTAGATAAGAGGAAGATAATAATGAAGTAAGGGGGGGTGTAAGTAGTTTATATTTTATTATTTTATTACATATTAAGGTGGCAAGAATATTATATTAAAATGATTATGGTATGGATTTTGTATGGGATTTTTATCCCATACAAAATCCAAAGAGCATTTTGCTCTCTTAAAATCTGGAGAGTGTTATTTTGCTTGCACTATTTTTACATCTTCTTGCAAACTATGAGTAGTATATCTTCCTCATTTAATTAGTCTCCTTAATGCATAAGGAAGTCTATAGTCTTAAAATTGATAGTGTATCAATAAGGATTAGATATAGTTTGATTGCAAATCAATTGAGATATTAACATAAAACTAATTTGTTCATTTCTTCATAGTTGTTTTATTTCAAATTATAGGACTTGAAGTGTGATATACTAGTCTATCTAATTGAAACTATTAGTTCTCTTTCAAATGAAATATACTGATATTGATCAAGTAGAGATTATTTTCAATGATCATGAAAATTAAATCATCTTATATGATACTACGATATTCTTATATCAACCCAAATATGGAATCATAATGAATTTGTTACAATATTTAATCTATCAATGTTGATAACTCATTTGCAAAGAGAGAGTATTTTCCAATTATCGTGAGAGAGAGAGAGAGAGAGAGAGATTCTTTTATAACGTATGCAAGGATTCATCATAAACAATATGAAATTTCATTCCAAACATTTACACAACCATCAAATAAGATTGCACCTTCATAGTTACAGTAAAGCATTGCAAATTGCTAATGCCACACAATGGGAGATCAAATAAATAACAGTCTCTCATCTTTTTCATCTTCACAATAGCTCCAAGTAAAAAGCATTACAATCTCTCTTACAACAATAGAAGTCTAAATACAAAGAGAGATTTCACAAAGGAATAAACAGGTTGTCTTCTCACAACCACCCAAAAGATGGAAACCTCCATGATAGCTGCTCTTTGAGCTTCCACAAATCTGCAAATATATACAAAGCAAGAGAACGACCATGGGAGCTCACCTCCCATCCTAGGCCTCTCATGAGGCCACCCCCAAGCTTGGTGAAACCACAAAGAATATGATACATACTCAAACACAAGCACTCACATGAAATCAAACAAAGAGATCCTGAAATCCCTCAAGGATAAAACATAGGATCGAACCCAATCCTTTAATAGGGTGTTGGTGGGAAAACTCATGGAGAAGCCAATGCCATAATAAGGCCACACATGGACCACAATAAACAATATCAAGGGCCACACATGGACCATGATAACAATTTCAAGGGCCACACATGGACCACAATAACAATGTATCTCATATCAATGGCACACATGGTCAAATCCCTCCTTATGCCCCCCCAAAAATGCCCCTTGGGCTAAAAATGCAAAGGATACTTGGGGAAAACACACCCAAGCTCATCCTTCCCCACACATGGAGGAGACTCTGCACATAGAGTTGCCTCCATCCCCACACCCCCTCTTGGTTTCTCTTCCCTCCCAAGGGTGATTGAGCCAAGAGTAAACAACCCAAAATCATATCACAAAAGAAAACACAATACCATTTCATGCTCTCACCATGACCAACCATGGGGAGCTAAAACACTTAACAAAAAAATTACAACTACAAGATTCATCTACAACAAAATGAGAGAGATGAAGAGAAAGATCCTCCAACCGATGATCCAATGCAAAATGATGAAGTTTTGAGCCTTCTCCTTCTTCTATATCCCTAGCTTTCTCTTTCTCCAAGTTTAGTGGTCTCTAAAGGTAGAGAGTGGGTGAACAACCCCAACCCCTCTAAAAGTTCTACTAAAAAGGGACCCCCAAACCAACTCTCCACAACCCTCATTAAGATGGTCCTAGGAAGTACTTCTGGGTCCATGATGCAAGTTGCAATTTCGTTCTTGATTAAATGGGCACTATTGGAGGGGACAAAAGGTCAAAATATGGCTTCTCACATGCTAAAATTACCCCTTACCTATGGGTACAAGGAATGGGCTACCTAAAAATGCATGAAACTACCCCATAGGGTCCCATTTAATCCTCCAAAACCCATGGTTCAGTTTATGCACGAAAATGTAAGGTATGACTTCACTTAGGGGTCCTAAGACAAGAGGATGCACTTAGAATACCCCCTCGAGGAAGCTTCTAGGACTTTCTCTCGCACTCCAATCACACGACATACCTTAGTTAACAAATAACTCTAGTGTCAAGTGACACTCACATAATTAACATCATAATTAAGGTATGTCCAACATATTACAACACTTAACAATCTTACACATACATTCACATTATGGTTACAAAATAAAACACTTCACAACGAGGCCCTAGTCTCTTCAATAGATGGGGCCTTGGCTTTACTGATAGCACAAGCATTAAATGTGGTTTCCCCGAATGTTTCCATGGTCCTTCCACCTGCAAAACCTAAATGCAGCATCAGTAATTCAAGGAAGAAAACCATCATATATAAACATACAAGATGTAATATCCACACATTAATCTTAACTCAATTGCATACAAGGAATCATACAAAAAGTAATGATCTAACACAATTCAATTGAACATTCAATCACATAGAAAGAAATGTCATAATTTAACTGTCTGCACGTAATCATATAGGATTCAATAATCACATCAAATAAATTCCATTTTCATAATTCAATTCGTGATTCAATAGCATAATTCAATTGAAATCAAGATCATCCATAATCTAGTTATCAGGTTCTCATAACATCATATAATAATATAATCTAGCAGGGTCAAATTCAAATCCATTAATCATGGATTCACATATAGAGTCAACAAAAAGTAAAGTCTAACATGTCCATCACAACATAATAGTAAATCGAATGAGTCCAAGTATCTCAATTTTCCTTAGTATAATATTTAAAATAAATCGATGATTCAACATCGGTAAGGGGTAACCATAACAGTCGGGTCCTTAAAAATTCTTATCACAGGTATGATTAAATTTCCTAATCTAGGAAAACAAAATGCAGAATAATCCTATTAGTCTAGGATCTAACAAATCCTTGTTCAGGGTTCCAATAATATCACCAAAATATCACTATGGTATAATCATATAATACATCATCGAAGCATTACTCATCCTCCTCGTAGGAGTTACTAGAATCATCAGCTCAACTATTAATTAAATCCAAGATAAACTTAAGACTTAACACATAACTAATCTGGCATTTACATCTTGACTTCACGAAGCAAATCCTTTCGTCAAAAGTACTCAATGGAACCTTAATAGTCTAGCTGGATCTACGATCCGCAGGGTAACATACTGCATCCAAGATTCACTTACACAATTAATAACCTAGAGATATCACCTCTGTCATAGCGACACTTAGTTGATAGGTACTGATATGCAAGTTCAATTTCATTAGGGATTTACCATTCATCCAGATACTACAAAACCCCTTAATCGTCCATCATTGAGTGTCGAGGAAAAGGTGGAAATGGGGTGGACCTTACATATTGGGATGGGTGACCTCCCAGGAAGTCACGGTGCTTGACCTCTATGAGTATCACCTAGATCCAATGAGTGCTAAGTGTTCCATTCATTCTCAATAGAGATGGGCTTGTGTGAACCACTACTCATGAATCATGGTTCAATGAGTTTGACTCAAAAAACTACACAGTTGAATCCCGATAGCAATATCACAATTGTCTAGGTCTGCTTGAGATACTCCATGAATTTTCAAAATACAGCATCTACTTCTCTTATTTTATCTTCATAACTCCCCCACCTAGGTGCATTGGGGTCCTTAGGTGCTGACAACAGGACTTGAGCATAAGCCTCTAGAATAGTTTCTTCCACTTCATATCTTGGTGGATGAATCCACTTTTTTCTTGGTTCAACAACCTCCATGCATGTTGTATCATTCTCTACCATGAAACAAATACTATCCTTGTATTTTTCAACTATCTTCTCTAGAATTATGTATCTCATCTGCATTTTGGCCCTAAATGTCTTCAATTCCAGTGTCATGCAATCCTTAATTAAGGGTACTTTCTATGGATGCCTTAAGTGATATCTATGGCATAGTGGGAATATATTTCTCTAAATACAAATCAAACACCTTTCTAAGAATATGGAAGTACATATAGATTATTAAAGACCCAAACCTAAATATCTTGGTTGTGTAATGCTTTATGGCCTTAATGTTATCTATTAGCTATGTGGGAAATATCTCACACAGATTAAACTCTCCATTCTCTCTTACTAACCTTATTTCTACTAGATTGGTGTCCCTGGACACACTGTTTACTCTGCTGGTGTGCTGGAACCTATATCCCAGTGTCATGGAAATCAACTTGATGTCATTTTTCTCAATAGGCTCTATAGTCATTTCATGCCTATCACTCCTTGATTTGCATGTTTTCTCAACAATTTTTCTCACATCCTTGCCTGCTGGAAGAATGACGCCTATCCTTGAGAGGTCTATCATCTCATGAATTTGGTCTCTTGTAATCCTAACCGGTACTTCACTTATCTGAAATAGTTCATCATGGACCCTGTTGAGTAGGATCTTGATCCATTCTGACTTGTAGAACTTATATGCCATAGCATATTCTACTATTGGATGACTTTCCAACTGTGCATACTCATCCAATAAGGTTTTATCAGGTTTCATCATTGTTTCCATGTGTGCTCTTATCCTATCCAAACCTATTGGTTCTTTCTTACAATATATGTATGCCTTGATATCTTCCACATGCATAACACCCATGGGAGTGTGGGAGAATGCAGCTTATAGGTCGTCTTGTGTGGATGCCTCTTAAACACATATCTCTTCTTCTTTGTCACATCAAATATAATGGGAGTAGCCATTAATTACTTGTATATCACTTTCCAAATGATCTCAAAGAATTCTAAGTCAGTACGATGGATTAGGGCTTTCACAACTAACCAAATGCTAGGGTTCCTCTACTCTTCAATTGCTTTGAATTTGAATGCACTGAGAGATCTATAAACTTCTATGTACTTTAAAGTAGAAATTCTCCCATTAATGCTTGCCACATAAACCAAGCTGTCACTGAAAATTTCTAACTTTCATTCTACAAATAATTAGCTATTGTGCTCTTTCAAATAGGTTCTTCTGGTCTCCAAAAGGTTAAGTCCAAAGGCACATACTTTGAGAGTGAGTATACTAGCCATGTAGGGGTCTAGAGCTAAATTAGCTCCCCCTATGACCCTAAGGGCCATTCATTCTAATGTAGAGGGTGCGTCCACTGTGGATGCATCCAATACATGTTTATCAACCCTATCCTTCTTTACCTCTAACCAAATTATGCTTGCATCATCTGAAGCTTTCACAAACTTAACTTATCCTTTGGTGTCTAACACTGGTTCTTCAGGATTTTTAGGGCTTTCCTAACCTTGCATCCTTGATCTACAAAACTTTGAGATGTTTCCAACCTTGTTACAAGAGTGACAAATGACTGGGTCACCATTTTACATTGTCTTATTGAGTGACCATTATAGTTACACATCTGACATGTAAAATTCTGAGAACTTATTACATTTGGTTGATTCTAATTTCTCTAATTATGCTGAGTCTTCCTCTTCTAACTTGTCTTATAATGAATAGCTCTATGACCAATTTATTGTATGAATAAAAATAGCCATTGAAAGGTCTTACCTCTGTACAGTTCCTTGCTATATGTCCATGCTTTTTACATGCATAACAAGTTTGATCTACTAGCTTGTGCTCATTCTTGGATGGTTCAATATGATCTTTAGTCTAACTTCCAGTCTCCTTAGCATCTGTGGTGTCTTCTAGTGATTTCATTCTTGCTCACATATTGTCAATCTTGTTTTGTGCTTCATTGTATCCAATGCAGTTAGTATCTCCTTTAAGTCTTCTTGCATGTAATTGAGATTCTATCAAATTAGAACTAGTGTGTAATTTATCAATCTAATTCTTTACCTCTTTCAATTTAGATTCCAAGATTTCTTTGTTTTTTTCTTAGCTCCAAAATTTCCATGATTGCTTGCCTTAATTCTTCATTCAATTGAAGGTTCTCTTTGATCTATTCATCATAGACATCTTGATTCTTGGTTAGCTTATCATCCAATTATTCAATCTGTTCTTTCAGGGATGAATTTTCTTCATTCAGCCTCTTGATCATTATCCATAAATCATTGGTAGAGCATTCTTTCAAATCTTTTCTTAGCCTTTTGATGACTACTTGAGCATCACTGACTTTTTATTTTAGTTCTTCAATTTATTTTTCAGATCTGTCCAGGTCTTCAAGAGCAGCTTTAAGATTTCTTTTTAGATGTTTCATTTTTTCTTTGTCCATGATCTCCTCAAGTGGTTAAACTTCTATGCTGAGGACCAGAGCTCTGATACCAATTGTTAGGAATGGGAACACTTAGAGGGGAAGGGGTGAATTAGTGTTCACTTAATTTAATCTTTTTTCTTTACTTCTTAAACTTAACTTGCATGCTTAAGTACTGAAATGAATATCAACATAAATAAGAAACATGAACTCAAAACATAAAACCATTGTGGTTATGGGGAAACCCAAATAGGTCAAAACTCCAGTGGGAATTGACACCCACTAATAATTTGTACTAGTATTTTATGATCCTTGCTAGAAGATCCTTAACCCTATTAGGAGATGCTTTATAATGCAATTAGTACAGTGACCTTGTCAAGGATTGGACCCTATTAGGAGTCTTTTACAATAAACCCTATTAGTGATGGGGACACACTATCCTAGATCTCACTCCTCAAATGATGAAGGTTGCAACCTTCTGATCTCAGATACACGCTATATCTGTTGGATGAACTGGTGTTGTGACACGGCTTGTTAGATCAGTTCCTTTGATGTGATGAAGCTTTGATCTCTTGCAAAGCTCTAATACATCTTATCAACTCTTCACACAATTCTTATCTTCTTATTAAAACTCTATATCCACTCACATCCTATTACAAAGGCTGCATCTAATATTTATATGTGCATAAAAAATAATTAACTAGGTTGGCCCTTTAACAGATTACATACAATGCTTCCAATTGAATTGGCTCAAGTATGTTTATAAATAAACATAATTACATGTCTACTATTCAAATGCAATAGTTACATAGCCTTTACCACATAATAATATAACCGCTAACCAAAATACCAATAGTCGACAGCTTGCTATGTTCTTCTCTAGCATTCACTGTCTATGCAACTTAAACTCTTTGTATCTTCCTCATACTAAATCTTCTGATCATGTGCTCTTATACATAGCATGAATATGGTCTTACCAACTTAACTTATAGGGTGCATACCATAATTCTATCGTATGCATGTGCGTTGGTGCTTTTATATTTAGGTACTCTGTATACTATCTAGTCTTCAACTCTTAGCCAATTTCTAATCTTCTCATCAAGTGCACTGACTCCAAAACACTATATGACTTTGTTTCCATAATGAAAACACTATATTAAGTCATATACAACATTATAGTCAACTTTCCAATAAGTAGGAGTGGTTCAGAGGTTGTATATGCCAAGTTGTTGCATTATATCCTTGGTCATTGCATTTATAGCGGCTCCAAGATCTATCAATACATTTTTAATAGTTGTCCCATCAATAATGACTTCAACAAAAGGGCTGCCTAGGTTAGAATATTTTGGGATGGTAAGCTTTCCTAACATAATGTTAGCTAGCTTACCTAATACATGCACTACCTAAGGATCATTTTTCTTGCAACCAGGCTTCTTAAATAAGGCTTCTTTTATGGCTTTGTTGTAGGTTCAAACATCCTTAATTGCTTGAAATAAAGGTATTTGGACATTGACATTCTTTAACTGGTCTAGGATTTTAAATTTAGTTTCCTCAGTAGGCTTAGGATTTTTGGGCTGCAACCTTTGTGGGAAAGGTGGTCCGGTAGGGTGGTTTTTATCTGCTATAGGTTGTGTTACTGGTAGGGGAATAGTGTTTTCTAGTGTTATCGATTTCTCCTCTGGCACTTCAGTTATGATTGGATGCTTAGGAGCAACAATGGTAGTCCTAGATCGAAGGTGTATATCATCAAGGGTGATTTCATAAGTAGGATACTACATGGGATATTGCATTTGATCAGTAGTATACACACTTTGCTAAGGTGTGGGAGGCCTGTTGTTCAACTTTGGTTGTGGTTGTGTAGGCAATTAGGTCAATTTTTTAGGTTGGGTATTAGGGGTTGATGGTGGTAAGAGTGCTTGTTGTTGTGGTGCCTAAAGAGGTAGATTTAAATATCCTTGGGACTCAAGTGGCCATTTTTGGTCTCCTCACCACTAAAGATTTGATTTCCAATTACCCTGCAATGGCTGCCATACCCCTTGAGGTTGTTGCCAATTCCCCTGAGGATTTTGCTACTATTGACTAGGGAAATTTTCCCACTGATTCTGATATTTTTTCCTAGGGGGATTGGGGTAATTCATAGAAGGTTCTCATTGATTGTTATAAAATGGATTACTGAATGTAAATAGGTCCAATTATGGCTTTGTATCCTCTTCCTCCCTTACCATTAGCTATTGAGTACTTAAGGCATATCTTCTTTATGTCATCCCAGGTAGATTGAGTCATGTCTCCTCTTGCCATCAAGTTTAAAGCTTTAGTGCATCCATCTTGTATACCTCTTAGAAATAGAAGCTTATAAGATTCATCATTAAGCGCATGCTCTGTATTATTTTGTAGGCTATACATGAACTATGAGATATAGTCTTCAAGTGACTCATCCTCTTTTTGAGTCATTTTAAAGATATCTTCCCCTTACATATCAGTTCCTTGACAATACTGCTTATACTTGGTCAAGAATGCTTCCTACATTCCTATCCAATAATGGACAACATCCCATCCTAGGCCCATAAACTAATGCAAAGAAAACTCCTTAAGAGTCACATGAAGGAGTTTGAGCTTGTGAGAATCAGTGGTGTAGTCATAACTTCTACATAGGATACCAAACTAAAAGAGAAAGGTATCTGGGTCTTCTGATACTAGGTTGTAGAATTTTGGTAGGGAAAAAGAAGGTATGTTTTTAAGGTTGTTATTGTCTCATTGTTCAGTAATAGGGAATGGAAATGTAGGAGGATTTTCCATCTAGGTAGGATTTATAGGTTGCAAAGGCAGAGGATGATGAGGAGGTTGGTAGATGACTAGTTGTAAGGAGTTTTCTTACCTGACAGGATTTTTAGGAAATTAAGTTCTTAGATGAGAGAAGACTTCTATGAATTCGTTGATTTTAGGTTGTTCTTCAAGAGAACCAAATTGTTCTTCTTCAAAATATGAGGAGGAAGATGTAGTTTTAGGAAGGTCAATGGTGGCATCAATGAATGAACTTTCTTCTTCAAATAGATGATTGGATTGGTTTGGCAAGTACCATCCTCTAGTGTCTCTTCTTCCATTATGCATACAGGTAGTATGGAGTGATGCAATTTGTAGAATTCCTCTAAAGATGTATTCTAATGAAAGTTGAAAATAAAATAAAGTCTGAGAATGGCTTATTGAAGACTTGGTTCAGCACCATCCCTAACAATGGCACTAAAAATGATCACTTCCTATAAAGGCTCAGTAACTAGGTATAATTTTAGACTCAGGGATTGGACATCCAACTGAGTAGCTTATCCTCTTTATAGAAATTTATTTAGTATGTCAGACCTAGGGATGTATTACTTGAAATGAGCCAGCAAAGTATATGCACCAAGTATCACTTCACCATACATTTTATCATTGTTGCAGGAAGGAAATGCTGAAGGAAAACTATACTACGATCGGAGGGAATGAATGCTAAAGTAATGCTTAAACTAAAGTTGAAGAAGAGTAAGCACTAGAATGGAAACTACATAAGTATAACTATTAACAAAACATGAAGACTCTTACAAACTATGTCATAGTACTTCTGTTGTTCCATGACTTTGGCTGCAGGAGGCATCAACAGATTTGTAGCTTTAGATGCAAGAGCAGTTTAATACTTGGCATTGAAATAGCAGAAATGTAGGAATTGATTCTAGCTAGTACGAATCTATCTAACTATTTATTTCTCACCAAGTGGGCCCCCTTGGATGAGTATCCTAAATCACAATTATACTCAACTAAATATCAACACTTTATTTATTTATTTATTGAATAAGGAAGTAAAACAATTCCATAAAATAGGGAGATCGAATGAAACAAACTATTTTAACAACAAACTTGACAATACCCTCCTTCTCACACAAGAGCGAGGCTTTATTTAAAGGAAAAACTCCTAACTACTTTCCTAACCGCACTGAAGAAAGAATCAGATCTTTATTATTGCGCTACTGACTAGAAAGAAGGAAATATTTAAAGACTAAATAGATTAAATCCAAATCAAAGGAAAGAATTGTCATGAATGCAAATATAACCTCCCACTCATGCCTAGATCTTCTTAGAGAAACTAACACATCACCTTGCTCTTCGCTAGAACTGCCACCTTGTCCTTTGGAAACCTTCGATTGACACTGTACTGAATGTTTCTCCACTGAAAGTTGTAGGAAGACTGAGTAGAGCACTCCATGAATGAATGTTCCATTCCTGGTCAAAACAACATTTTCTAATCCAACACACTTGTGCCTTTAAGGGTTAGGGTAAGACATTTATGATAGTAGTTATTAGAACATGCATAATCATTCATATTCAAACATCTACTCTACTCATTGAAACACAACAATATCTTTTAGAATAATAAATATAGTAATTTATCCAATCATAGCATGTTTAAGTATGTTTAAGCCAAGTTAAATGTCTAATGGAAGCATGCCATATAGTAGCAGAAAAACATAAGAGTCTTGAGGTAAATGTATCAAAATAAAGTAAAAGGCCAAGAAAATATTATCCTAGGGTATTCTAAAGTATGGCATTAATATGCATCATCAGACATCATAGATGAATGAGGGAGAAAAGGCCTTGGATGAGTTAGAATTGGATGCAGCTACATTGGTTGATAGGGTCATTCAAGCTAAAGAGTTTATAGATGATGATGAATTCATCAAATCCGATGAGTTTAAAAGTTCTCTTTAGAGTTAAGAAAAATGAATTAACACTATCTTTGAAACCAGGTGAATCTCAAGAAAAGACTATTGAAATGATTGAAAAATTATAGGCCTATGATCCCAACAGTGAAACATTAACTATGGAGGAGGCAAGAGATCTTGTGAAGAGAAGTGGCATGTTTTTCATCCCTGGATGGGACTTGGAGTCCTCATTACTAATTGACCAAATCAAGAGGTAAGATAAAGTTGTAACTTATGAAGCTTTTGACCCTGATGGACTACAAAGGGGTTATGGATTCAATATGGACATTAAGACACTAGCACTATGGTGTGTGGCCCCAAAACCTAATAAGCCCAGATTGGTTGACATCCAAGACAACACATGGCAGCTAATTAATATGGAAGTTGTAGGACACTACAGGATCAAAGATAGCAAATCTCCTACATCATGCATCTTCCATGAATAAATTAGTGGTTGAGGACTTATAGAACAGGCTAGCCAAGACATTCAGATATTATGTGTCAACTAGAAAAATGTTTGAAGAGGAATTGAATAAGAATTTTCTCTTGGATAAGACTATGAAGTAGCTAAAAGATGAAATAAATAGACAAAAAAATTAGTTCAGGGCATTTATAGAGGTCTGTGATGCTGGGGTCCAAACTGAGTATGAGGGGGGTTTAGGTCCAAAAATATAATAATGGATGTTCATCGGCCTTCTTATACTGGAATTACTAAAAAGGAGACTTTGAAGAAGGTGTTATTGCACAGAGTAAATGTTTTAAAAGGGAAGTCTCAAATAATTCATAGTACTTTCATTTCTTTATAGGGGGAAGAATATCAATGTTCTAATGCCTTGTCTGTACTAACCCCATTATTTAATACTTGGGGCCCATACTTACAATTCTTTGATAGGTTAATTTTACTACTAGGAAAAAAGTTGGAGTTACCTGACAAAATAATTGATGTTAAGGATATGGTGTTATTAGTAAAGGATTTGTATGTATTTTTCACTAGCAAGTTACAAAACATTCAGGAAAAGCTAAAGGTTTTTTTTGAAGAGTCTGAAGGATACATCCTTGCTATTGTGGACAAAGAGGGACACTTGAAGGACTGGCAGGAGTTGGTTGATTCTTTCAACCAAATTTTGGATGTTAGCAAGTTGGCTTCTTATTTTGTTGGTGATGCTGAAATTTCAACTTTTTATGAAGTTGTGGATGAATTGTACATGCAGGAGATTGAAATGAACAAGTTTTTTGCTGAATCTTGAGCCATAATGGATGCCAAGTGGAACAAATAACTTGAATACTTTGATACAGTTAGAGCGATAACTTGGCCATCAAAGAGGAGAATTGTGGTGTGGGAAAACATTGGAGAGATTCAAGCCTTGCCACATTGACATGGATGATGGAAGTAGTTGAGACAATTCTATAATTAGATGAAGAGCCAATAGAGGGAGGTCAGTTAATTCAAATAAGGTATCTTATCTTTGTGGTTCACCTGCTTTGGATACACCTTTGGTGCAAACCAAGACTAATTCTGAAGAATCCAAGCTACCAGTTGTCGCTCTTATAATGGTTTCCAAACTTGTTTGCCAATGTTAGTTTTTATTTTCTTATAGAAGTCTTTGGTACTATGATCATTGATCGTTGATGTATAAATTTTAAGGAATTTAATACAAGGATATTTTTTAATTTCTAGATAGAAGTATCTGGTACTATGATCAAATAGCTCAAGATCGAAGTCGTAATTTGTTTAAAATTGAATGTATAATGTCATATTATTATATATATTTGCTTTTAGGAAATTAGGAATTAAGTAAATGCTTTTGATTCAAGGAATTAACTTTAATTAAATGCTTAGTATTAGGAATTTAGGAAATTAGGAATGACTAATGAGTATGACAAATTGACAAATTCTAGGAAATTAGGAAGCTTTCACCATCGGCAATGTTCTGAAGTAACATCGGGCTATTTTGTAACCTCTCAACAATTAAGTGTTTAGGATGGTGATGGGTTCCAAACTTCCAAGGGACTCCCGAATAACGACGTGCATAACTTTAGAATTAAAGTGACAGTGCGTAATGGTGTTGAAAGTGACAACTAGTTACATCCCATGTGGAAAGCACAAAGCAATGGACTGTGACATGCGTCAACAGTTGGATTAATATTTGTCACTATGTCAGGAATAGTTATGAACCTATGATAGTAATCTTCAAGTGGTTTTTGGAGCTTTATGAGGGTTTCTTGGCTGTTAGTGTTGGTGGTTATGAAGTTGTAATGAAGTATTTGGCGGATAGGCATAACTTCGGAAAGGTTAATAACTTAAAAGATTAAACAGTAAAAAGGTTATGAAAGGCTTTGTGCAGGACTTCGCAAGGTTATAAGAGAGTGGATATGTTAAGAAGACCATCACCATAAATTCAGAAGGGTTCCAAAGGCCTCTAATTTTCATGTAGCGAAGTTGAGACAGGGTTAGATTAACTGTTTGTGTAACTTTAGAACCAGGCCACCTTAAGTTTTGAATCTTGATTCTTGAAAATAACATAGTAGCATGAGGCATTGAGGGCCCTAAGGTGTTTACACTTTACAGTGAGGAAAAAGGACATTATATGATTATACTTCAATTTTCATGAACATTATACATTAATATTACACTTCAAAATTCAAATTACAAAAATCATGAACCATACTTATTGTCTGTAATATGAGTCATATTGTCAATATTCAAGTCCAAAAAGTACAATAATAAGTATACAGTGTATAAATACCTATTAACTGAATCAGAATACTAAATCACTTCATTGACTCAGTGAGCAGTCTATTACTTCTATAGCCCACATGGAATCCATCTCCTAAAATTGACTAATAATAAGAGGTTAGTCTTCATTTTGACTTTGAGTTGGGTATTCAAAATAAAAAAAACTCTTCATCTTCATTCTAAGTCTGGGAGCAAGATCCATCATTTGTCTCAGAACTAGCAGTAGCACCACCAGGTTTTGAAGTGTTCAAAAGCCCTCGTCTTTCATGCATAGAATTTCAAAGTGCCAATGCCCTATCATAAGGAAAGTCTCTAACATTTTACTGAGTTAAAAAAAACCTCAAGAAAGTTTCCAAAGTTTTGTTTAGTTTGTTTTTAATCTTTGATTTCAAAAACCCCAGTGTACCAAAAACTCTTTCATCTTCCATTGACCCAATATCATTTTTTGACATAAATCAGCAAGTTTTAAATATTCTGATATTGAATCATGCAATACTTCACTCTGCTCTATCCTTTTCCAAAGCTTGGTTATTACACAGAGATTGAATGGATTCTCCAAGTTTTTCAACTGTAATTTCATACATCATGCAAATTGTCTACATGGTTTTTTAAGATTAACTTAATCTAAAATTTCTTCAATTGGTTGTCCATTACAATCTACATGTTTTGAAAACTCTCTGATCAATTCATCATTTTTTTTATGAAATATATGTGCATCAATTTGTTTATCTCTAACGTTTTTCCAAAAATGATGAAACACACAACCCATGGCTTCAAGAATTTCTTCTCGAGGGAATATTTCACGAATCTCACTTGAAAGTTTGTTGGAAACTGACTTCAAATGATCACTAATAGATTTAACAATCCTATCAAAATCATCTCTTTTAACTGGAAGTATTTTGCCTCGCTTACCCATCTTAGATTGGTGCATTGGTATTTCATATCTTGTCACAAACACACATAAATCATTTTTTGCATTCAATTGTAAACAATTCTGAGCATGATTCAAATCTATAATTGTATGCCACTTGAAAAAATTTGGGCTTTGAATTTTTTTCAGATTTGAGTATAGAGAATCTAGGGTAATGTATGTCATTCTACATAAACTGCTATATGCATGAATATACATAGTTATGTCTTGGGCTTTCTTAACAAGTTTTTTCATTAAATCTAGCATGGGGAGAAGACTGGCTAAAGTTAACAAAGTCTCTATATCACTTAACTTATGTAACAAATTAGGAGCTTTGTCTACTGTGAGGCATTTCTCATATATTAGTCTGATCAAGGATTGATATTCTATTAGAACTCTTTCTACCGGTCCATGCAAAGAGATACATCCAGTCTCAACATCCTTGAGAAGCTTGTTTCCTGATGTTGCTCCCTCTAAAAAAATCTTAAATTCTACAAAACGTTTAGGAATTCTGTAGAAGTAAGAGTATAGCTCACAAACTAGATCTTCAACTTTTGACACCGTACAAAAATTGCTTACAATTTTATATGCTAAATTCAATTGATGACCCATGCAATGTATGCCAAGCATTTAAGGTGCAATAATAGTTTGTAATCTTGCACAAAGACCATTCCTTTGGCCTTCCATTATTGTAGCTCCATCAAATCCAACACACACTAACTTCTTACCAATTGTCTATTCATCCATACCAGCAACTTCATTCAAAGCATTTTTCACTTTAAAATATAATTTTTCTACTATTGAATTGCCCCTCATTTTACGAACATAGAGTAGATGAGCTTGGTGGATATGTTCTTTTACTGTATACACATGCATACATACCTAAGAAGTGTTATCTACTATAGTAACTTCATCTATCGATAATGAAATGAATCTAGACTATTTTACTTTCTCCTATAAATTTTTCTTTTCCACCTCATAAAGACATTTTTCCATTTTGCATCCAATGTTTGTTGACCAATGTGACATGGGATGGTGAGGAACTCTCAAAAAGGATCATAAATTACCATATTCTAAGAAGTCTCTCATAGGACGCCCTCTAGATAGAATATGAAAAACAACACTCATCTGAATGGTCTTTGCCAAGTTTGCTTCATTGGCTGCATATTTAAACCCAGCCTTGATTAGATTTTCACTACTAGCAATTACTACCATTCTCTTGTTATCCTCTTCATATTCTATGGAATGCTTAACATGAAGACATTCTTCCTTTGATTTCCATCTCACTACTGATATTTCTTGTCTGTCTATGGTTTGTTTTTCATAAACCTTACCAATATGCTTTTCTATAGTGTCAAGCTTTAGCTGCAACTTCTTCTCTCTTTTAATTTTCTAGGTACAAATCTTACACCTGCATTTTATTGATTATTCAACATCATTTAGGACCGGTTCAATGAACCAGTACTTTGCTACCCAATCAGCCTTAAAATTTCTTGTCATTTCCTATGCCCACCCTATTTTTACTTCCCTTTTTCTTTTCTTCCTACCAACATCATTATTATCTTCATTGGTAGAATTTTCATCCAACTAGTTTTGTGTAACCCTTATAACATCTTCTTTCATGCCACCATTTTTATCCTCATTTGATGTATTTTGATTTTCATTTAACTCAATGACAACCCCAACTTGTGCTAGTGGTATTGGTGAACTAGTGTGAATGGCTTTTTCACTTGTAATTGTAGAAGCTGATGGAGTAGAAACATCACGAACTCCAAAGAAAGCCTTTATGGTAGTAGCTTTAAGTTTTATACATTTTGATGGCCTCCCAGACCCTTCACATCACTGAGGAGTCTTACTCTGTCATTCACTACCCCGAAGACTCTTACCCTTATCTAGTTTTCCAATCCCTGCACTGCCATGAGCACAGTGAGAAGTGTGAGTTTCAAGTTCAACCTCCCCTAATATCTAAATCCCTTCACCATCCTAAGGATACTTAGGATAGTCACCCTTGTTCAACATCTTGACCTCTTACTAGTCATTAGGAAATTAATAGCAATACTATGAAATGTGAACAAATAATTGCTTGCCTTGGTCTTTCTTCTTTTGAATTCTGATTCTCTGAAATGTTGAATCCTATGTTTACTATTGCAAGATTCTTATTTCTAAAAATAAAAGACTAACAAATCTGATTTGAATTTATATCAATCCATGATTCCAATTTCCATTTTTTTTAATTCCCATGCTTTTGGCAGAAAATCTGTCGGCCTATTCAATGTTGAATGTAGTAACTAACAAATGGGTGGTGAAATAGGTTGTCATCAATATAAAAAATAATAAACGGTTGGCGAAATAGGTCATTTTTAATATAAAAAATAATAAATGGTTGGCGAAATAGGTCATTGTCAATATGACAATATAGACCATTTGGCTATATTTAGATTTTATATTCACTTCATAATTAATAACCCTTGGTGAATATACTGGTCAACCTCATCGAACGGAAAGTATTAATGGTGATTCAAATTAATATTACCCCTTACCGTGTTAAGATTGGGCGATTTGGGCCACCATGTACCATGCACGATTCGCCAATTCCAGTAAAACAATTTCCCAAAATTCACCACTAAAAATTACCTTGATCTTGGTGCACTTACTCATAAATCAAAAGTCTTGCATATGATGATCATTGATTCAAATTACCTCTTAAAAATAAAATGATCAAACAAGTAAATTTACATTAAAATGAACAACAAATCCATCATTCTCTTGTTGAGATTGCACGTGCATTTTAAGCAAAAGATATCTAGATGAGAAAAATATTTTATTCATAGTTATAAGATTTCATTAATTTATTTTTTGAGAGAGTAAAATTTATAGCAATGGTAACTAGCAATTTAGGATTGGTGATATAATTGAGAATGAATTCTATCAATATGCATTTAGTAGGAAAGAATGAATAATATATTCTTTCTTAAAATATCTAAAGTTCTTACTATCTAGAAATTCAAGTTTTCTTTAATTAACCCATTTGCACAACTATGTGGCTTTATAAAAAGAGCTAAGCATGCCTAGGGTATGAGCATATCTATTTTTATAATGGAGGATAGAGTTAAATAAATCAGAGATATGATTATCCTATAATCCCTTGGGAATTATTTAAATTTATTTTTCATAATCGTGCATAATGTTCCCTCTTTGAAACTGGATTTAGCAATGAATAGTAATAAACTATTAAGAT
Source organism: Chamaecyparis obtusa (assembly GCA_027943335.1). Lineage (NCBI taxonomy): Eukaryota > Viridiplantae > Streptophyta > Pinopsida > Cupressales > Cupressaceae > Chamaecyparis > Chamaecyparis obtusa. Next base: position 127,777 of record BSBK01003317.1, read on the forward strand.
ATAAAAATCCAACAATTTAATATAATTTAATTAAGTTTAATGAGTGATCAAAACACATGAAATGAAAAGCTCTCACTCCTTAAAGAATAAAATATAAAAGGGAGATCATTTGTTTAGGAGGAGATATACAAGGAAGGAAGGAAGAATGGAGCATATGAATTGCTTAAGAAAGGATTGCTAGAAATGAATGGTTAGAAAATAAGGAAGTGACTATTTCAAAGGAGAAAAATTATGATAGGTTATACTCTTTCAAATAGAAGTAACTGTGAAAGTTTGTGGCTCTTTCAAAGAGTATGATAGAGAGATATATGAATTCTCCCTCACATTGGACGATATAAAGGGAAGAAAGTCTCATTTGAGTGGAAAATGCAAGAAATTTCAATTTAGAAACCAATTTATTATTCTCAAATATTAGCAATGGAGGGTGGTGACTCAAGCCTGATGAAGGGTGGTGACCCTTTCATCAATATGTATAGAGAAGAAACCATCCTACGCATTCACGGGTCACTTATCAATCATCATGCACACACACGTAAAAGTAACACCCAGTCAATCATCACTTATTTTTTTATCAATATTTGTTGAATCATCATTCGCCAATATATCAAATCATTGAATCAAAAGAAATCAATTAATAATCCTTTACGAATAAAGGAATTAAGCAAACAAACTAGCAACCAATTCTTCCATCAATTCAATCAGTCTGAAATTAATCATTCGAATGCATTCAAACATCCCTTATTCAAATATCAACTATTTGAAGCCATCAACTATTTCTTAGCTTATTAAATTAATTTTAGACACTTAAATAAGTGATATATAAAGAAGGCAATAAACACAAGTGTGTGAAAGAGAGATAAATCATTCAATTTTTAATAGAGAAAAATAATTATAAATTGAACACGTTATTACGCTGAGAGACGTACCTATACAATGGGAGCACAAATGGGAATACCAGCACAAGAATATGCCAAAAAAATTCTTTGTCAAAAAAAAATATTAGATTACATAAATAAGTTACAAAACTATTAATAGTTGGTCAAAATAATAGTAAGACAAATGACAAGGCCAAAATAATGGTGACCGAAAAAATAGGGGTGCCACATATCTATAAACAATAAATTTTAAAATTAAAAAAAAATTAAATTTAGAATTTAGAATTTGGAGAGGCAAAGGGATTAGAAAAGACACCTTTTGGGGAATACGAAGAGACACTCTCAGATTATAAAAGAGTGTCTCCTCATTTTATTTGTTGTTTTGTTTCATTTCTTGTTTTGTAGAGTATGAAGAGGTGGAGAGTTTTGGAGGAGCCAAGAATAGATTGAATTTTGGAGCAAGTATTTTACAAGTGAGATTGTTGTTTTGTATTTTAGTTTTCCATATATTTAGTTTCAATTGATTAGTATATTTTAATTATATTTGTATTTAAAATAGTTTGATTTACATTTGCATGTTTCATTGTGTTTTTCAAGTTTGATTTACATTTGAATGTTTCATTTAGATTTGCATGTTTGATTAAAATTTGCATTTTAAATAGTTTGCATTTTATATTTAGATTTGTGTTTGAAATAAGTTTTGTTTTATATTTAGTTTTGCATTTCGAATAGTTCTCAAATAGTTTTCAATTCTACATTACTTTAATTTGTTTAGTTTCTTAATTGTTTCATTTAACAATCTAAAAGAATTAGAATTATTGTTAATATTTTACATTAACTATCTATTTAATTTTAATGTTTTGAAAATTAAAAATATATTTCAAATGTTAATGTTTATGTAGTAATGTTTGAAACTTGGAAGGCAGTGTCACCATATTTCAAACATTACGTTGTGGATGGCAATGCCACCATATTAATGAAATTTGTACTCAATTAATCTGATTAATTTTTTTTAAATTAGATTAAGTATACACTAGTTTAATTTATTTTGTTTCTTAAATGTTACTTTTAAAAAAAAATATTTTCTTTTGCATTAATATTTTAATAGTTTGTATTTTTACATCATTAGCATAAAGTAATTTTATCGTTAATGTAGATGACAATGTCATCATGTTCATCAAATTTTTATTTTATTAATCTTAATAGTTTTTTTAAAATTATATTAAGCATAGATTAGTTTTCTTAATTGTTTAAATATTTGAATATTTTTTTTTTTAGGCCAAAGTGGAGTGGCCACCATATATATATATTTATAAAACTGATTTAAATATTTAAATTATTGGTAACATTTAACATTAAAAATATATTTTATTTTAATATTTTAAAATTAAAAATATATTCTAAATATTTATGTTTATGTAGTAATGTTTGAAATGTGAAAGGCAATGTTGCCATATTTCAAACATTACAATGTGAATGACAATGCCACCATGTTAATGAAATTTGTATTCAATTAATCTTAATAGTTTTTAAAAAATTAGATTAAGCATGCCTTAGTTTAATTTTTTTTCTTGAATGTTTCATTTAAAAAAAAATATTTTCTTTTGCATTAATATTTTAATAGTTTGTATTCTTTTACACCATTAGCATAAATTAATTTTATTATTAATGTGGATGACAATGCCTCCATGTTAATGAAATTTGAATTATATTAAACTTAATAATTTTTTAAAAATTAGATTAAACATACATTAGATTTCTTAATTGTTTAAATATTTGAATTATTTATAACATTTAACATTAAGAATATATTTTATTTTAATATTTTTAAATTAAAAATATATTCCAAATATTTATGTTTATGTAGTAATGTTTGAAAAGTGGAAGGCAATGCCGCCATATTTCAAACATTACAATGTAAATATTTTCTATTATTTTCATATTTTATAAATGTTTCATTGAAGGATTACATATGATATCATTTTAATAAAAAAAACTCAATAAATGTCTATTTTCTATTAAGGATTGTAAATTATATCATTTTAATTAAAAAAATGAAATGTTTATTTGTGTTGTCATAATGCAAAAGGTATAATAAATGGATTTTAATATTGGGATGAAAGTAGATGTCTCTTATGATGAAGAGGGTTTTGAGGGAGCCTTGTTCCCTATAATAGTACTAGGATATGTGAGTAATGCAAACAAAACCAAGTTTTTCATTCAATATGATAATTTTATAACAGATGAATTGTCTTGAGAGCATCTTATTAAGGAGATCTTCTATGAACATATTAGACCCACACCTCTAATAATTAGTTTGCCCCAATACATTTCACTCAACTTTATTGAAGATGTATTTGGCAATGATTATTGGTGGACAGATGTTGTTGATAGATTTCAATCTCCTCTTACTCAACAAGAATGGGTTTGAGGACAATGGATACTAAAAGAATGGTTTTGAATAGCTCATTGTTTCTTTTTGTCTTGAGATCCACTACTTGCTAAAGGGGATCATGTATTTTTTTGGTATTATTATTGTCTTTTGTTATTGAGATCCACTAGCTCTTCAAGGGGACCACCTATTTTTTGGTGTTATTCTTTTGTATTGTAAAATGGCAGATCATATATTGCCATGTTTCACAAAAAATGGTCTTTCAAACCATTTTTTTTCACATGATGTATCCAATATTCTTATAAATAAAATATTTATTTACAAGATTGTTGTAATATTTTGTGTTTCCATATTTCTGATAAATTTCCCACTCTTTAATTATTCTTTTAATCTATTTTATTTGTTGTAATTCTTGTTGTCCTTTTCCTCTTCATTATTAACATGGATTTTAACATACTATAAAAGTATGATATTTTATACATGAATTTGAATTTCAACCCAAATTTATACATGAATTTCAATTTCAGCGAAAATTTATCAATCCACTTACAAAAAAACTTGCTCCAATTTTTTGTTCTACTTGGTAATAATAATCTTCATTCCTAATATATTTTACACACACACACACACACACATATATATATATGTCCGTGTGTGTGTGTGTGTGTGTAGATATATATATATATATATATATATATATATATATACACACACACACACACACACACACACACACACACACACACACACACACACACACACACATACACCAAGAGTAATCTTTCTTGACGTGCCTATTATCATCAAATTGCAAAGTTTGTTTGGGTTAGGGTTGATGGAAATAGGGGTATGTATGTATGTATGTATGTATGTATGTATGTATGTATATATGTGTGTGTGTGTGTGTATATATATATATATATATATATATATATATATATATATATATATATATATATATATATATATATATATATATATATATATATATATATATATATATATATATATATATAAGCTAGTTTATTATTGTAATTACATAAATAATAAGAATAAATCTAAATTAAAACTAAAATAGAATGAAAAAATTATGAAGTCAAAATATGGCAGTGATTGGCCCATGCAGGAATACTATGTCATTTAAATGTCTCAAAGAGAAGCGGTTAACAAATGATATTGAATATGATGCTCGAAAGGATCAATTGCAAAGAGTTTGTTTTATGATACATGGGAACTATTTTATTGGGTACTATGTGATGGTATTAGAATAGAGACTATAAAAAGAACACCTAATAAAGAATAGATATGTAATTTGTATGTCCAAATCTATGGTGAAAAGTCATCCCCAATTTTATCCTTTAAAAATTTGACATTTGGAAGGTGTTTCTACTTTTTGTTTTCCTAACAGGGGTTACTCAAAGTTCAGTGGACCAAAAATTCGAGCGCACTGGTGTCAGTCATTCTTACACTAAACCCTGAAGGACTTTTGTGTTGGGATAAGGTGTCTCAGCCATATCATGATTTATTATTTTATTTATTCTTTTTAGAAAAATGCTAAATGAAGATAACATCTTCCCCAAGGATGGACCTGGAGAAGAAAATAGAGTTTTTCCCTTTTTCTCTTATTTATTCTCTTTGCTTTATTTTTAAGGAAAGACTTGTGCATAGAGGAAGTTTCTAAAATAGTTTGTAGATGCTTTGAATGTAGATTCTTTAGAACCTATTTCCTCTTGTACGAAAACTATATAAGTACAAGGCATTGTTGTAGAGAATTGAGAGATAGAGAGAATTATTTGGAGAGAGTTGTTATAATGTTGAAATTATTCTAGATTTAGATATCACAACTGATTATTCTTGGAGAGTTGTGGCTCTGGAGATTGTATTATAACTTTTTTGTTGATAATACAATTGAGTTTGGATTTGGAGTGGTGGTTTTTTTCCCACAAGAATTTCCCACATATATTTGGTGTATGTGTTTATGAGTATAATCCATTTTCTATATGTGTTTATTTAGCTTGAAATAGTTTAAGGTTTTTTGAGATAAATTTTAGCATCATCTCTCCTATTTGAATTAGCATTTGGAAGCATCTTCACACTATGGCTTCCTTTCAATTGGTATCAGAGCCTGGTCAGCTTTGTTATTGTTGTTGGCTAGATGGGTTTTTTGTGTTGATCTAGTTTCAGTGGGTGTTTTGCAGAGGATTTATTTTTCATAATCTTATTGTAGATTAGATATGGCAAGCACATCCAACAGAGTAGAGATGGATAAGTTTAATGGCAGCAATTTTGAGCAATGGAAACTTAAAATGGAGGACATGCTTGTAGATAGAGATCTATGTGCTGTGATTTCTTCAATGAAACCTTAGACTATATTGCATGAAGATTAGGATAAGATGGATTGAAAAGAAAAGGGTATGATAAAACTCTATTTTGCTAATTCTGCACTTCTAAATTTTCATGAAGAGAAGACTGCATTTGTTCTTTGGAAGAATATTGGTGATATTTATCAAGGGAAATCCTTGGTAAATAAGTTATTTCTGAGAAAGAAGTTGTATTCTTTGAGAATGGAGGAAGGAGGTTATGTTAATGATCACTTGAATGCATATAATATGCTAATTGCTCAATTGAATTTTGTTGGTGATAAGATTGATGATAAAGATAAATGCATGCTTTTGTTATGTTCTTTGTCGGACTCATGGGATCACCTTGTTATATGGTTGGTTCATTGTTATCTGAAGAGATGCAAAGAAAATATTCTAAAATGGCAAAGGAGACCCTAGTTGTTCATGGTAGAACAATAGAGAAAAGAAAGAAAAAGGACAAGAAAGGAAAATCCAAGTCTCCTAGGAGATCTAAGTCTCCTAGGAAAAAGTCAAAGGCAAAATGTTGGAATTGTGGCAAACCTGGTCATCTTCAAAAATACTGTAATTAGGAGAAGTAAAAGAAAGGTAAAAATGATTACTCTGATTCTAACACTGATAAATCTTCTCAAGATGATGTAGATGGTTTTTTTGCAACCTTGGGAACACATGCATCAGAAAATTTTTGGTTGATAGATTTGGGTGCTTCTTTCCACATGGCATCTCATAGAGATTGGTTTTCAAAGTATAAAGAGTTTGATGGTGGAAAGGTGTATTTGGGTGATAACTCTCACCTGAATATTGTTGGATGTGGTAGAGTCAAGATTAGATTCCCTAATGGTAGAGTGAAGGGGATCGATGGTGTACTACATATCCTTGGTTTGGCAAGAAACCTACTTTCATTCAACAAGCTTGGTGAAGTGGGTGAGTAGGTTCTTTTCTAGAGTGTTGGATGCAAGATGACAAGAGGCTCCATGGTGCTTGCTAAGGGTGTTAGGATGGGCATCTTGTATAGGCTAGATGCATACATAATTTAGTGCAATAGTGCTTCTGTGAAGTATAAAAATTAAGGAAAAAAATCCTTCCTTTATACCACACTCAAATAATTACAAATGAGTCGACCAACAAGGCTTAACCAATTACAAAATATAAACTTCTACATGTTACACAAAATTTTATAATTACATAAAATTGTCAACTTCCAAACAAAATAATTCTTCACTCGTGTGACGTCTGACCTTTTTGTCACATCCACATCACTATCATAATGTATTCAACATCTGTATAACTTTTCATGCCTAGATTCTATCCTGATTAGGAGATATCATCCAGTTTCCACAAGCCACTTCTCAAGAACACTGCCTAAATACTACTTCCACTGCTTTACACATAACTTTCATGAATAGTTGAATTTCCATATGCCTCTTGCCCATGATCTCAAGACATAATATAGAATAATTTCTCAACTCCACATAGCTTGATTAGAAATACTCCATGTGCACTAATTAAAACACTATTTTCTCCTCTCCTAATCTCAAATAGATCATTGTGTTGACATCAATGACAACCAAAGTCATAAATGCAACATACAACTACTATAGAATGGTTGCAAATACTCCCCCATAAGATATATTCAACATTCATTCCTAACAATCTCCCCCATTGGCATTGATGGAAAAATAGATGAAAAAATCATCCAGGTTCCATAAATATCAACTTGCAACACTACTGCTCTGAAATGTTTTCAAGTCCTCTTAATCAGTCAAATCTTACTTTGTTTTCCTATTTAATTCTTCTCATTCCAATTAATGGATCATTTTCATGTATTATTCTCCTTCATTGAAATCAATGATGATAGTGAACATTAATATGTCAATCCTCAATGTCAAAAGACACTTTTTCAGAAAATACATTCACTAGAGTACTTTATGACTTAGCTCAAAACACACATACTCACCCATAGATGAAGTACCAACATATAGTCAAGAAAAAGATAAAGCTCATATGCCACTAGTCTGATGCAACAATCTGCATCACTAATAAAAAGTAGGCTGGGGCATAACCCCAAACATACCTCTCAAATACTTAAATGTATCTTTAGGTAAGGGCTTTGTAAATACATCTGCAATCTTCTCTTTTCTACTTATATACTCAAGTCTGGCTTCTTTCTTTGCAATTTTCTCTCTCACTAAATGATACTTTATTTCTATATGCTTTGTCTTATAATATAGTACATGATTCTTAAACATACTTACTGTACTGGTGTTATCACAGTGTATAACAAAAGGTTCATCAAATTTTATCCCAATATCCTTTAGCATTTGTTTCATCTAATTATCTTGTTACAATTGTTTGATGCTGCTACATATTCTACTTCTTCTATGGTCTGTGAAATACAATTTTGTTTCTTTCTTATCCAAGAAACCAATCTTCCTCCGAGGAAAAATGGTCCACCACTTGTACTCTTTTTGTCATCAACACTACCTCCCCAATCTACATCTGTATATGCACATAGGGTAAAATCATCTTAATTTTTATACCACAATCCATATTCCAATGTACCTTTCAAGTACCTTAGTATTCTTTTTACTGCTGCATAATGTGTTTCTTTAGGATCAATCTTGCAAAAATTCCAACTGCATGTGATATATCTAGTCTTGTTTGAGTTAAATACTGCAATCCTCCAATCATAGATCTATACCTCTTTTGTTCAACTGCAGGAGTTTCATATGTGCTAGATAACTTATGTCCAGTTACCATAGGTGTTGCAACTAACTTACAATTCTCCATTCCAAATCTCTTCAATAAGTAATTTAGATACTTTGTTTGACATTAGAAAATACCATCACTATTCTGTGTTATCTGTAGTCCGAAAAAATATTTCATCTCACCAATCATACTAATTTGAAATTTATTCTTCATTTAATCTACAAATTTATCACTGGCTTCATCTTCTCCTCTAAAGATAGTATCATCAAAAAAAATAAGCACAACCAACAAACCATTCTCAATTTATTTCATTTACAAATTACTGTCTAATGTGCCTTTAGTAAATCCTAATTTTATCAAATACTTATCTAGTCTTGCATACCAAGTTCTAGGTGCTTGTTTAAGTCCATATAAAGCTTTGTTTAGCTTACATAGTATGTCTCCTTCATGAGTTAATGGAAAACCTTCAGCTACTCAATGTAGACTTCTTCTAATTCTCCATTCAGAAATGTTGACTTCACATGCATCTGATATACTTTAAATTTCTTATAAGCTACATAAGCCAAAAACATTCGTATTGCTTCAATTCTTACAATAGGTGCAGAAGTTTCTTCATTGTCAATTCCTTTTTTCTGTGAGTATCCTTTACATACCAATCTTTCTTTTTTTCTTACCACTTCTCCTTTTTCATTCATCTTGTTTCTGAATACCCATTTAGTTCCTATAACAATCTTATCTTTAGGTCTAGGGACCAACTCCCAAGTCTTGTTTTTTTTCAATTTGATCTAGTTCTTCCTTCATTTCTTTAATCTAATATTCATCTTTACAAGATTCATTAGTAGATCTAGGTTCAATTTGAGAAATTAAACATAAGACATCAGCTTCTGGATTAGATTGTGTAGAGTTTTTTAAAACATCAATGTTTTAGATCATACTACATGATCCATCATCAGGATGCTAGAGATCAAGAAGAACAAGAAAGGCATTTTATGATTCTTGTTGATAATCTTAAAATAATGATGTGGATTCCATTTATTAAATAAAAATTTGAGGCATTTGATAAGTTTAAAGTAATTAGGATTAAAGTTGAGAATGAATCTGGGATGAAGATTAAATGTTTAAGATCAGATAGAGGTGGATAATTTACTTCAAAATAATTTAACACTTTTTGTGAAGTGAATCACATTAAGAGATAGTTTTCAGCCCCTAGAATACCTGAACAAAATGGTATTGTAGAAAGAAGAAATAGGTCAACGACTGAACCAACAAGAGCTATGTTATTTGAAAATGATTTCATGAAAACATTTTGGAGAGTAGTGAATACAATAGTATACACAATGAACAAAGTACAAATCAAAGAAGACATAAACAAGACACCTTATGAATTGTGGCTTGGACATGCACCATTAGTTAAGTATTTCTAAATTTTTGGAAGTAAATGTTATATCAAAAGAGGTGATGACATTGGAAAGGTTGACGCTAGAAGTGATGAAGGTATATTTCTTGGTTATTCAATGAAAATAAAACATCAATGTTTCAGATCATACTACATAAACAAGAAATTAAACATAGTTCTTCTTGTACCTTATTCCGTGTCAGAACTCCTTTTCCTATGCTTCCAATAATCTACTCAATGAGATGATTTCTTGAAAGATTCTTGCCAGGTGTCACTGTCTCAGTTCTTGCTTCAACTATAGGGTCTTCTCTAATTTCCTCAATGTGACTTTCATTCTACAAATCACTATCAGTTTCATAGAATAATTCAATATTTTCTTGATCAATTCTAGGACAAGTTCCTTCATTTGATTCATAATCAAGCATTCTTTCCTGAATTTTGAACTTTTCATCAACTTTAACATTTGCACTCTCAACAATAGTTTTAGTTCTTTTATTGAAACATCTATAAGATTTTATTTTCAATGAATAGCCAAGAAATATACCTTCATCACTTCTAGGGTCAACCTTTCCAATGTCATCACCTCTTTTAATATAACATTTACTTCCAAAAATTTAGAAATACTTAATTGATGGCGCATGTCCAAGCCACAATTCATAAGGTGTCTTGTTTATGTCTTCTTTGATTTGTACTTTGTTCATTGTGTATACTATTGTATTCACTACTCTCCAAAATGTTTTCACGAAATCATTTTCAAATAACATAGCTCTTGTTGGTTCAGTCGCTGACCTATTTCTTCTTTCTACAATACCATTTTGTTCAGGTGTTCTAGGGGCTGAAAAATATCTCTTAATGCCATTCACTTCACAAAAAGTGTTAAATTCTTTTGAAGTAAATTATCCACCTCTATCTGATCTTAAACATTTAATCTTCATCCCAGATTCATTCTCAACTTTAATCTTAATTACTTTAAACTTATCAAATGCCTCAAATTTTTATTTAATAAATGGAATCCACATCATTCTTTTAAGATTATCAACAAGAATCATAAAATGCCTTTCACCATAGAATCCTCTAGTCTATGTGGGAAAGCTCAAATCTGTATGAATAATTTTCAAATTCTCTACTGATGTTAATTTCTTACTAGGAAATGAGCTTCTCTTCTATCTAGCCATAACACATTCCTTGCAAATTATGTTAGTAGGTTTCATAATTTTAGGTAAATGTCTTACTGCAAATGTAGTACTTACTTTTACAATGTTATCAAAGTTTATATGACAAAATATTTTGTTCCATAGCTAACTGTCATCAATCTTAGTAATCAAGCATGGCATCTCTATATGGTTTAATAGAAATACATTACCTCTAGTTCTTAATCCAATCCCAATAAAATTACCATCCTTATCCTTGATCACACAAGTTTTCTTAGTAAACCAAACTTTATATCCCTTATCAAATAATTGTGCAACACTCAAAAGATAATGCTTCAATCCTTCCACAAAATAAACATCATCAGTGTTAGTCTTTCCATCAAGACAAATAGATACTATTCCTTTTATCAAACAAGGTGCATTTTTCCAATTCTAACAATTCCTCCATCATAATCATTAAACTTTATAAACTTCTTCATATCTCTAGTCATCTAATGTGAATAACCAATGTCTATAACAGATCTCTTTTCTACCTAAGAAACTAAAGCTTTTTCTTCTCTAATTTTAGTTTCAGAGTTTTCTTCTTTTATTGTTACAAATCCTATATCATCATTCTCATTATTACTTTCACTTCGGGATTTCTCCATACTAGCCTCAAATTATTCATCATTAGCATAATAACATTCTTTAGATCTTCTAGGTTTAAATTTCTTCTTATACTTCTTTACTCTCTTAGGAAATTTAGATGCAAAATGACCATATTCTTGACAAGTCCAACATTTAAAGATTTTCTTAACTTTTGTTTCTCTTTTCACAAGAAAGACACTTCCTTCCTCAATCTTCCTATCTTCTTCATTCTTAGATCTGCTACCACTAGCATAGTCTCTTCTCACACTAATGCTTCTTGAAAAGGTAGGGTGAACACTAAGTGCACTGAATGTTGTCTCCATTCTAGGTAGATCTATTGACAGTCTCAAGCTTATCTCTTCTACTTCTAGTCTTCCAAGAAGGATTTCTCTAGTGAAGTTATCAGTACAAGGTATAACTTGATCAATCATCTACATTGTATGCTTAAATATAGGAGTTAATGTCTTTAGAATTTTCCATATCACTTCATTCACTGTCTTGTTTCCTTCACAAGATTTGATACCTACAACAATCTTTGACATTCTACCAATATAACTTCTAACTGATTCATCTTCCATCATTATTATATCTTCAAATGCACATATCCAATTATGTAATCTGACTCTTTACATGTTCATCACCTTAAAAAGTAGATTGTAAAGCTAACCAAATTTCATGAGATGTTCTTAGATATTTAACCTGACTATACTCATTCTCTGGAAGGGTTGACAAGAGTGCTTCTTTGGAAAGTATGTTACACATGAACATATCTCTTTCCTCATTATTACATTCTTCAATTTTATCTTCTTCAATGATAGCCTTTGCATTCTTTTTGATTAACTAGTAACCTGGTCCTAAACATAGAAAATGTGTCTTCATCTTTTCTTTCTAGTTGTCATAGTTCACTCCATCAAACTTAGGGCTTTCTTTCCTGAAATAATTCACCATGGATCTCCTTAAGTTGTTAAAATTTTATTTTAAGGACCTTATGCTCTGATACCAATTGTTAGAAAGTAAAGTCCATGAAGATAATTGAGAAGGCGGGGGGGGGGGGGGGTTGTATCAGTTATCAGATAAATACAATTATTTTCTTCATTAAAAAATTTCAGCCATGTAATCAATCTAAAAAATAACCATATAAAGATGAGCATACACAACAACACAATAACACAAGATATGTTAACTAGGGAACCTCTTGATGAGAGAGTAAACCTTGATGGGAATGATGCCCACAAAAGATGTACTAATATGAAAATTCCTTGTGAGAGGATGGACTCTGTTAAGAGCCTTATAAAATTAATTTAGTACATATGAGTCCTTGTTAGGAGACTTTGAATCTCTATTAAAAGATTCTAACCCTATTAGGAGTTATGGAAGACAGAAGGACACACTATCCAAACAGCTTCAAGGGAAAGATCACTGAACACACTACCCAAATGACCTTTGTATTACTCAAAAGAATAATACCAAATAATTATAGATCTTAGCAACTTATCCTTTCTTCTATTTTTATGTCAAACCGCACCTGCTACTTTATCAGATCTCAATAGTATATCTCTGTACCTCACATATCCTCTTACAACATATATTGCACAATTCCATAATTCACTTTCATACTATCTCTCCTATGATATTAAAATTATGGAAATAAATCCTTCCTTTATACCACACTCAAATAATTACAAATGAGTCAGCCAACAAGGCTTAACCAATTACAAAATATAAACTTCCACACATTACACAAAATTTCACAATTACATAAAACTGTCAGCTTCCAAATAAAATAATTCTTCACTCATGTGAACTTTGACATTGTTGTCACTTCCACATCACTATCATAATGTCTTCATTAGTTGTATAATTTTGCATGCCTAGATTCTATCCCGATTAGGAGATATCATCCAGTTTCTACAAGCCGCTTCTTAGGAACACTACTTGAATACTGCTTCCACTGATTTACACATACCTATTATGAATAGTTGAATTTCCATATGTGCTCTTGACCACAATCTCAAGACGTAATATAGAGTAAGTCCTCAACTCTACATAGATTGATCTACAATACTCCATGTGCGCTAATTAAAACACTATTTTCTCCTCTTCTAATCTCATGTAGTTCACTGTGTTGACACCAATGAAAACCACAGTCATGAATGCAACATAAAACTGCTAGAGAATGGTTGTGAATACTCCCCCATAGGATATATTTAGTATTCATTCCTAACAATATCTCCCATTGGAATTGATGGCAACATAGATGAAAAAAGCATCCAAGTTCCATAAATAACAACTTGCAACACTATTGCTCCGAAATGTTTTCAAGTCCTCTTCATCAATCAAATCTTTCTTTGTTTTCCTATTCAATTTTTCTCATTCCAATTAATGGATCTTTTTCATTTATTCTTCTCCCCCATTGACATCAATGACAATAGTGAGCATCAATATGTCAAACCTCAATGTCAAAAGATACTTTTTCATAAAATATATTCACTAGACTACTTTATGACTTAGCTTAAAAATATAGATACTCCCCCATAGAGGAAGTACCAACATCTAGTCAAGAAAAAGATAAAGCTCATATACCACTGCACTGATGCAACAATTTTCATCACTAATCAAAATTAGGTTGGGGCATAACCCCAAGCATACCTCTCAAATACTCAAATGTATCTTTAGGTAAGGGCTTTATAAATATATCTGTAATCTACTCTTTTATACTTATATACTCAAGTCTGACTTCTTTCTCTGCAACTGTCTCTCTCACTACATGATACTTTATTTCTATATGCTTTTTCATAGAATGTAGTATAGGATTCTTAGACATACTTACTTTACTAGTGTTATCACAGTGTATAACAACAGGCTCATCAAATGTTATCCCCATATTCTTCAACATTTATTTCATCCATATTATCTAGTTACAATTGTTTGCTGCTACTACATATTATGCTTCTACTATGCTCTATGAATTAGAATTTAGTTTCTTTCTTAGCCAAGAAACCAATCTTCCTCCAAGGAAAAATGCTCCACCACTTGTACTCTTTTTTTCATCAACACTACCTTCCCAATCTGCATCTATATATGCACATAGGGTAAAATCATCATATTTTTCATACCACAATCCATATTCAATTGTACCTTTCAAGTACCTAAGTATTCTTTTTACTGTTGCATAATGTGATTCTTTAGGATCAACTTGAAATCTTGCGACAATTCTGACTGCATGTGATATGTCTGGTCTTGTATGAGTTAAATATTGCAATCCTCCAATCATAGATATGTACCTCTTTTGTTCAATTGCAGGAGTTTCATCTTTGCTAGATAACTTGTGTCCAGTTACCATAGGTATGCCAACTAACGTACAATTCTCCCTTCCAAATCTCTTTAATAAGTTATTCAGATACTTTGTTTGACATAAGAAAATACTATCACTATTTTGTGTTCTGCGTAGTCCTAAAAAAAATTCCACACTAGTAAATTTGAGACCTTTTTCCGATGGAAGACCATCAGAATTCTGATAGTATACCATTGATCAAAAGACGCCACCCATCATCATAGTTTTGTAGTAAAAAAAATGATGGCTATGATTGGCATCATAATTAAGATGACTATTGCCATCGTAAAAAGGGGTGCCAACATGGAAAACATACCGTCAAGTCTATTTGTAGCAGTCACAATTTTGACATCAATCTGTTGCAAAAAATACAAATGATGGCTACCCATCAGAACCTTCTAATGGATAGTTTGTCATTTGTAATTTTTTTTCTGAAAGAGATATTGTTTATTCTATGGATACCCATCAGAAGTTTCTGACAGATAGCCATCGTTTGTAGTTTTTTGCCAAGAATGATGTTGTGTATGTGGCGAATACCCACTGAAAGTTTGTGATGGATATCTATCATTTGTAGTTTTTTGCCAACATCGATGATGTACATACGATGACTACCCATCATAATCTTCCAAAGGATAGTCATTATTTATATTTTTTTTGTGATGACAATGTTGTACATGCAACATCTAGCAGTTAGAAATGTCTGACAAATACCTGTCACTTTTAGGTTTTGCTAATGGTGGTGCTATACATGCGATGGCTGGCTGTTGGATGTTTTCAATAGATAGCCATCACTTTTTTTTGGCTATCGTAGTTGTGATAGAAATTAGTATATTAAAAAGAATAAAAAAAAATTTTGATCAAGTTGGTATCAATCTAGAATGGTATTCTTGCAGATCTGGTTCTAGCTTGTTGTAGATCTGGTTTGAGTTAGTTGCATTATTTTTGGATCTTGATTGAATTGCAAGGTGGTTTGGTGAGTCGAGCTCTTTTATTCCTACTCATGATCTAGTTATGTCATTTAGAGATGACTTTGTAGTAGATTTGATAGTAGCTCATGGATTATTGAGTCGAGTCTAGAGACTTAGATTTGGAATGGATCTGACCGAATTGAGATTTGTGATAGCGACTGCTCTAGCACAAGAAGCTAGTGTGGCAATTAGAGATGCATTCTTCCTTATGTGTTCATGGGATATATGTGGACCTTATTGCATTAGGATCTAATTCGAGTGACTTCTTGACTTCTTTGGTCTGAATTAGATGTGCTTTGTTCCTATGGAGTGCAACAGTGACTTGAATAGGATTTTGAGTAGACTGTGCATTGATTGGCTTGAACATAGAATCAAGATACTCTTTTCATTGTTGTTGAGATCGGGTTGTGATGGATCACTCGGATCATCTACCATTTTTTCCATAGTTTTGAATGAGTTAGATATGATGTTGAGAGAGTGACTTGCAAAACTTGCACATTGGAGATTCGTAGATCACTATGGTGTCCATGATGACTTGGGAGAAGTCTTCTTCTTGGTGTACGGAGCTGAGAGACTTGGACTATATAAAGTGGGTCATTTCATGTGACTTATGAGACATTGGATACCTCTTCATAGAAGGTTCACGGTGTGGTCTGTGGTGTTTCTTTACAATTGAGTTCTTGGCAGAGATTTGTTGATCTGGTAGCCATTGAGATGGATTGATATGACTTGATCTTAGGTCAAGACTTCTTGAGATGAGCTCAAGTGATCATTTCTCCTTGAGATGATTGATTTTTTTGACAGATAGCTGTCACTTTTAATTTTTCCATCAGTTATTCTATGGTTTCCATTGTAATTATGACAGATGATACTATTTTTTAAAAATAAATATATATTTTTCATACATGGATTGAGATCTTAAATTATTGAGCTTCTCTTTGTTTCAAGAATAGTTTAACATTCTCTACTTAATAGGACCAACCATGTGAAGGTGGAAGCTCATCTAGCCCCTCCTAGGATCCTCTTATGACCCTTTACAACACTTTAAGACCTCTAAGATGTATTCTTAGGGATCGTAAAGGGTCATAAAGGGTCATAAGAGGTCCTAGGACACAACAAATGAGAAACATAAATGTAGGCATCATGGTCACAATTGTTTGGAAACACAACATAATTGAGTGGTATACCACTACTCCTCTAATTCTAAGTCGACGCTACAGGAAATAAAACCCATAGATAAAGAATAAATTTAGAGAGCGAAGGAGGAGGGCCATAATGTCTGAAATAATATAGGGACCCTATATTATTGTTGTCATTACAACCCTCCTTCGCTCTCTAAATTTATTCCTTACCTATGGTTTTTCGATCCTGCAGTGTCAACTTGGAACCAAAGGAGTGATAGTTGTGTTGCATAATCTGGGTATACCATTCAATTATGTTGTGTCTTCAAACAATTGTGACCATGATGCCTACATTTATGTTTCTTAGCTATCATGTTTATGTGCATGTTATTTATGTGTTTGGCTTCTCTCCCTCACATCCAAAATAAGATTTTACCACTTTGACTTGAGAATGCATGTGCAATAGGTATGTATGTTTTATGAAACACCTATCCACAACAAAATGGGAAGACATCTTTCTATCCTGGGCCTGGATCCTTCGATAATTAGCTCGATAATAAGGTTAATTTTTAATTTTGTCTAATTTTATATTGAAAATCATAATGAAGTCATAAACAACAAAAAATTTAATGAGTTTATCAAAATATGTCTAACATATCTACTATAAATTCTAAAAAAAAATTTAGTATCTACAATAGCCCTATGTTAACCAAATTTATGCATATGGCCCCAACAAACTAGTGCACAAACTACACAAAGAAGGCATCACAAAAATATGATTTCTGCTTTCTCCATTGAAGTAATCTTGGCAACACTGCTACCTCTTGAGCCTTGCACAAGTTGCACTCATTTCCTACATTAGGTATAGATTTAGATGGGGTGGATGTAAATGTGGTTTTATCGACCCACCGAAAGTATTGACATCCACTATTTCCCTGCAATACCAAATGTACATTAGTTCTTCATAAAATTATTAGTTGTCACATTATTTTTAAATATAAAATATAATTATGTATCCAGACCTTTTTCCTATTTGGTCAAACCCAAAATTGACGCCCAAAATTACTTGTTGTGCATGACGTCTTCAACATGCATGGGCCAACACCACATTGACACATAGGCACATTGAACAAAGTCATCGATGCTATTTCATCAAGTATTGCATTATCAAAAATATTGCATTGTCATTATTTTGTTCATTCATACTAATTATAATTACAATAAAAAGAAACATACTAATGTAGACTTGCACATTTTTTGGCTAAGTTGAAGTCTTTGGTTTAAATCACTAGACACTAAAAAAAATGACAAACCAAAGACAACCATGCAATAAAAATAAATTACTTAGGAACCAAGGAACTAATTATAATTGCAATAAAAATTAACATACTAATGTAGACAAAATCTCAAATGGGAAGACATCTTTCTAGCTTGGGCCTAGATCCTTCGACAATTAGCTTCATAATAAATGAAGTAGATGAGAGTTGAGCAATTATCTTCCCAAGAAAAATCTCTTAAATCTCATAAAATCTTCTCATGCCCTTTGTGCATACCTAAATGATATATTTGAAACAAGGGAAAATCTAAAAGAAGTTAATTTTGCATCACATTATGTAGTTGCAGCAGCAGAGCATCAAGCACCACCTTTAGTACAATATGATCATCACTAGACAAGTCTGTATGTTTTATGAAGTATGGTCATTGTATGAATTTGAAGTAGATGAATTACCACTAAAGGTACTAAGGAAACAAGAACGAAAATTACAACAACCAAACTTTACAAAACATATAGACATGTCTAGTAATCATATTGTGCTAAAGGTGGCACATGATGCTCTGTTGCTGCAACAACTACATACTGTGATGCAAAATTAACTTCTTTAAGCCTTACCCTTGTTGTTTCAAATATATCATTTAGGTACACACATAAGGCACATGAATTAGGGTACACATAGTTCATCTATGAGATTTTTCTTGGGAAGCTCATTGCTCAGCTCTCATCTACTTCATTTATTAATATCTATGGGGTGTATTGACTTGTACCTAACAATCCATGAGACTGTGTGGGATACCTAACATAAGATAATAGTTATATAATTAGAAAAACATAGTTCACTCCATATTTTTCATTATATCTTGTGAAGGACATTATACATTGTTAAAATTATCTATTTATCCAACAATATTTTGAATATCTCAGCATTGCATGAGACACCATTATTGTGGCATTTCATCAAACAGTTCTCGTGCCTTGCCATTGTTTTTATTACATCTTCTGAAGGACTTTATACATTGTTAAAATTATCTATTTATACTTTCAGAATTACCTCACTCCATTGCAGGGAACAAAGATAATCCCATGTGATTTAACATCATTGATGAGCAAGGAAATAAAAAATTAGCAAAAGCAACTCTCATAAGATAGTATTTAGATTAAATGTATTGATATAAAAGAATACCCTAGAAAATTATAAATAAAGGTAATTTTCTTAATCACATCACTAATTTGTGCATGTCTAAATATTGGTGTCTTTCAAGTGATTTGATTCTTGTCATGCCCACTACAAATGAGAACAGTCTTAACTAGTGAGGTTGTTTAAGCATATAGAGATTACATACTCTCTTTTAGAATGAAATTTCTCTTAACAAAAGATCAAAGATATAAGTAGGACATATGAAACAAGGTGAATAAGAGTAGTACATATAAAAAAATTGTTAAAACATGCCAAACATATGGCATAATTGTATATTTTATTCATGTCATTGATATTCTTCTTCATCCATCTCATCATCAAGATCGTCGTCGTTGACAACATAATCACCACCAATATCATCATTATTATCATTGTCATCATCATCATCAGCATCATCATCATCATCATCATCATCATCATCATCATCATCATCATCATCATCATCCTTGTTATTATCATCATCAGTAGTAGCATCATCATCGTCTTCTTCTTCATATTATTTTTCGACTAGCTCTCGATTGTGATCATCATCTACATCATCTTCGACTTCTTCATCTTCCTCGGTATCTTCTTCCATCGCATTATCCTTTATCATCCTTCCTCTTGGATCATGTCTAACAACAAATGACCAACCCAATTTATGTGGAACTTTTGTGTAAAATACCTACTCACATTGGCTTGGAAGAACATAGGGCTCTTTTCCAACTGGCTCAAACAACCTTGTATTAATCATTGGAAATTCATTGTCATGTTCAATAATAGTTCTATTAGGATCATTTTTATTGAGTCGTAGTCTGTACCATTTCACAATGAAGAGAAATAATTTGAAAGAATTAAAGTCATGGTCAAGTATATCAACTAAAATACCATAGTATCAATTTTGTGACTCTCGAGGATGTAAGTCATTTCTAGATGAAATATTAGTCACCTAGAACACTACACTTATCCCTGAATCACAAGTTCTCTTTGTGCCATCCAACTTTTTGATGTGAAATTTATAACCATTGTATAACATAGCCTTCGGGTGTTTCACCTACAATAATGTCCAACATGTATAAATTATTGCATCACGAATTGAAAAATATACAGTTGATTAATTAATAAATTTATAAGTACCTAGTGATCTCTTAAACCATATGCTAAATCTATTTCCTTTTGTGTAATATTCGGATCTCCATTATGATGAGCTTGTATAACCAATGAAGATAGGGATTCTCATATTAATATATGACCATCATGTTGACATTGTTCAATCCATACTATCATCCAATCTTGATTGTTTGCAATAAACAAATGTATTGCATCCCACTCTTTACCAAATGTACAAAAGTAAATAGATAACTTACAAAAGATTTATTTTGAAGATTAAGAATTAATTAACTACAATAACATCTCATAATTTATTACCTTCTAGTTTCATAAATCTACCATTGCCCACCAAGTACTCCCCTTCAAATTTTTTAATAGAGTCAAGATCCCAAATGCAATCCATATGGGTATTTTCTATAAGATTAAGAAGATATTGAGTAACATACGCCATCATATGGTATACCATATATCCCTCAACCATAGAACTCTCAACACATGCTCTTTTTTGTACCAAACCCTTAAAAAATTTCAAGTGTCTCTCAACCATCCACATTGACCTAGCATGTACAGGGTCCACACAATTCAATCTCCTCAACTTGGTGTATGAGATAGTGTTCTTGTACATTGAAAAAAGATGAAGGTAAGCACTTTTTTATTTCACACATTAGTCGACAAATTATTTTCTTCAAATATTTAATATCTTCTTTAAGGATTTCTTTAGATGAAAAACATGTACAAGGGATTGAAGACACATAAATATATAAATACGAGACTTTACAATATATTACTTGTTTGATATATTGAACAAATAGAACTGCTTACCTCATGTATTTTCCAAGATCATATATCACTTTATTGATATTATTGTTGAAGTTCTCTGGGAGAGATAGGGGTAGAAAATACTGCAAAAATTGCCAACTGATAATTTCATACAATCAAAATTGAATGTAGTTACACAAATATATTATAAATACAAAAGACTATGACTTACCTTGATGAAGGTATGCCAGTCATGCATTTTCATCCCTGACCCAAAATCATTTTTCTTTGATATGAGATTTCTTATATCCGTGGTAAATCCTGTAGGAAATTAAATTTTTCAGATGACTTCTTTTATGGCATTACTTTGTTTCTCTGTTAATAACCAATGAAGAGCACTTGCATTAATCTAATCTCCATTGCTATTTGATTCAAAGATATTTTTCATTGCATGATTGGAATCATGAATGTCACTACAAATTTTTCCAAGATTTTCTTTGTCATGCCTTCTGTCCAATATTTTCCACAGTGTCTCTGTTACATTCTTTCCAATATGCATAGTATCAAACAAATGCACAATTTGTAGCTACTCATAGTAGGGAAGCCTACTAAATTCTCTAGGATAACATTTTAGTCCCTTTGGAAGCTAGTCGATGATGCCTTCACAACCTTCAAGATCATCAACTACATAATTAGCCAACAAAACCCAATCAAAATATATAATTTTCAAACATCAACCATTAGGTGGAATGATATTACCTTGAATTCATTATATTCCAACTGCCATAGGTGAGGTGTCATTCTTCAGGGCTTTGATGTAGTCTCTTCTTTCCTATTGAAAAGATGTCTTTCCACACTTTGATACTTATGATTTCTAGGGAGGAAGTGCCTATACTCATCAAACACCTTCTTTCTTAAACTTTTGGAATGACAAGATTTCATCTTTGGACCAGACATTGGACATGCAAATTTTCCCTTTGTTTAAAGACCTACAAGATAACAATACAATTGGATTAAATATGTATATTTTTAAAATTTGAATTATCACATACAACTAGAATTCACCATAACATACCACATAAATGTGTCAACCCTAGAGCATCATAAATTTTCCACACAAGCATTGCATGGAATTAAAATTTTGTTTGTCCAATTGGTCTAGAGATGTCATACATAGTGAAACCATTCCATAACACCAACAACTCACTGATAAGAGGCACAATATATACATTCATATATTTCACTTGGTACTTACCTAGTTGAATTAACAACAACATTAGATAATTATTATGGTCATTTCACTCCAAGACTTATAATTACATGTAGATAACTATAAAATAATAAGATACTTGGAAAAATCATTGCCAACATAATGTGCTCCATTTTTATTGACATCCATGGAGGAAGGTTATTGTTTATAAAAAAATAGGCCACACCGAGTAAACGGATCTCATATCTCCATGCAGATTGACACTGTCTACTGCCAAAGAAAACTTGAGATTTTGAGGTTCTCCTTTAAAGTGTGGCCACTTTTACTCTATGTCCATAAATTATGAACCATCTACAGGCATTCGAATAATTTCATCTTGAGTCCTTCTATGTGCATGGTAATCTATAAATTGTGCCAAGTTGTTGCACCTGAATAATCATTTCAGACGTGGAATAATGAGGATGTAACAAAGAACCTTGTGAGGTACCTTTTTTGACATTTGATCATCTTGATATCTTCTCATATGACATTCAAGGTAATCTGTTGCATTTTCATGTTCTTTATGATAAATAATATGATCTTTGTGACAAACATCTATTGATTGATACTCCATTCCAATATATTTTATAGTGGCACATAATTCTTGGTATGAGTAAGGGAGAACATTTAATGGTGGTAATAGAAACTCACCTATCAATCTTAAAAAAAAAATATAAGTCATTACTATAAACAATATTAATGGTACATGTTTCACCTTTTATAGACTATAATGACATTTATGACAAACCTTAGCATATGTGACATTTCTATGTTGGATAAACCATTCATAACCTTCAAATTCACCAACAAAAATACAACAAAGAGAAGAGTAGATTGGGAGCCTTCGTAAACGGTCATTTTCACCTTCTCAAGTAAAGGTATATCATGGATGATGTCAATGTCATCCTCATCATAATCAACATCATCATCATTAGCAGAAGCAACACCAACAACACCAGTACCAAATGTGTCAATGATTAATGTATTCATACCATCATGTTCAAATGTGTTTTCTACCACATGATCATCATCTTCCATGAGATCATGATCTTCAACTTCAATAATCACACCTCTATGTTCCTCTATATTCACACTGGGGAGATTGACCAATATAAAAATGATGATAATCAAACCCCCCTTCAATGTGATAATCAAACCTCCTTCCATGGTTCATATAAATATTAACTGTGAAAAAAATATAACAAACAACTTACCACTGGATGATAATCAAACCCCCCTTCAATGTGACCATTCTCCCTACAATGTCTCTTTGTTGTTTTGATTTTGATTCTTCTTGTCTTTAAGCCATTGCAATTATTGCATGGACAATAACATTTGTCATCGCCTTCTCTTTGAAAGTTAGACAACAATCTAGCGATTGTCTCCCTAATTTGATCGAATTCCCTTGTATTATATGACATGATCCTGAATGTGTATATCTATAAAAAAAATTGGAGATGCCTCCTTTCATTAGCTTTATGTCACCTTCTCATAGCTTCCTATTTGTTTCATCCTTCATTTATACACTTACTTCGACCAAACTTTTAATTTTCTGACAAATTTCGCCAAAGGATTTGTAGGAAACCAAGTAAGGGGTATTCTTGAGTTCAAACACATTGAGCTACTACAAATGAATTATAAATCATGAGTTCACTATAAAATTAATTCACTATAAATCAAGGGGCATTATAAATCATGAGTTCGTTATAAAATTAATGTATTGCTCTAGATTTCATATGGACATTTTGTGAAATGGTTGGAATATATGTTTGTTCAAATGAAGTTATATCATTTGGAATGGGTATATGATAGGTTGATATCAAATTCTATGTCAAGATACAACATTAAATTGATTAGAGTTAGAAGACTCAGAAACAAGAATAATATGAGTATAGCCAATTTTTAGAAGAATATGAATGAATGCAAACATACATAAGTGGATGAACATAAATAATGAAGGTACCAGATATTGCCTAAAGTAATGAAGTGTTGACCTTGGGTTCAATCTAGTATGCTCATGTATGATCTAGAAATTGCAAGGAAGCAAAGGATGGGGTTAGATCCAAAGGATCTAAGTAATGCCTGATACCCTATTATCGATCCTCATCTACAATTATGCATGTGCATAGTTAAGCCATACACTTCTAAAATGAACTATACTACAAAACATGTGCACTCAGGAACATGTGCAATGTATAGGCACTAGAAACCAAATGAAGCCCTACATTTATGTCTCTATGAACACTTGGTGAATCACTATTGTGGTTTTATTTATGTCTCTATGAACACCTAGTGAATCACTATTGCGACTGCATCATCCAAATAGTGCAACAACAACACCAAATATTATTGTTCCATCTAGTGTTGCTATGACATCATTTCCAAATGATGCATCCACAATAGTAACCCACCATGCCCATGAGCACAAGGCATTCATGATCAAGCATAAGCAATGGAGGGGACATTATCAAGGTCAAATCAAAGGTCAAATTTCATTCCTTGAAATTTTATATTTGTATAGTTATAAATTTCATGCCTTGAAATTTTATAACATAGCTCCTTAGCATTTGATCTTCATATTGCAACCATGACTTGAGGTAGGCATTTGAGCCTTGTCTTCTCATTAACTCAATTTCAGTTTGATGGCATTTGTTGATTTAATGGCACAATACCAATGTAATAGTGGCATTATTTACATATTTGCATTTGGAATGCTCGATGACCCATGAGCTTTGAGAGCTAGGGCATCGTTGTTATTACCTTTAAGGCTTTGTGTGAACTATTTGATCACTCTTTATTTGTTTTGTTGTTGATATTCACTATGTGGTACTCCCTGTTTATGATCATTTCATGAGGAAATGTCTTGATGGCTTACGGGCTGTAAGCTAGGGCATCATGCATTATTTATGAGCTCACTATTTGAGCACCTCATGTCCCTATTAGATTGGCCAGTGCTCTATTTGTTATATTGAGTTTACATCATATATTTGTTGGAAACTATAATTTAAGCAATTGTTGTATTTTCATTGATGTCAAACATTAACTAGTAAGATTGTTGCTACTTAGGAAAGTGCTATATCTATTTTATTGTTGTGAAGAGAAAAAGTAAGGTTGGTAACATAGCACCTAGGGAAAGGTTGGGTTATCTTGATACTTCAATGAGTACTTGATTATGTTGCACAATGATGAGATAATGTATTATTTATCTTAGTAAGAATGAAGATTAAACTCGTAGGCTTAACCAAGAAAAAGTGAAGAAATATAGTTTAAGCTGAGTGATGTTAGTGTCGACCGAGTTAGTATATGCCGAGTAATTTTAGTGTTGACCGGACATGAGTTAATTGCTGAGGAAGACAGTGTTAGCTGAGGAAATAGTTTTAGTATTGACCGAGCTTTCTAATGAAGACTGAAAATTTGAACACTATATTGACCGAGCGTCAGTATTTTACATTCGAGGGAGAATTTAGATTTCTAGTTGACATCGTTGAGTTCTTGGATTATGTAAAATATTTTGACTTTATTTATTGATTGTATGAAAGAATTTAATGCACTACAAAATGTTTTACTGTAAATCTATTAAGAGATTTCAGATGTTTCTAGAAAATGAAACAAAGAACATAAAGTCGGAAAGATTCGATGAATCTGACCTAACCCTAAGATCTTCCAAGGAGATTACGCAGAAAAAGATGCATTGACCTAATTGAGGAAGTATTAAGGAAACCCAAGCATGTGGTTAATAGTAGAGGATGTGTTGGGAGTATTCTTAAATTTTTGAGGTTTTTGTCCAAACATTGGTTTAGTCCTCTGGTCTGTGAAGTTATCCTAGGTACAAGTGCCAGAATGTCTTCAAAAATTGTCATAACCCTATTTCAAAATTCCTTACCCTAGGTATTGTCCTTGAAGAGTTTCGAATTCATGTCAAAAACCCCAAAATGCTTGCCACTTTCAAAATAAATCCTAAGTCAATTTCTTTATTCCTTTTCAAGCGTTACTTTTTAAGTCACTTAGGTCCATTAAAGAGCACATGCATTTATTTTTACGCGGGGGTTATATTTCTTCCTAAGTCTAGAAACCCGGTGGTATAAATAACATGTCTTATGTTTCAAGTCCATCCAATCATGAATCTTTAAAGAAGATCTAACGGTGGTCGCGTGTTTGCATGGAATATTTCCAAGCCATGCGAACATGTGAAATAACCGTTGATCTTATAACAAAAGCCTGATGCAGAAACAAGGTGGGACCACTGACAAGTATCTCACAAGTGGCGGGCTTCTATTTGTTGAGAATAGTAGGGCCGATAACAGAAGAATCTCTGAGGGTTTAAAACAGTAAAGGGAAGATCGGACGGCTGTCGTATCATTGCATGGGATCTTTTAAGCTATGCGATTATGCGACAGGCCATTGATCTTGTGTTGAATCAAGTGCGATTCTCCCATGAAACCTTTGACAGATGTGCATAAATGATGTTTTCTCATTGGTTAGCTTCAGCAGACACCGGTGCTCGAAAAGAAAGAAAGTACCTGACATTCTACTAGGTGTTGCAAATGTGGAATTTATTTATTGACAAAGGTGAGGTGGGACCGGTGGCTTAAAAGAAGACAGTGATGGTTAGTGGTAACGGGTTTTCACATGTTCGCATAAGCTTCTTTTAAGCTATGCGATCATGTGAATAGCATTTTATGTTAGTGGAGGAAAGTTACAAGAGACCGCCAGGAATAGAAAGGTAGTGTGACAGTTAATCGCATGTTCGCGTGAGTGTTTTTTACACCATGCGATCATGTGATAAGTCGTTGGATCATCTGCTAATGAGGATTGATGGTTCTCGTTCAAACTGAAGGTAAAATGGTGAGAAGTAAGGTTTCCCGTTGAAGAAGTGACAGTTCGCTCTTCCAGAGGAGCAATTGTTTCCATCATGCTAAATTAATTGTTGACAGGACTACTCTAGTGGCTCATATATCAAAATTTCACGCACTTTCAGAAGCACAAAGAGATCAAAATTTGTAGAGATTCAGGCGTGAAGATTTCTGAGGTTTGGCTACTATTCCTAGGTGGTTTCTGAGAAAAAAGGTTGGTAAAATTCTTGTGCGATTTGCTTCCTTATTAAAAGAATCACAACTCTGTATTTAGTCTACCTTGCAAAGGTTTCTTTTAAAGATAAACCTTAAAATGGCCCCAAGGAAAGAATTGTCAGGTAAAATAGAGTATAGTGAAAGAGGTTTGCATGAAGATTTATTGCAGTTACTTTCCGGCTCTTCCACTACCCCGGTGAAGAATAAGAGTTTGATTCCCAAAGAGCCTAGGGTAAAAATAGCAGAAGGTTTATATGACATAGCAAGTTTTATTAGAGAGGCCAAGATTGGTACTATCAACGCAAGAGGTGACTCTGATACCATAGGACTAGAATTGTTCAAAGTAAGTTTTAGTCAGAGAAATGCCCCTCACCCTGCAAGCAATATATGGTAGTCTGACTTAGGAAAACTTGTCGTGCCTGGTGTCTTTTTAGATGTAGATTTGATGACCTAGGTTGCAAAAAATTATGATCCAATCACTAAATAAATTAGGGATGCAAAGGGAGTGTTATTGTTTAAAGTTTTGGCTGAAGAAATCAGGAAGGTGTTCGCGTTAAGTGAACCCTCAGAAAGTTTGGAAAGCATTAACTTTGAAGAACTAAGGCAAGTATACAATGCACAAAGGAACTATTATAGAGGCAAGTTGTTGAAGGATTTCTGCACCAAAATTGGAAAAATGGTTGTTGTGGGGTAGAACACTCCGGAGCCTTTTAAAATAGAATATTTTGATCTCAGAGCTAGGGGTGCATATTGGTCATTATGTCAGGTTTTTGGAGAGGATGTTAGTGAAAGGATGCCAATACACTTGATGTGCATGATGATCCAAATTTTACATGCACACGTGTCTATCACTTTTGATTTTGCTCCTTTCATTGTTGAATTGATTCATAATGGATTAATAAAGATTCAAAAGAATGAAGGTGACAAGCCCTTTGGCTGGTACTCTTTCATAATGTGCATGTTTCTGTTCAAAGGAGCAAGCTATTTTGAACAAGAAATGGAATTGGTGAGAAAGAAGGATGGTGAAGACATGCCAGTCCAACTATGGAGCCTCACAATGACCTCAGATAAGAAGGATCATAGTTTCATCAATTTTGATAAATGTTTTGCAGCTACACTCAGGAAGTTGTTTGTTTTAGATAACCCAAGAATCCCAACAATGTTAGCACAGCTTGTTAGGCCAAACCAGTTTGCTAAGAACCTGAACAATGTACACAATTAGGGATATGTTATTTTTTACAATGTATCAACTGTTATCAGGTTGTATGGTTTCAGGGGGACCCCTTTTATATTGCCCTATCAGGTACCCCTGAGAATTGGAATTGTAGAGTTCTTGAGGAAATTAGGAGATATTGAGGAATGTTCCCTCACTGGGAAAGGCAAGGGAACTTTATTCCCAAATGTTACCATTTCCCATCAATTCATAATTACCAAGGGTGGATGGGTCTACATGGATAAAATTCTAGCTCCATACCATATGGCTACTGCAATTGCTAGAACAGCAGATCCAGAAGGTTTCTATAATGAAATGTTTAAAAAGAGAGCCAAGTGTGTCATGATCAACAATATTTTTAATTTCCCTGAAGATATCATCAGGAATGTAGCAAAAATATAGGAACAAGAGGTCATGAAAGACAAATGGTTGGTATACAAGAAGACACTAGATTTTATCCAGAAATTTGATTCAAGATGGGATCCCCTGAAAAGCATAACTCCAATGGGGAAGAAAATAGACACTCTCACGAATTTTTTTCAGGATATTTTCCAGACTTTAAATGAGAAAAAGGAAAAGGTTATGAAGGATGATCCAGAAAAGGCTAGACAATTGTTGAGCAAGCCTGTGTTTGCAAAAGGGTTACCCCCGGGGAGATATATGGTACAAAAGAAGACTGGTTACAATGTGGTGATACTAGAACAGAGCCAACAAAAGTAGATGGATAAAAGGGATATCCCATCAACCTCACAATAGATTGGAAAACAAAAGGAGGTTGTGGAGATCCCTGATTCTCCACCTCAGACTTCTGAAGATATAATTGATTCTCCACCCCCATCAAAAAGGAAAAGGTTGGAAGAGAGACCTGCTCATGTGGAAAAGGATTACTCCCCATCACAGTCTCCTATAAGAATTTTTGATGACCAAGAGATTGTAGAACAAGTACAGCAAGTAGATGCTCTAGGTCAAATCTTTATGACTTATGAAGAAGTAAATGAGGGAGTGCCAGATCTACCAGAAGAACCTAAGTTGGATCTAATAGTAGGGGAGTTAGCAGGTACTGAATTCGACCCTATAATCAAGAAAGCTTGTGAAGAATTATTGGTTCATGATAATTTTGTTAAAACTAGGGCCTTTATGTAGTTTCTTTGGAAATTAAACATCAAACAATTTCAAGAAATCTGTGAGAAGAGACATGAAGAGAATCCGGAGAAGGATTTACAAGTTATAGAGGAAGAGGTGAAAACAGAGATGACTGCAAAGTTCAAACAAATCACTCCAAAATAGGGAAGAGATATGGTAAAGATGTCAGGAGTACTGATCCTCCCGGAATGGGATATAGCTGATGCAGTAGTGTTTGATGCAGTCAGAAAACAAACCACTCCTCTCCATAGGACTCTAGAAGAAGTAGAACAAGCTGTTAAAGGGGTCACTTTTAGTGATAATCATCAAGCATTGGTAATGTGGTCTTTGAGGAAGAATGAAAGTGATAAAGGAAAGCAAATTATCAAAGATGACCTCTCAGGGAGTTTAATTGTGAGAAGAGTTACTGATACAACTTTGGTGGAAGCATCAGGTATGGTAATGGCCATGGCACAATTAATAGCAAAGGTGTAGAAAAGGAAGCTAAAGAGAAGGATGAGCTCACTGCAAAACTGGAAACAGTTTTGAAGGTTTATGTTGAGATGAAACAGGGGATTCTTGAGAGAGATATTCTGATTGCAGATTTATGAAAGAAATTGGGAGAACAGGGCCCAATACAATTATCAGAGCAAATTCAAATAGCTTCCTCCTTTGCAGGGCCTTCCTCATTAAGCCCCATTATTGAACTTCCCCCTTCCCCTTCTCCTCCTTCCATAGATGAAGAAGATATTGATCAAAAGGTAAAGAATAAGTTAGCTGATAAGATAAAAGGTGTTGTGTCACATTTTGTTGCAAAGGTGAGACCTAAAGAAATATACAAATCTACAGAACAATTGGTAGATGTCTTAGTGACTTTTCAGAAAGAGGTGGCAACTGTGGACAAAATTTTGGAAAGATGGACTGCAAGGAAAGATACTTTGAGGTCATGGTTTGATCAAAATAAGGATCAGTGTGTTGTAAACATTGAGCTTGCAAATACTTACAGGGTTATCAAGGATCTTTTTGACTTTGAGGTAAACAGGGAGAGTATAAGAAGAAGGTCATAAATCTTGAGGACAAGATATTTCTAGGATGATTTCTAAATTTTCCCTGGTCGTATTAAGGCAGATGGGGTTATCAAGGATAAAGGTCAATGGATGGAGCAAATAGATAGATGAGTATAGACTAAAATAAATGACATTCTATGTATAGATGATAATACCCCATTTGTACACTTTATTGAACTCCTTCAGGATGCTAGGTTATACTTTGCTAATGTGAGAATAGAAGTTCATCAGTTGGTTGCTGAGTGGGAAAAGTTGTCCCCAAAGAAAGATGAGGTCCTTGCCTTTCATTGGCCAAGTGAAGAAACCTACATGACTTGGGAATCCACATATCTATCAGGAGATTCAGAAGAAGGGGCAATCAGGTGAAGAAAGAGGCAAGTGTTAGTATTCCAAACTTTTGAAGGTCAAGGTAAAAGGGGACAAAGATGTCAAACAAGTTATCATAGACACGAATGTGACACCTAGCCAAATAGAGTTGTAGATTGCATCTGATCCAGAAAATGAGGGAGAGCAAGTTTCAAACAAAGGATGATGTAAATTAGCCAGATGGCGGTCATCATTCATGCAACAAATTTAGCAACTGCTCTAAAATATCTTTAGACAAAGATGCCACCTGCGGGACTGTTGGAAATAGATATTTGTAATCTGTTGTTGTAAACAACTTTCTCTATTTGTAATCTTGTTTTTAGTGCAAGATCTTTTGACAGCCATCCGAATCTTGTTGCATCCTTTCAAGGATTCCAATATGGCTGATTGGTATAAGTAGTAAGTCCTGGTTCATTTCAGAGAGGTTGAAAAATATACTGTAGAGGCTTGGCTCAATTGTTGAAATCTTAGAATATTTTATCAGATTTTGAAATGTATTGATACAGTGAGATTTTATTGGAATACAATAGAATTCCCTTACATGATTTCAATTGTCTTCTTGTTTGAATTATGTGGCTTTTGTGTATTGAATCTATAAGGTAGTTTTGATATACCATTTACAAGGTATCTGTGATTTTAATCTCTAGCTCCTTTCAAGGGAAGGGTAATGTCTTTAGGTTAATTTCTGAGAGCTTAGGAATTTGCCAAGAATTTGATGATCAAACATGTTTAAGAGAGGATGAATTGTAAGGCACTTCATCTGGGATTTGTTTGTGTTTCATTTAGAAGATTTTTGTAAATATTTGTTTCATTGTTTGACTCTATACCCGAAGATAAGGCACTGGTCTATCCTCGATTTGCAGAGATCTCACCCTCAACAAAATTCAAATAATAATTTACTTTCATGTATGTTTGAACAACTGAGCAGATAAATTTTATATCAAGGATATAAACTATTGTTGTGATCCTTTCAAGAAGTCGATCTGACATGGGTTAACCTTCCCAAGTTCAAAGCTCAAAAAGAAGGATTTTATCCTTGTCACACTTGCCATTTTTCTGTAATGAATGTTTTCTTTTGTTAATATCATTGTAAAGCAGTGAGTCTGAAGATAGGTACACCCGCCTAGGTCTATGGAGCCCGAAGTAGAAGAAGGACTTGGTCCTTATCAATTATCCTTTTCCCTGTAAGAATCCAGAGTTGAGAACCCGAGAGTCAAGTTTGAAAACTATATTGGTGATTCTACATGAAAAAGAGCTAACAAATTGGTGACTCTACTTGGGAAAACCTTCTGAATAGCGTGCAATAGGTTAGTGCAAATCCTGTCTATTGTGCCTTTGTAGACCAGTATAGAATTTTTTTCATTCCTGCATAAAAGTGGGTGGTGACTCTAAACTCTGTGCTACCAGTTGCTAATTATTGTAAACTTTGTTAATATTGTCATGCTATACCATGAGTCGACCAAGGTACACTAGGTATTATTACAAGGATCACCCCGAAGAGAATATGGGTGATGGGCTCCATACACCAAGTAGGAAACAATGGTCTAGGAGAGGTCAGCATACTGCTAGTTCCCAAGGCCCTTCTCAAGAAAGATCTTATGTCCCACTCCCTCATGAGTCCTCATCCTCTTCTGATGATCCCGAACATGTCAAGAGGGTTACACCAAGTGTTCACATGCAGAAAGAAGTAATCACAGAGGTCACAGAAGCAGGTTATTTCCTTGCAAGACAAATTCTGGAACAACTAGAAGAAACCTCTACTACTGAGGCCACCTCCTATGATCCTGAGAAGTTGAGAGAAGAGGTGGTTGCTTTAAGAAAAAAGGAGAGTGAACAACTAGCTGAGATTTCCAATAGGTTGAAAGCAAGAGAACAACAAATCTATGATTTACTCATAGAGAGGCAGGAACTTCTCAAGAGAACCAAGAAAAATGAGATCCAAGTTAGTGATTTAAACCAAGATGTTCAAGGTTTAAATAGGGACTTATTTGGTGACATGGAAGATTTGAGAAAGCAGGCCCAGGATAATAAACCTAAGCAAGGTGAATTTGAGGGAACAGGCCATGTCTTAAGGCAATTGAATCCCTCTGAAATCTAGAGGAATAAGGAGATTATAATTGCTCCTAAAGAAATCCCTGATAAGGGAAAATAGAAATTGGTGGGTATACATATTAATGAGCCCAAAAAAATTGTAGTTCCTCCTAATGTACATTCTCACACAAGTATAGACTTGGAGAAGGCTAGAAAAGCAAAGGAAGAATTGGCTATTCAACTGGAGAAACTTGAGTTGGAGGCTACTGCTGATGAAATGAAGAGGAAGATTTCCTTCCTACATGCTAACATGAACACATCCACTAGTACCTCTATCCCTATCACCATAGGAAAAATTCCTTTCAGTCAGCCCAATACTTTGCTTCCAAGTGCTCAAGCCTTTCACCCTGTACAAACTTTACCTGGACCAGTTCCCAATCAATTTCCCATTATAACTAGTGGTACAGTCAGAACTATACCCTGTCAAAATGTTGGAACTACCCCTCTGAATCAACCAAATATCCAAAGATGACCAGTTCATTTGGATAGATATAGGCCTCTATTTTTTGATGGTATTCCTGGCCAACCTAATGCTATCCCCAATGAAATCAGAAAGAAGATCCCATTATTTACTGGGAATAATGTTATTACCTGTGAAGAGCATCTGAAGTTTTTTACAGATAAGGTCAATGATTATGAAATTGAACATGAAGATGTCATAATGAAGCTCTGTGTTCAATCATTGATTGAGGATGCCAGGGATTGGTATAGGGGGTTACCTGACAACAGTATTGCATCTTGGGAAGAATTTGTCAGATGTTTTAAAGAGCAATATGTAGAACATGTGAGCTCTAGCTACATGCTCAATGAGTTCAATAATATAAAGAAACATTACAATGAGAGCATGTCAGAGTTTAATAGCCGATTCCAAAAGGCTATGTATAAACTGTTCCAAGTATTGAGGCTAGATGATGCAGTCTGCATGACAACTTATTTCAATTCTATGGATGGTAAGATGTCTTACTTTTTAAGAAATAAGAATCCCCATACCCTTAGAGATGCTTTTAAGTTAGCTATAAATATTGAAAGTAACCGAAAGGCATCTGGCCAAATGTACAAAAGGGATGAAGGTAGATTGTGGAAAGAAACCAGGCCACAACCTGCAAGGCCATCCAAAGAGGAGGATAGAATGGACAAAGGGCTTGGTAACAATAAAGATTTCCCAGCAAGGTTTGATAAAGGTGGTAGAAACTTTCAAGATGTGAGACCTCCTTATCAAAGGTAGGAAAAAGCCCCTAACTTGAGAGATATGCCTTACAAAACAAACTGGAAAGATGGGAGGCCTGTTCCTCATAATAATGAACCCCAAAAGGGAAGGGATACACCAGATCCTTTGAAGAAAAACATAGCACATAATGTGGAAAGTACCCCTTGGTGTGTGGACTATAGTATGCCCCACTCACTATTCCAGTGTGCTGTTGCTCAGGCTCTGGGAGAAGAGGCCAGTGATTCATATGCAGGAGATTATGAAGGATCTGAAAAGCTTGCTATTAACATGTTTACTACTGAACTAATGGAGGATCTTGAGTCCTCAGATGATGAATTTATTTGCCCTGATGTTGATCATAAGAGGAAGATTTTCTTAGATTATGAAAAACAAATATTTACTCAGTCTGATCAAGAAGAGTTTCATAGTGATGACTATAAGACTCACATGGTAGAATCCGGGTCAGATGAAAGACAATGGAGAAAGCCCAGTGAAGAAGAAATTAAAAGTTTAACTGTGGCTACTATTACACAAGAAAAATCCTCATACAATTTGAGGAACAGAAAGGTAGGTAATGATCAGGGAGTCCCTAGGTCAGTGTTTGTCAAAAGTAATCCTCAGAATAAGGATTCCCCAAAGCCTAATATTGTGAATAGTAAAGATGAAGGGTTTGAAGCTGAAAAGAAAGGGAAACAAGAAGTTACTGCCGACAAAGTGAAAAAGAAATTTGGCAAGTCAAAGGATCACCCTGATTTTGGTACTGACTCCCCTACTTTTGATATGAGACATTCTTTGTCCCCAATGAAGGTTTCCATTCCTCTGCTTGAAATGTTGAAAATAGAAGAGCACAAAGCAGCAGCCCTGGCTCTCATAAGTGAGCAAAGAACTACTCCTATTTTACAAGATGAAGGGAAATCCCTAGACAAGCTAATTGCAATTAATGACATCTCTGATGTATGTGTTGGGACAATTATGACATAGGAACCCTCTTCTATCAATCCTTTTTATGTTACTTTTCTTGTAAATAATTTTTTGCTAAAAAATTGTATGATTGATTCTGGTTCTGCTACAACTATAATGCCTTACCAAGTGATGAAGGAGTTAGGGTTACAAGTTGATACATCTAGGAGAAGGTGTTATGCCATGGAAAATAGGGTAGTACCTATTGTAGGGAGCCCGATTGGAATTGAAGTGAAAATTTCTGCATTCCCAGAAGCCACATATAAAATGGATGTGTTTGTTGTTGATACAGAACCTCACTATTGGATGTTATTATCAAGACAATGGGCTGCAGCATTGGGTGGAAAGTTGCAACTAGATTTTTCATATGCTACCATCCCAATAAATGGAACTAAGGTAAAGTTGTACAGGGAGCCCCGTTCTTCAATCATGATTGAAGTGGTTGCTCCGGAGGATCTAAATTTCTTTGTAGATATTGACATGAGCAATTTTGTGATTGAAGAAACAGTACCTCAGTTAAAAAGCATAGACCCAATCGTGGATGAGTTGATTTTGCAACAAGATGGGCTTTGGAAAATGTTCTTTGATGGTGGATGCTCTACGGAAGGATTAGGAGCTGGTGTGGTGTTCATTTCCCCATCAGGTATTACATTTAAATACTCATTCTTGTTAACTTTTGAGTGTACAAATAACACTGCTGAGTATGAGGCTTTGATACTGGGGTTAGATGTGGCCATAAAACATGGTATTAAATCTTTAAAGGTTCATGGTGATTCCTAGTTGATTATAGCCCAAGTGAGATCTCAGTATGCCTCTAAAGATAGGAAGTTGAAATTGTATAAACATCTTGTTTGGGATAGGCTAGAGTTTTTTTATGCTTTCAATCTACTTTGGGTAGAAAGATCCAATAATATCATGGCAGATTTTCTTGCAAATGTTGCCCTTAAGAGTGAAGATATAACCCTCACTGGTGTGTCTATGTTAGAAGTCAAATCTAGGCCTGCAGTTCCTGACAATGTATATAATTGGAAAGTTTTTGAGGATGACTTAGATATCCTTAGGTTCCTTCAAGGCCTTGATCAATATGATGGTCAGCAAATAGATCTCAATGAGATACAACAGTGTGTTGAGGGAAAAGAATGCATCATGGGGAATGACATAGTGCAGTTGCCATCCAACCACATACCTAAAGGGTTAGTAGAATTGGAAGGAATGCTCAAGATAAATGATGGTTTTTTGTCTCAGAAGTCTAACACTAAAATGGAGGACTTAGAGGAAATAAACTTGGGTTCAGAAAAATTCCCACAAATGGTATACATTGGCAAGAAACTGAGTAAAGAGATCAGAGAAAATCTGATAAGACTTCTGAAAAAATACAAGCATGTATTTGCTTGGTCCTATGATGATCTTAAAGCCTATAGGGCTGACCTGTTTCAGCATGAAATTCCTCTAAAAGAGGAAACCAGGTGTTTTAGATAGAAGCAAAGACCCATTAACCCTTTATTGGCTACCAAGATGCAAGTTGAGTTGACAAAACTAAGAGATGCTGGTATTATTGAACCAATTAGGCACTCAACTTGGGTCTCGAATCTTGTGCTAGTAAGGAAAAAGAACGGTGATATTAGGCTCTATGTTGATTTCAGGAACCTAATTGTAGCTTCACTTAAGGATAACTATGGATTGCCCAATATGGAGGCTATGCTGCATAGGGTGACTGGATGTGAACTCTTGTCAATGATGGATGGTTTTTCCGGGTATAATCAAGTGCTGGTCAAAGAATCAAAACAATTTAAGATAGCCTTTACAACCCCATGGGGAACATATGTATATGTTCGCATGCCTTTTGGTCTAAAAAATGCTGGAGCAACATTTCAGAGAGCCATGGATGTTGCATTTGAGGAATTGATAAATGTTTTAATGGTTGTTTATCAAGATGATCTCACTGCTTATTCCAAGAAAGCTGAGGATCATTGTTCCCATTTGGAGAAGGTCATTCTTAAGGCCTTAGAATTTGGTGTGTCCTTGAATCCCAAAAAGTGCCAATTTGCTGTGACAAAGGGGAAGTTACTTGGACACATAGTGTCAAAAGGAGTTAGGATTGATCCTGAAAGAGTAGAAGCGATTCAAAAGGTCCCTCCACCAAAGAACATAAAAGGTGTCCAGTCATTTTTGGGACAGATTAATTTTTTAAGAAGATTTATTGCTAACTTTGCAGAATTGGTCAAGCCCATAGTGAAGTTCCTAAAGAAGGATGTGAAGTTTGATTGGAACCTTGAAGCTCAGCAAGCTTTTGCAAAAATCAAGCAAGCAATTCAGGAGGCCCCGGTTTTGGTATCCCCTGATTACTTAAAACCATTTTCTCTGTTTTCCTTTGCATCTTTTCATACTATTGCAGCTCTCCTTTTGCAAAAGGATCAAGAAGGGTATGAGCATCCTATAGCCTTTTTCAGCAAATCATTACAATCTACTGAATTAAATTATGAACTAATGGAAAAGCAAGCCTATGCACTTGTGAAGGTAGTCAAAGCTTTCAGACCATATCTAGTTTGTGCAAAGGTTAGTGCTTATGTGCCTCATGCTACAGTGAAGGATATTTTAACACAGAGTGAAGTCACAGGAAAGAGGTGCAAATGGATAAACATGATTCAAGAGTTTGACCTAGAAATTCATATTACAAAATTGGTGAGAGGATTGGGACTTGCTAAGTTAATGACTGAGGAAAACATGGACCTTGTTCAGGTAAATAATGTTGCTGCTAACATTGATATGATTACTAGTATTGAAATGCAACCCTGGTACAAGGATGTTATTTATTTTATTAAAAATGCTAAATGTCCACCTGATTTAAATGATAATCAAAGAAGGAGTCTGAGATTGCAAGCTCAGAGATATGTGTTGATCCAGGGTGATTTGTACTGGAAGGATAATGATGGTATTTTACTCTTTTGTCTGGATAAACATCAATCAGAGAAAATGTTAAAGGAAATGCACTCTGGAATGTGTGGAGGACATCATTCAGCTCGATCAACTGCTCATAAAATCTTAAGAGCAGGATACTATTGGCCTGTGTTGTTCAAAGACACTCATTCTTATGTGAGGAAATGTGAACCTTGTTAGAGGTTCTCTAAAAAATTGAAGTTTTTAGGTGCATTATTACTGAACCCTGTGGTTGTAGAAGCTCCTTTTCCAATGTGGGGTATGGATTTTATTGGAGAATTCTCTGAGAAGTCTAGTGGGGGACATAGTCACATTTTGGTGGCTACTAATTATTTCACCAAATGGATTGAAGCCATCCCAACCAAAAGGGAAACCAGTGCTGTTGTCATTGAGTTTTTTATGAACAACATACTTACTAGATTTGGTGTTCCTATTAAATTGGTTGTTGACAATGCTATGAGCTTCAGGTCACAAGAGATCACTAATTTTTGCTTAGAAATGGGCATAGTATTGTCTTACTCGTCCCCTTATCATCCACAAGCCAATGGACAGGCTGAATCCAGCAACAAGAGTATTTTGCAGATCCTGAAGAAAACCCTAGAAAAGAATAAGAGAAGCTGGCATGTAAAATTAAAGTTAGCACTCTGGGCTGATAGGATTTTTGAGAAGAGGGCTACTGGTAAGTCCCCTTTTGAAATGGTATATGGTGCTAAATCAAGATTGCCAGTAAATAACTTCCTTCCGATCTATAAGTTTATGCAAGAAGAGGACATGGAAATCAGTGATCCACTGCAGGAGAGAATGGTTCAGCTGATTGAATTAGATGAGATTAGAAGGGAGGGACAAAAGGAAAATCTGAAGTTGCAACAGAAGATGAAATATCTTTTCGATAAGAGAGCAACTATGAGAAAATTCTAGCCTGGTGATATGGTTCTCCAATGGAATGCCAGAGCTGAGGATAAAGGGAAACACAAAAAATTTGAGTCCTTATGGATGGGACCTTATATTGTTCATCAGACCCATGGTAAGGACTCATATTTCTTACAACATTTGGATGGTGAAAAGCAGGAATTGCCAGTGCATGGACAATTTTTGAAAATTTTCTTCAGTTAATTCTTTTTCCATGCACAGTAGGCTTGTATATATGTATAGGTGTGTTTGTTTCTGTTGTGTGTTTGTTTCCTATTTTAGGTTTAGGTTTTGTGGTCTACCTCCAAGAGATTCATAAGTTCTTGCTATGATTTTGCAATCAAGCATCCTTAGATAGAGCCACTGTTGGGAGTATTCTTAAATTTCTGAGGTTTTTGTCCAAATGTTGGTTTAGTCCTCTAGTCTGTGAAGTTATCCTAGGTACAAGTGCCGGAATGTCTTCAAAAATTGTCATAACCCTATTTCAAAATTCCTTACCCTAGGTATTGTCCTTGAAGAGTTTCGAATTCATGTCAAAAACCCCAAAATGCTTGCCACTTTCAAAATAACTCCTAAGTCAATTTCTTTATTCCTTTTCAAGCATTACTTTTTAAGTCACTTAGGTCCATTAAAGAGCACATGCATTTATTTTTACGCGGGGGTTATATTTCTTCCTAAGTCTAGAAACTCGGTGGTATAAATAACATGTCTTATGTTTCAAGTCCATCCAACCGTGAATCTTCAAAGAAGATCTAACGGTGGTCACGTGTTCGAATGGAATATTTCCAAGCCATCCGAACATGTGAAATAATCGTTGATCTTATAACAAAAGCCTGATGCGGAAACAAGGTGGGACCACTGATGGGTATCTCACAAGTGGCGGGCTTCTATTTGTCAAGAACAGTAGTGCCAGTAATAGAAGAATCTCTGAGGGTTTAAAACAGTAAAGGGAAGATCAGACGGCTCTCGTATAATCACATGGGATCTTTTAATCTATGTGATTATGCGATAGGTCGTTGATCTTGCATTGAATCATGTGCGATTCACTGGTCAAACCTTTGACAGATGTGCATAAATGATGTTTTCTCATTGGTTAGCTTCAGCAGACACCAGTGCTTGAAAAGAAAGAAAGTACCTGACATTTTGCTAGGTGTTGCAAACGTGGAATTTCTTTATTGACAAAGGTGAGGTGGCACTGACGGCTTAAAAGAAGATAGTGACAGTTAGTGGTAACGGGTTTTCACATGTTCGCATAAGCTTCTTTTAAGCTATGCGATCATGCGAATAGCATTTTATGTTAGTGGAGGAAAGTTACAAGAGATCGCCAGGAACAAAAAGGTAGTGTGACGGTTAGTCGCATGTTCGCGTGAGTGTTTTTTATGCCATGCGATCATGCGATAAGCCATTGGATCATCTACTAATCAGGATCGATGGTTCTCATTCAAACTGAAGGTAAAATGGTGCGAAGTAAGGCTTCCCATTGAAGAAGTGACAGTTCGCTCTTCCGGAGGAGTAATTGTTTCAATCGTGCTGAATTAATTATTGACAGGACTACTCTAGTGGCTCATATATCAAAATTTTGCGCACTTTCAGAAGCACAAAGAGATCAAAATTTGCAGAGATTCAGGCATGAAGATTTTTGAGGTTTGGCTACTATTCTCGGGTGGTTTTTGAGAAAAAAGGTTGGTAAAATTCTTGTGCGATTTGCTTCCTTATTAAAAGAATCACAGCTCTGTATTTAGTCTACCTTGCAAAGATTTCTTTAAAAGATAAACCTTAAAATGGCCCCAAGGAAAGAATTGTCGGGTAAAATAGAGTATAGTGAAAGAGGTTTGCACGAAGATTTATTGTAGTTACTTCTCGGCTCTTCCACTACCCCGGTGAAGAATAAGAGTTTGATTCCCAAAGACCCTAGGGTAAAAATAGCAGAAGGTTTATATGACACGACAAGTTTTATTAGAGAGGCCAAGATTGGTACTATCAATGCAAGAGGTGACTCTGATACCACAGGACTGGAATTGTTCAAAGTAGGTTTTAGTCAGAGAAATGCCCCTCACGCTGCAAGCAATATATGGCAATCTGACTTAGGAAAACTTGTCCTGCCTGGTGTCTTTTTAGATGTAGATTTGATGACCCAGGTTGCAAAAAATTATGATCCAATCACTAAAGAAATTAGGGATGCAAAGGGAGTGTTATTGTTTAAAGTTTCGGCTGAAGAAATCAAGAAGGTGTTCGGGTTAAGTGAACCCTCAGAAAGTTTGGAAAGAATTAACTTTGAAGAACTAAGGCAAGTATACAATGCACAAAGGAACTATTATAGAGGCAAGTTGTTGAAGGATTTCTCCACCAAAATTGGGAAAATAGTTGTTGTGGGGCAGAACACTCCAGAGCCTTTTAAAATAGAATATTTTGATCTCAGAGCTAGGGGTGCATATTGGTCATTATGTCAGGTTTTTGGAGAGGATGTTAGTGAAAGGATGCCAATACACTTGATGTGCATGATGATCCAAATTTTACATGCACACATGTCTATCACTTTTGATTTTGCTCCTTTCATTGTTGAATTGATTCATAATGGATTAATAAAGATTCAAAAGAATGAAGGTGACAGGCCTTTTGGCTGGTACTCTTTCATAATGTACATGTTTCTGTTCAAAGGAGCAAGCTATTTTGAACAAGAAATGGAATTGGTAAGAAAGAAGGATGGTGAAGACATGCTAGTCCAACTGTGGAGCCTCACAATGACCTCGGATAAGAAGGATCATAGTTTCATCAATTTTGATAAACGTTTTGCAGCTACACTCAGGAAGTTGTTTGTTTTAGATAACCCAAGAATCCCAACAATGTTAGCATAGCTTGTTAGGCCAAACCAATTTGCTAAGAACTTGAACATTGTACACAATTGCGGAGATGTTATTTTTTACAATGTATCAACTGTTATCAGGTTGTATGGTTTTAGGGGTACCCCTTTTATATTGCCCTATCAGGTACCCCTTAGAATTGGAATTTCAGAATTCTTGAGGCAATTAGGAGATATTGAGGAATATGCCGTCACTGAGAAAGGCAAGGGAACTTTATTCCCAAATGTTACCATTGCCCATCAATTCATAATTATCAAGGGTGGATGGGTCTACATGGATAAAATTCTAGCTCCATACCATATGGCTACTGCAATTGCTAGAACAGCAGATCCAGAAGGTTTCTATAATGAAATGTTTAAAAAGAGAGCCAAGTGTGCCATGATCAACCATATTTTTAATTTCCCTGAAGATATCATCGGGAATGTAGCAAAGATACAGGAACAAGAGGTCATGAAAGAAAAATGGTTGGTATACAAGAAGACACTAGATTTTATCTGGCAATTTGATTCAGGATGGGATCTCTTGAAAAGCATAACTCCAATGGCGAAGAAAATAGACACTCTCATGAATTTTTTTCAGGATATTTTCCAGACTTTAAATGAGAAAAAGGAAAAGGTTATGAAGGATGATCCAGAAAAGGATAGACAATTGTTGAGCAAGCCTGTGTTTGCAAAAGGGTTACCCCCGGGGAGATATATGGTACAAAAGAAGACTGGTTACAATGTGGTGATACCAGAACAGAGCCAACAAAAGTAGATGGATAAAAGGGATATCCCATCAACCTCACAAAAGATTGGAAAACAAATGGAGGTTGTGGAGATCCCCGATTCTCCTCCTCAGACTTCTGAAGATATAATTGATTCTCCACTCCCATCAAGATGGCAAAGGTTGGAAGAGAGACCTGCTCATGTGGAAAAGGAGTACTCCCCATCACAGTCTCCTATAAGAATTTTTGATGACCAAGAGATTGCAGAACAAGTACAGCAAGTAGATGCTCTAGGTCAGATATTTATGAGTTATGAAGAAGTGAATGAGGGAGTGCCAGAGCTACCAGAAGAACCTAAGTTGG
Organism: Chamaecyparis obtusa; assembly: GCA_027943335.1. Taxonomy (NCBI): domain Eukaryota; kingdom Viridiplantae; phylum Streptophyta; class Pinopsida; order Cupressales; family Cupressaceae; genus Chamaecyparis; species Chamaecyparis obtusa. The sequence goes on from BSBK01003317.1 coordinate 171,152, forward strand.
ATCTAATAGCAGGGGAGTTAGTAGGTACTGAATTGGACCCTGTAATCAAGCAAGCTTGTGAAGAAATCTTGGTTGATGACACTTTTGTTAAAACTAGGGCCTTTATGCAGTTTCTTTGGAAATTAAACATCAAACAATTTTAAGAAATCTGTGAGAAGAGACATGAAGAGAATCCGGAGAATGATTTACAAGTTATAGAGGAAGAGGTAAAAATAGAGATGACTGCAAAGTTCAAACAAATCACTCCAGAACAGGGAGGAGATATGGTAAAGATGTCAGGAGTACTGATCCTCCCAGAATGGGATATAGCTGATGCAGTCAGAAAACAAACCACTCCTCTCCATAGGACTCTAGAAGAAGTAGAACAAGCTGTTAAAGGGGTCACTTTTAGTGATAATCATCAAGCATTGGTAATGTGGTCTTTGAGGAAGAATGAAAGTGATAAAGGAAAGCAAATTGTCAAAGATGACATCTCAGGGAGTTTAATTGTGAGAAGAGTTACTAATACATCTTTGGTGGAAGCATCAGGTATGGTAATGGCCACGGCACAATTAACAGCAAAGGTGGCAGAAAAGGAAGCTAAAGAGAAGGATGAGCTCACTGCAAAACTAGAAATAATTTTGAAGGTTTATGGTGAGATGAAACAGGGGATTCTTGAGAGAGATATTCTGATTGCAGATTTAAGAAAGAAATTGGGAGAATAGGGCCTAATACAATTATAAGAGCAAATTTAGATAGCTTCCTCCTCTGCAGGGCCTTCCTCATGAAGCCCCATTATTGAACTTCCCCCTTCCCCTTCTCCTCCTTCCATAGATGAAGAAGATATTGATCAAAAGGTAAAGAATAAGTTAGCTGATAAGATAAAAGGTGTTGTGTCACATTTTGTTGCAAAGGTGAGACCTAAAGAAATATACAAATCTACAAAACAATTGGCAGATGTCTTAGTGACTTTTTAGAAAGAGGTGGCAACTCTGGACAAAATTTTGGAAAGATGGACTGCAAGGAAAGATACTTTGAGGTCATGGTTTGATCAAAATAAGGATCAGTGTGTTGTAAATATTGAGCTTGCAAGTACTTACAGGGTTATCAAGGATCTTTTTGACTTTGAGGTAAACATGGAGAGTATAAGAAGAAGGTCAGAAATCTTGAGGACAAGATATTTTCAGGATGATTTCTAAATTTTCCCTGGTCTTATTAAGGCAGATGGGGTTATCAAGGATAAAGGTCAATGGATGGAGCAAATAGATAGACGAGTACAGACTAAAATAAATGGAATTCTATGTACAGATGATAATACCCCATTTGTACACTTTATTGAACTCCTTCAGGATGCTAGGTTATACTTTGCTAATGTGAGAATAGAAGTTCATCAGTTGGTTGCTGAGTGGGAAAAGTTGTCCCCAAAGAAAGACGAGGTCCTTGCCTTTGATTGGCCAAGTGAAGAAACCTACATGACTTGGGAATCCACATATCTATCAGGAGATTCAGAAGAAGGGGCAATCAGGTGAAGAAAGCGGCAGGTGTTAGTATTCCAAACTTTTGAAGGTCAAGGTAAAAGGGGACAAAGATGTCAAACAAGTTATCATAGACACGAATGTGACACCTGGCCAAATAGAGTTGCAGATGGCATCTAATCCAGAAAATGAGGGAGAGCAAGTTTCAAACAAAGGATGATGTAAATTAGCTGGATGGCAGTCATCATTCATGCAACAAATTTAGCAACTGCTCTAAAATATCTTTAGACAAAGATGCCACCTGTGGGACTGTTGGAAATAGATATTTGTAATCTGTTGTTGTAAACAACTTTCTCTATTTGTAATCTTGTTTTTAGTGCAAGATCTTTTGACAGCCATCCGAAGCTTGTTGCATCCTTTTGAGGATTCCAAGATGGCTGATTGGTATACTTAGTAAGTCCTGGTTCATTTCAGAGAGGTTGAAAAATATACTATAGAGGCTTGGCTCAATTGTTGAAATCTTAGAATATTTTATCAGATTTTGAAATGTATTGATACAGTGAGATTTTATTGGAATACAATAGAATTCCCTTACATGATTTCAATTGTCTTCTTGTTTGAATTATGTGGCTTTTTTGTATTGAATCTATAAGGTAGTTTTGATATACCATTTACAAGGTATCTGTGATTTTAATCTCTAGCTCCTTTCAAGGGAAGGGTAATGTCTTTAGGTTAATTTCTGAGAACTTAGGAATTTGACAAGAATTTGATGATCAAACGTGTTTAAGAGAGGATCAATTGTAAGGCACTTCATCTGGGATTTGTTTGTGTTTCATTTAGAAGATTTCTATAAATATATGTTTCATTGTTTGACTCTATACCCGAAGATAAGGCACTGGTCTATCCTCGATTTGCAGAGATCTCACCCTCAACAAAATTCAAATAATAATTTACTTTCGTGTATGTTTGAATGACTGAGAAGATAAAGTTTATATCAAGGATATAAACTATTGTTGTGATCCTTTCAAGAAGTTGATCTGACATGGGTTAACCTGCCCGAGTTCAAAGCTCGAAAAGAAGAAGGAGTTTATCCTTGTCACAATTCCCATTTTTTTGTAATGAATGTTTGCTTCCATTAATATCATTGTGAAGCAGTGAGTCTGAAGATAGGTACACCCGCCTTGGTCTATGGAGCCCGAAGTAGAAGAAGGACTTGGTCCTTATCAATTAGCCTTTTCCCTGTAAGAATCCAGAGTTGAGAACCTGAGAGTCAAGTTTGAAAACTATATTGGTGATTCTACATGAAAAAGAGCTAACAGGATGCTCGAAGTATTGTTGATGTTATTGACTATACAAGCAAAGAAGGCTGAAGGAGAAGTATTGTGATTTCTTGAAGGAGAGTTTTGAGAAGATTAGCGATGGTGATGGTAAAGGTTCACAGTCAATAAGACATCATATGTGTAAGGAATTAGATATGATATTTGTAAAGTGCGTTATATGTTTTTCTGATCAATACTACTACTACTTTCTAACCATTATATCAATCAAAATCCTTTTAACAGAGATTGACCTAACAGTCATATGTATAAATCCTTTGAACAAGGTTCCATTATAATAGAGTGTATGCAAGTCCTATAACAAGGCATACTTTTAACATAGTGGTTTAAATCCTTTAACCAAGTCACACCTGATAGTGTGTTTGTAACCTTTGACAGTATTGGCTTTTCACTGAGCTCAGTTCAGAAGAGTGAAAATAATAGTAACATGTTATAGAGTGATTTTTCCCAAATTGGGTTTCCCCTATAAATCGTAGTGTCAATACTTGTGTGAATGTTTTGGTTTGAACATTTCTATTTTTTACAAGTTAGATATAGTTGGGTAGTACACTGCAATGTTATATGTTTCTATTATGCAATCAGTAATGACCGAGTAGCTATTGGTTGTTCGATATGATTTGTTAAAGAGTTTTAAAGATTTTTTTATACATCTAGACCTGAGAACAACTTATTCACCCCCCTCTATTGTTCTAAATCATATTAACAATTGGTATTAGAGCTTTTGGTACTTATAGAGAACAAGTTTGAAGGTACTTGAAGATAATGATCAGGATGTATAAGGAGGTACCAAAGCTGAATAAGGATAATGTAAGAAATTGTAGGAAAGAGCAAGAGATCTAGTTTAATCTAATGAGCAAAGTGTGAGGAAAATCATACCATGAGATAACCAAAACTAGAAGCATTCACCAACAATGAGACAATATTTTGAAGGGGGAAAAGCATAAAAAAACCCCCGTGATATTATTATGAATGGGCCAAAAAGCCTAAGAGAGAGAGAGCAAGAAAATGAGAGCAAAATGCTCATACAATGCTTCAAGAGAGAATAAGAAAACTATGTGATGCTAGAGAATGCCTTGAAAAAAGAGAAGAGAAGCATCTCTTAAGAAGAGATGAGAGGAAGGGAGTAGAATGTAACTCCCATGTGCATATGAACCACATTCATAATGTGTGTGCCACTTGTGCTAATTCCTCTTAAGGAGGAATCTAAGAAAAAGAAAATACAAAAAAGAAATATGTCCTCACACATGGAAGAAGAGGACAAAATAACATGTAGGGATTCTATAGGAATCTCCTACTTACATAAGAAAATAAAATACCTTGGTTTATAAAAAACACCAAGGAAAGATTAATTCTAACACCCCCCTTTAATCTTTACTTGGGGGTTTACAATCAAAGGGTATCAAACCCATATTTTTACAATGAATTTCAAACTTTTCTCTTGGAAGAGGCTTTGTGAGGATGTCAGCAACTTGATGTTGGCCTGGGTAGAAAAGAAGAGAGACTTGCTGGTTGTGAATGTGTTCTCTAATGAAGTGATGATGGAGAGCAATGTGCTTGGATCTTTCATGGTAAACTGGATTCTTTGCTAGAGCTATTGCACTTTGGTTATCACAAAACAAAGGTGTAGGTTCCTCTTGAGGTAGACCCAAATCTGCAAGTAATCTTCTAAGCCAAAGAGCTTCTTTTGCTGCTGTAGTATAGCCTTTATATTCTGCTTCAGTAGAACATAGAGAAACAGATTGTTGCTTTTTACTTTTCCATGAAATTGCACCTGAACCAAGAAGAAAACAATAACCACTAGTGGATTTCCCATCATTGGGATCTCCTCCTAGATCTGAATCAGTATAACCTTTAAGTCTAAAATCAGTAGTATTATCAAAATATAGAGCATACTGAGAAGTACCTTTTATGTACCTTAAGATTCTTTTTGCAGCTTTCAAATGAGTTTGTTGAGGTTTGGACATAAATCTAGAGACTAATCCAACACTAAAAGAAATATCAAGTCTAGTAAGAGTTAAATAAATTAAACTTCCTACTAGCTGTCTATAATAAGTAGCATCAACATAAGGAGTCATAGTATCAACTTCTAATTTAGTGCCTAAATCACAAGGTATGTAAACCGCATTAGCATTAATCAAATCAAATTTATGTAATAAATCTTGAGCATATTTAGTTTGAGAAACATAAATACCATTTTCTGTTTGCCAAAATTCCATCCCTAAAAAATAATGTAAAATTCCTAAATCAGTCATTTGAAATGTGTGATTAAGTTGAAACTTAATGTCTGAAATCAAGGGTGTGGAACTAGAAGTAAGAATAAGATCATCTACATATAAGATAATAATGATAATTTCACCATCACAATGCTTAATGTAAAGGTTAGGATCATTTTGACTTCTTTGATAACCTTGAGAAAGAAAGAAAGCATTAATCTTAGCATACCATTCCTTAGGAGATTGTTTTAAGCCATAAATTGATTTCTTAAGTTTGCACACAAGATTTTTATTACCTGTTTGAATAAAGCCTGGAGGTTGTGCCATGTAAATTTCTTCATGCAAATCTCCATTAAGAAAAGCACTTTTAACAGCCATTTGGTGAATAGGCCAATGCATTTTAGCAGCTAAAGAAAGAATTACTTTAATAGTAGGCATCTTAGCTACTGGAGCAAAAGTTTCAGTATAATCTAAACCTTCAACTTGAGAAAATCCTCTAGCAACTAATCTAGCTTTATATTTAGTTATTTCATTGTCAGAATTAACCTTAGTTTTATACAACCATTTACATGAAACTAAATTTTTACCTTGAGGTAAGGGAACAAGATCCCAAGTGTTATTAGCAATCAAGGTGTCATATTCTTCTTGCATAGCGGTTTGCCAATGTGGTTGAGTTTTAGCTTCATTAAAAGTTTGAGGATCTTGAGAATTCATAACTTTAGACATCAAAGCATAATTGCAGTAGTTGATTCTTCTAGGTTTAAGTCCTCCCATTCTAGTAATGTAATCATCAGTATCATTAACCAAATTTTTGAACCATTTAGGATGTTGTTTTGAATTAACAGATTCACTACTAGGACAATCAGGAGTAACATTAGAACCATGAGGAGTTGAGAGAACAGTTTCATTAATGTCATTGTCTACATTTTTAATATTTAGAGAAACAGAAACAGATTCATTTTGAGTAGGGTTTAGAGAAGGAGGTTGGTCCTCCACAAGAACAATTTGACCTTTATCAAAATCAGAATCTTGAACTTGAGAACAGTCATGAACACCATTTTCAGCAATACATACATCTCTAGCAACATGAACTTTGTTAGATTGAGGATTGTAAACTCTATAACCTTTAATATTTTCATCATAACCAACAAAGATATGAGGTGTGGATTTAGGGTCCAGTTTTTTTCTTTTCTGTTTTGGAATATGAACATAAGCAATTGAACCAAAAATCTTTAAATGAGCTAAGTTTGGTTTTCTACCTGACCAAGCTTCTTCAGGTGTTTTATTTTTTAAAGCTTTGGTAGGAGCTCTATTAAGAAGATAAGTTGCACAAGCCATAGCTTCAGCCCAAAATTTATAATCCATATTTTTAGCATGCAAAAGACATCTAGCCATTTCAACTATAGTCCTATGCTTACGTTCTGCCACACCATTCTGTTCTGGTGTATAAGGAACAGTAAGTTCATGTTTTATACCAAAGGACTTTAAGTAAGAATGAAAAGAATGATTAATATATTCAGTACCATTATCTGTTCTAAGAATTTGAATTTTGCAACCACTTTGTCTTTCCACATAAACATGAAATTCAGCAAAGGTGTCAAGCACTTGATCTTTACTATGCAGAAAATAGATCCAAGTTCTACGTGAGAAATCATCAACAAAGGTTAAAGCATACTTAGAACCTTGAATTGAAGTATGTTCCATAGGTCCTAGAAAATCACTATGAAAAAGAACAAGTTTATTACTAGCACGCCAAGATGAAGCATGAGGAAAAGGTTCTCTATGCATTTTTCCACCCATACAACCATTGCAGATAAACTTAGTAGGAGAAAATTTAGGCAAGCCAAGAACCATGTTTTCCTTTTGCATTAAAGTAATGTAATCAGAATTTAAATGACCTAAGCGTTCATGCCATATGTTAAAATCAATATTAGCATGCAAAGAATGTCTAGATGAAGCAAAGGAATAAAACTTAAAGAGATTATCTTGATCTAACTTTGCATTGGCAACAATATGATCATTCTTAGGGTCAATAATATGACAATCAGTTTTATGAAATTCAATCTTATATTCTTGACAGAGTTGAGGAACAGAAATCAAATTAGTTTTCAATTCAGGCACATAAAGAACATTATGCAATTTACCATTTGGAACAGACACATCTCCAATACCTTCAACTTTGCAACTATCATGATTAGCTAATTGAATTGGAATGTTAGATGTATCAGGTTCAATAAAATCAAACACAGCTTTATTAGAAGTAACATGTTGAGATGCACCACTATCAATAATCCATTCTAGAGGTTTAGTAGCATTAAAGGAAACAGTAAAAGCATGACGAGTTTGAGGTCCATTAGATTTTTCAACAGAATTATTCTGAGCAGAGGATTGATCCCTCTGTTTTTTAAAATAGTTTTGAGTTATATGTCCATCCTTACCACAGTAAGTGCAATGTGACCTTCTGGTGAAGTTAGTAGATTGATTATTATGAACCGGGTTTGAAGTCCTAGAGTTGTAAAAATTATTAGATTGTTGTCTATAATTATTGTTGTTAGATTGGTGATTAGTTTGATTGTTGTGATTAGAATTATTAGGTCTAGTTTGAGTTTTAGAAACATAAGCCAAATCGTTAACTCTAAGTATACCAAACTGAATTAATTTTGCTTCTTGCCTTAACATGGTTTGAAAAATAGAATAAGTAAGTTGATTAGCTAAAGACGGAATTGCTAACTGAGAGTAAATATTTGTAATGAATTGTTGGAACTGACGTGGTAAACATTTTCTAATGATAATGTGAATAATACGAACATCAGTTAAAGTAACATTAAGACCAGAAAGCAAGGAACAGATAGAATCAAATTTTAACAAAAAATCATCAACAGAATTAAAATCAGAATATCTAAGATCTTCTAACTGATCTTGAAGTTGAATTTTTCTAGCTTCATCTGCACTATCATAAGTATTCTTAAGAATATTCCAAGCCTCATGGGCTTCATCACAACTAGAAATTAAAACATATAATTCAGGATTTAGAGATATCCCAATCAACCCTAATGCTTCCTCATTTTTGGCTTTCCAGTTATCCTGGTCAGCTTGAGAGGTAGTAGAGGCTGGTTTGGGGGTGGCATTAGTAACAATATCATAAAGGTGTCTAAAACGAAAAATAAAAGCCATATGAACAGCCCAAGCATGATAATTTGAACTAGTTAATTTAATTTCCGGCATTAGAGTCGACATGATTGCAAAAAGAGAGACAGACACACTGAAGGTTGCTAAGAGAGTGAACCAAACAAAAACAGAAGTGACTGAGCACCCCAGATGACAGATTCTGACATGCAAAGTACTTGCATGCAAAATCTGAGATGGGTGACTAAATAAAACAGATTGCCTTAAGGAACAGAAATTAGATAACTTAGAGTAAAATGAAGTAACAAAAAATAGATTAATACAGAATTAAGATTGAGTAAACCAGATTAGGGTGATTAAGCATACAAGTTAATCCAAGGTTTGATTGATTAAAATGGATTAATTAACCCAAATGAGATTAGTAAAGATTAAATACAGAATACAGATGGATCAGATTTATTTAGACCAACAGATTAAATGAAAATGAAATGGTTCAAACATGCAAATGATATAAGGTAATGAATCTGATAGATTAAGATTAATTAACCAAAAAAAGTGAGGTAAATTGAACTGGATTATTAAGGTGAGTTGATTAAATGGAAAGATAAAAAAAAATTAAAAAGAGAACTCCTGCAAAAAAAAGTTAGATCTGCATGCAATGGATTAGAACAAAAAAAAATTGGTTAAGAAAATCCTGCATGCAACAAGGTTAGAAAGTGAAGAAAACCCCTGCAAGCAAAATAAGTGAGAAAAACTGTTAGATGAAGAATATAACCTACATGCAAAGGTTAGAAAATAAAATTAACACAGAACCCTGCAAAAACGTGTTAGAATAAAAAAATTCTGAAGAAAAATTCCTGCATGCACAGAAAAAAGATTAGAACAAAAATCCTGCAAACAACTAGTTAGGAAAAAAACTTAAAATATCCTAATCTCAAAAAAATGACACATGCAAAAGATCTACAAAGAAAAGAATGAGAAAAAACCTTAATAACAAACTATATTAATATAAAATTCTAAAATATAGGATAAAACTATATAAAATTAATACAAGACTTATACAAAACTGTAAAAAAAATTATATATAAACAAGACAAAAAACTATACACAACTAATACTAATATATAAAAACCTTTGTTTTAAATAACCTAACTATCAAACTATATAAAAAAAACACATACAAAAAAAATTAAATAAAACTTTAGAAAAACTATGAAAAAAAGATAAAGAAAACTTGGATATGAAAAACTAATACAAAGGTATAAATAACCTTATAAAAAACTATATTAAATGATATAAACACTATATATAAAAACTTATACTAACAATCGAACTAATAAAAAATGTACCTGCATGTGCTTTGGCCGGATTCGAACCTGCAAAAAGGACAAGGGTCTGATGCGTGCACGTGAAGAGGCCGAAGTGCACAGAGAAAATACGCTGCTAGAAACGTGATTATACAAGAACCCAAAAAATAACACCGAGGAAAGAGCAAGCAATTGAAGATGAAGCGGTCGTGGAGAGAACAGAAAAAATCACAGAGAAGGAAGAACAGAGCGGAAGGATCAAAACGAAAAAAGAAACAAGAGAACAGAATTACGAAAAAAGAAGTCACGGTAGCTAAAAAGAAATTGCCAAGGAAAAAACACGGGATAAGAAAAAACCAAACGCACGGTTGAAGAATGAAAAAAGATAACGATTATAAAAGAAATGATAAGAAAAAATGGCTGCTACAGAAAGGAATCTACTAAAAAAACTCAAGGATAAAATTAGAAACTGCTAAAAAAAACGCGTAGCAAAAAAATGAAAATAAAAATGCTAAAAGGGAGGACAAGTGTGGGCCGGAAGGGACGAGCGTGGGCCGGAAAAAAAATAAAACCGCCGAAGCAAAAAACGCCGAACAAAAAACGGCCGGGCAGAAGAAAGATGATAGTCGGCCGACGGATGAAGACGGTGGCCGGCGGACGGAGGAAATGATGAGCGCGGGTAGGGTTAGGTTAGGGTCGGGGTAGAGATAGGTTTAAATTAGGTAAAAAGTTTTTAAAAAAATGCTGCTCGGAAATGCCGCTCGGAAAGGTTTTAAAAGGTTTAAAGGCTTTATTTTAAGTTTTAAAAAAAAGCGCTTTGTTTTAAGTTTTATGTATAGAGTTTAATAAAAAGTCGCTAAGATTAAAAGAAACTTTTATAAATGAATTTTTATGATATATATATTATTATATATAAATTTTATTATTATATTATTTTCTCTTAAGATAATTACTATTAAATATTAAAAAAAATAAAAAAATGAATTTTATAAAATTTTTAAATATGCACTATGAATAAATTTATAAACAATAAAATCTAAATTTTTAATATTGAAATTTTGCAAAACAACAAAAAGAGATTTTTTCTTTTTCAACTAAAAATACCAAAGGAATTTTTAAAGAGCTAAGAATGAAAATGAATTAAAAAATGAGATATAAATTTTCTTCTACAACTAAAATATACAAGAACAGGAATTTTTTCAACTAAAAACAACAAAAATTATAGGAATAAAGAGGGGAATATTTTTTCACCTTTTTTGAAGGACAACCTACAACACAAATAGTTAGTAACCAAATCTACTCTCTCAATAGTCTCTAAATGGAGTGCTTCAAAAAATGGTAAATCCTCCACTTGTACACTCAAACAAAGATTAAACACCTGCTCTGATACCATGTAAGAAATTGTAGGAAAGAGCAAGAGATCTAGTTTAATCTAATGAGCAAAGTGTGAGGAAAATCATACCATGAGATAACCAAAACTAGAAGCATTCACCAACAATGAGACAATATTTTGAAGGGGGAAAAGCATAAAAAAACCCCCGTGATATTATTATGAATGGGCCAAAAAGCCTAAGAGAGAGAGAGCAAGAAAATGAGAGTAAAATGCTCATACAATGCTTCAAGAGAGAATAAGAAAACTATGTGATGCTAGAGAATGCCTTGAAAAAAGAGAAGAGAAGCATCTCTTAAGAAGAGATGAGAGGAAGGGAGTAGAATGTAACTCCCATGTGCATGTGAGCCACATTCATAATGTGTGTGCCACTTGTGCTAATTCCTCTTAAGGAGGAATCTAAGAAAAAGAAAATACAAAAAAGAAATATGTCCTCACACATGGAAGAAGAGGACAAAATAACATGTAGGGATTCTATAGGAATCTCCTACTTACATAAGAAAATAAAATACCTTGGTTTATAAAAAACACCAAGGAAAGATTAATTCTAACAGATAACTTCCCTGTATGGAAAATCTTGATGAAGTTGCATCTAGCTGGTATTGGTGATTCTATAAAGTACTATGTTGAGAATGATTATGTCACTCTTGTTACACCTTTGACTATCGAGGAAATGAGAGCTAAGAAAGAACACAATCAGACAATGCTGGAAATTGCATCTACCCTAAGCTATCCATAATTTGAGGACATCAAGGATTGCACAAATGCTAAGCAAATGTGGGACACTCTTGCAAACATCTATGAGGTGATATAAATGTACTAAGAGATAAATTTGAGAGCCTTAGAGGTAATTTTGATGAAATCAGAATTCAAGAAGATGAGAATATTGAACAATATTATGGTAGAATAAAACAAGTAGTAAATGCTATTAGAGGAGCAAATGGAACTATTGATGATGAAACTATAATTGGAACAGTATTGAGAACTCTGCTTCCTATTTATGCTATCAAAATTTACTTTGGAAAGTTTGGTTGTTATGCTTACTACTTTTGAACTTTCTAACTATGATAACTTCATTGTTGGTAATGTTGAATCTATTTTTAAGTCACAAATGGTTCTAAGTAAGTCAAAGAAGGAAAAAGAAAGATGTATCAATGAAATCAAAAGTGAAAGTGAAAGTGACAGTGACACATTTGATGAAGAACTTGAGGATCTAGAAGCTCTTATGGATAGAAGACTGAAAAGGGGAAAAGGAAAGTACAAAGGTAAACTCCCTATTATATGATTTTCATGTAATAAAGTTGGTCATATAGCTGCTAGGTGTCCTAACAGGAATTATAAGGATGAAGAAAGAGACAACAAGCATAAAGACATAAGAGATGACAAAAGTTACCAAAGGTACAAAGACTACAAAAGAAAAGGTAATAAATCTTGCAATATTGCCAAGGAAGAGACTGACATTGATAGTGACGATTTTGAAATTGAGGTAGTCTATGTTACAATAAAAGATGAGTCTGATAGGGATGAGAAAACTGCATTGATTTCCTATGTGAACAAGAATGATAAATGAATTATTGACAATAGTTGTTCACATCACATGATTGGTGACAAGAGTAACTTTGATACCTTAGATCATTATAAAGGTAGAAGTGTGAAATTTGGTAATGATGCACCATGTCCTATTAGAGGAAAAGGATTGAATAAGTTGACTGATAAGATTACTTGTGAGAATGCATTTTAGGTTGAGGGTCTTAACTATAATCTGCTGAGTGTTGCACAACTTAATAGTACTGGCTACCAAGTGGAATTTTATCACATGAAGGCTAAAATATTTGATGCCACTGGTGAAGTGATCGAAAGTGGAGAACATACTAGAGGTAATTTGTTCTATCTTGACCTATCTGAAGAAACATGTATGATTGCAAAACTTGATGATATTTGGTTATGGCATAAGCGGCTATGTCATGCTAACTTTGATAATCTGGTAGAGATTAGTAAAAAGAAGAAAGTGAGAGGTATACCTAGATTGAAGAAACCTGAGAATGTAATGTGTAAAGAATGTCAATTAGGAAAGATGAAAAAGTCAAGTTTCAAGAGAAAAACCTTTACTTCTGAGAATACCTTAGATTTGGTTAATACTGACCTTTGTGGACCAATGGGTGTACAAAGCTACTATGGTGCTAGATATTTTATTTTGTTTATTGATGATTATACTAGAATGATGCATGTAATGTTCTTAAAAGAAAAATTTGATGCTTTTCAATTCTTTAAGTGGTATTTGGCTAAGGTTGAAAAGGTGATAGGAAGAAACCTGAAGTGTTTGAGATCTGACCAAGGTGGAGAGTTTATATCCAATTAATTTAATCTATTTTGCAATGATAGAGGGATCAAAAGAAATATGTGTGCACCTAGAACTCCTCCATAGAATGGTATAGAAGAAAGAAAGAACAGATCTATCTTGGATTATGCAAGGACATTGATGATTGAAAAGAATGTTGCACATAAATACTAGAAAGAAGCTGTAAGTACAACTGTTTATAATCTTAACCGAGTATAGATCAAAAAAGGTACAAATCTGACACCTTATGAGTTATGGCATGGGTATGCACCTAATGTAAAGTATTTTAGAATTTTTGGAAGTAAATGCTACATACTAAAGGACAATAGGAATGAAAATTTTGATGCTAAAAGTCATGAAGGTATATTCCTAGGCTGTTCCACAAAAAGTAAAGCTTATAAGTGTTTGAACTATAACACTAACAAAATTGTGCAAAGTGTGACTATCAAAGTTGATGAGTATACAAAGAGAAATGAAGCTAACAGTAAAAGAGAACTAGAAGATTATAGATCTTTTGTGTATATAGAGGAAGGTGATGCAAGTGACAAAATTTCACCTGATGCTGCGTCTTGGGTAAGCAATGCTAAGCATCAGGAAAAAAATGCTGAGAGAGAAGAAGAATGTGCTAAGCAACAGGAGCACACTACTGAGTATTAGCAAGAGGTTGCCAAGTATTCAGAAGATGAATCTGACAATCTTATTTGGGAACTTGAAGAATTAGAAGAAATGAGAGAAGAAACTATTTTGGCAAAATATATAAGGATACATCACAAGCCTGAATAGATAATTGGAGACAAAGATGCTAGAGTTCTGCCCAAAAGCAAGACAAGAGATCCAACATTTTTACTATGTGAATTCAAGCCTAAGACAACAAAGGAGGCATTAGAAAATGAAGACTAGATACAAGCAATTAATGAAGAGATAGACTAGATAGAGAACAATGATACCTAGACTCTGGTGCCAAGACCAAAAAATAAAAAAGTCATTGGAACAAAGTGGGTGTTTCGAAATAAGTTTAATGAAAATGGTCAAATCACAAGAAACAAAGCTAGGCTAGTATGCAAAGGTTGTGCACAACAAGAAGGAATAGATTATGGGGATACATTTTCCCCTATAGCTAGATTGGAAGGAGTAAGAACTCTACTTGCATATGCTTCCTACAAAGATTTCAACGTATACCAAATGGATGTTAAGTCTATATTTTTAAATGGTATATCAGAAGAAGAAGTATACATTGAACAACCACAAGGATTTGTTGATCCAAACAAAAGACACATGGTTTGCAAATTGAACAAAGCACTGTATTGATTAAAGTAACCTCCCAAAGCATGGTATGAAAGACTACAAAATTACCTAATATAGATTGGATTCTCAAGGACAAATGAAACAAGAAATATGTACATGAAAGATGAAGAAGGTAAATGAATCTTGTTGGCTAAATTTTTGTTGATGATATTATTTTTGGTGGACAAGATGCCTTGTGTAAGAGATTTTCAAATGAAATGCAAATTGAATTTGAAATGAGTATGTTTGGTGAGATCAAATATTTTGTTGGTTTAAATGTATATCAGATGGAGAAAGGAATTTTCATTACACAGTCTAAATATGTTCATGAGATACTAAAAATTTTTGGGATGGAAGATTCAAGACCAGTATGTACTCCTATGGCTATTGGAGAAAAGTTGTATAAGAGTGATGATGATGCAGAAGTAAGCCAAACTTTGTATAGATCTATGATTGGAAAGCTATAGTATCATGTACATAGTAGACTAGACATTGCACTAGCTATTGGGATTGTGGCAAGATTCTCTACCAATCCTAAGGAAACACACATGATGGCTATCAAAAGAATAATGAGATATTTGAAAGGAACTGCTGGTTATCGGCTATATTACAAGAAGCATGAAAAGTTTGAACTGAAAGTATATACTGATGCTGATTGAGTAGGAAATATGGATGACAGAAAGAGTACTAGTGGGGGAGCTTTCTTTCTTGGACATAGATTAGTTTCCTAGACAAGAAAGAAACAAAAATGCATTTCCCAATCTACTGCTAAAGCTGAGTATGTGGTTGTTGCAGTGAACTATTCAAATCTAGTGTGGATAAAGCAATTGCTAGTAGGAATGAAAGAAGAGATCATTGAACTAGTTGCCATCTTCTATGATAATGCAAGTGCTATCAACATCTCTAAGAATTTGGTAATGCATACAAAGACCAAACACATTGCAATCAAGTACCATTACTTGAGAGAACTGGTACAAGATAAAGAGGTCCGAATGGAATATGTGAATACAAAGGAACAACTAGTAGACATATTCACTAAAGATTTACCTAAATAAGATGATGAATATCTGAGAGGTCAATTAGGGGTCCTTCCCCTAATTGAGGTTGCCTAGTCAATCTAGGAGCACTACATAATATATGCTATAACAGAATATTTGACAGATTGATGCAGAAGGTCACACTTTAGGACTAGTCTAGAGTTGTACAAAGTATGGCAAAGACAAGAATTAGTCATAAGCAAAGATGATAGAGGGAGAAATACTATTGCTAAACTGAAAAGATGATATCTACATCTGCATGATGTATGTTTTAGTTGTTTCTTTGACATTTTTGTCAAAGAGTGAGATGAATAGAGATGATAATAACACATGAAATAGATGAAAGATTAGGAAATAGGGAGAATTTTGGATGGTCACACAAGCGAGGCTAATTGATTCTGAATCAGAATGAAGCTAAGGATATTATAAATATTTCTGATGGAAAGATAAGTTTTGGATTGGTTGGTAATCCATGTGTTATTTATATGGTGTTGCCATCAATGCCAAAGAGGGAGATTGTTGGAAACTGTAATTGAAGCAATTGTTGTATTGTCATTGATGTGAAACCTTAACTGGTAAGACTGTTACTACTTAGGAAAGTAATATATCTATTTGATTGTTGTAAAGGGGAAAAACAAGGTTGGTAACAATACGACCTAGGGAAAGGTTGAGTTATCTTGATACTTCAATGAGTACTTGATTATGTTGCACAATTATGAGATAATGTATTGTTTATCTTAGTAAGACCAAAGACAAAACTGGTAGGCTTAATCAAGAAAAAGTGAAGAAATCTAGTTTAAGCCAAGTGATGTTAGTGTCAACCAAGTTAGTATATGCAGAGTAATTTTAGTGTTGATCAAACATTAGTTAATTGCCGAGGAAGACAGTGTTGGCTGAGGAAACAGTTTTAGTATTGACCAAGCTTTCTAATGAAGACTGAGAAGTTGAACACTGTATAGACTGAGCATTATTATTTTACATTTGAGGGAGAATTCAAATTTCCAGCCGACATCATTGAATTCTTGGATTATGTAAAATGTGTTTACTTTATTTATTTATTGTATGAAATCATTTAATGCATTGTAAAATGTTTTATTGTAAATCTATTAAGATATTTAAGATGTTTCTAGAAAAGGAGATGAAGAACATAAAGTAGGAAAGATTTGATGAATGTGACCTAACTCTAAGATCTACAAAGGAGATTAAGAAGAAAAAGATGTATTGACCTAATTGAGGAAGTATTAAGGAAACCTAAGCATGAGGTTAATAGTAGAGGATGCTGGAAGTATTGTTGATGTTATTGACTATACAAGCAGAGAAAGCTGAAGGAGAAGTGTTGTGATTTCTTGAAGGAGATTTTTGAGTAGATCAGTGATGGTGATGGTGATGGTAAAGGTTCATAGTCAATAAGCTAGCATATGTTTACAAAATTGGATCTAAGATTTGCAAAGTGAGTTTTATGTTTTTCACATCAGTACTACTACTAATTTATAACCATTGTATCAGTCAAAATATTTTTAATAGAGGTTGACCTAATAGTCATATGTATAAATCCTTTGAACAAGGTTGCATTCTAGTGGAGTATATGTTAGTCCTATAACATGGTGCACTTTTAATAGAGTGATTTAAATCCATTAACCAGGTCACACCTAACAGTGTGTTTGTAACCTTTAATAGGGTTGGCTTTTCAATGAGCTCACTTCAGAAGAGTGAAAATAATAGTAACATGTTACAAAGTGGTTTTTCCCAAATTGGGTTTCTACTATAAATCCTAGTGTCAATACTTGTGTAAATGTTTTGGTTTGAACATTTCTATGTTTTACAAGTTAGATACAGCTGGGTAGTGGACTGCAATGTTATATGTTTCTGTTGTGCAATCAGTAATCACCAAGTAGCTGTTGGTTGTTAGATCTAATTTGTTGAAGAGTTTTAAATATTGTTTTGTACATCTGGACCTGAGAACAAATGATTCACCCCCCCTCTCTATTATTCTAATTCATATTACCTATTGGTATTAGAGTTGTTGGTGCTTACAAAAAACATGTTTGAAGGTACTTGAAGCAAATGATTAGGATGTTTAAGAAGGAGGTACCAAAGATGAATAAGAAGAGCTTCCCTGCATGGAAAATCTTGATGAAGCTACATCTGGATGGTATTGGTGATTCTACAAAGTACTATGTTGAGAATGACTATGTCACACCTATTACACCTTTGACTACCAAGGAAATGAGAGCTAAGAAAGAACACAATTAGGCAATGTTGGAAATTGCATCTGCCCTAAGCTATCCAAAATTTGAGTACAACAAGGATTGCACAAATGCTAAGCAAATGTGGGATACTCTTGCAAACATCTATGACAATGATATAAATGTACTGAGAGCTAAAGCTGAGAGCCTTAGAGGTAAATTTGATGAAATGAGAATGCAAGAAGATGAGAATATTGCACAATATTGTGGTAGAATAAAAGAAGTTGTAAATTATGTTAGAGGAGAAAATGGAACTATTAATGATGAAACTATAATTGGAAAAGTATTGATAACTCTATGTCCTATTTATGCTATCAAAATTTTAGCTATTTAGGAATCCAGATGTAACCTTAACAATGCACTTACTTTGGAAAGTTTGGTTTGTAAGCTTACTTCTTTTGAACTTTCTAACTATGATAACTTCACTGTTGGTAATGTTGAATCTGCTTTTAAGTAAAAAATGGTTATGAGTAAGTCAAAGAAGGAAAAAGAAAGATGCATTAGTGAAAGTGAAAGTGAAAGTGACAGTGACACATCTGATGAAGAACTTGGGGATCTAGAAGATCTTATGGCTAGAAGACTGAAAAGGGGAAAAGGAAAGTACAAAGGTAAACTCCCTATTATATGTTTTTCATGTAATAAATTTGGTCATATAGCTGCTAGGTGTCTTGATAGGAATGATAAAGATGAAGAAAGAGATAACAAGCATAAATATAGAAGAGATGACAAAGGATACCTGAGGTACAAAGAATACAAAGGAAAAGGTAAGAAATCTTTCTATATTGCTGAAGAAGAGACTAAAACTAATAGTGATGATTTTGAAATTGAGGTAGTCTATGTTGCAATGAAAGATGAGTCTGATGAGGATGAGAAAACTACATTGATTTCCTATGTGAACAAGAATGATAAATGGATTATTGATAGTGGTTGTTCACATCACATGACTGGTAACAAGAGTAATTTTGATACCTTAGATTATTATAAAGGTAAAAGTGTGAAATTTAGTAATGATGCACCATGTCCTTTTAGAGGAAAAGGATTGATTAAATTGACTGATTAGATCACTTGTGAGAATGTATATTGGGTTGAGGGTCTTAACTATAATCTACTGAGTGTTGCATAGCTTAATAGTGCTAGCTACTAAGTGGAATTTCACCATAGGAAGGCTAAAATATTTGATGCCACTAGTGAACTGATCGCAAGTGGAGAACAAACAAGAGGTAATTTGTTC
Organism: Chamaecyparis obtusa; assembly: GCA_027943335.1. Classification (NCBI taxonomy): domain Eukaryota; kingdom Viridiplantae; phylum Streptophyta; class Pinopsida; order Cupressales; family Cupressaceae; genus Chamaecyparis; species Chamaecyparis obtusa. Next base: position 190,115 of record BSBK01003317.1, read on the forward strand.
TATCTTGACCTATCTGAAGAAACATGTATGATTGCACAACTTGATGATATTTGGTTATGGCATAAGCTGCTATGTCATGTTAACTTTGATAATTTGGTAGAAATTAGTAAAAGGAAGAAAGTGAGAGGTCTACCTAGATTGAAGAAACTTGAGAATGTAATGTGCAAAGAATTCCAGTTAGGAAAGATGACAAAGTCAAGTTTCAAGAGCAAAACCTTTGCTTTTGAGAATACCTTAGATTTGGTTCATATTGACCTTTGTGGACCAATGGGTGTACAAAGCTACTATGGTGCTAGATATTTTATTATGTTTTGTTGATGATTATACTAGAATGATGCATGTAATGTTCTTAAAAGAAAATTCTAATGATTTTCAATTCTTTAAGTGGTTTTTCACTAAGGTTGAAAAGGAGATAGGCAAAAACCTGAAGTGTCTGAGATTTGACCGAGGTGGAGAATTTATATCCAATGAATTTAATCTTTTTGTAATGATAGATGGATCAAAAGAAAGATGTCTGAACCTAGAACTCATCCACAAAATGGTATAGAAGAAAGAAGGAACAAATCTATCTTGGATTGTGCAAGGACATTGATGATTGAAAAGAATGTTGCCCAAAAATACTGGAAAGAAGTTGTAAGTACAACTATTTATACTATTAACCGAGAATAGATCAAAAAAGGTACAAATCTAACACCTTATGAGTTATGGCATGGGTATGCACCTAATGTAAAGTATTTTAGAATTTTTGGAAGTAAATGCTACATACTAAAGGACAATAGCAATGGAAAGTTTGATGCTAAAAGCGATGAAGGTATATTCTCCGGCTATTCCACAAAAATGTAAAACTTATAAGTGTTTGAACTGTAAAGGGAACAAAATTTTGGAAAGTGTGAAAGTCAAAGTTCATGAGTATGCAAAGAAAAAGGAAGATGACAGTAAAAGAGAACCAGAAGATTACAAATCTTTTCTGTATATAGAGGAAGGAGAGGTAAGTGATAGACTTCCACCTGATGCTGAGTCTTGGGTAAGCAATGCTGAGCATCAGAAAAACAATGTTGAGAGAGAAGAAGAATGTGTTGAGTGATAGGAGCACACTACCAAGTATAAGGAAGAGGTTTCCAAGTATTTAGAAATTGAATCTAACAATCTTATTGGGGAACCTGAAGAATTAGAAGAAAGGAGAGTAGAACCTATTTTGGAAAAATATGTAAGGAGACATCACAAGCCTGAATAGATAATTGGAGACAAAGATACTAGAGTTTTGACCAGAAGGAAGACAAGAGATCCAACATGTTTACTATGTGAATTCAAGCCTAAGACAACAAAGGAGGCATTAGAAAATGAAGACTAGATACAAGCAATGAATGAAGAGATAGACCAGATAGAGAAGAATGATACCTAGACTCTAGTGCCAAGACCAAAAAATAAAAAATTCATTGGAACAAAGTGGGTGTTCCGAAATAAGTTTAATGAAAATGGTCAAATCACAAGAAACAAAGCTAGGCTAGTATGCAAAGGTTGTGCACAACAAGAAGGAATAGATTATGGGGATACATTTTCCCCTATAGCTAGATTGGAAGGAGTAAGAACTCTACTTGCATATGCTGCCTATAAAGATTTGAAGGTATACCAAATGGATGTTAAGTTTGCATTTTTAAATGGTATATTAGAAGAAGAAGTATACATTGAACAACCAGATGGATTTATTGATCCAAAAAAAAGACACATGGTTTGCAAATTGAACAAAGAACTGTATGGATTAAAGCAAGCTCCCAGAGCATGATATGAAAGAATGCACAATTACCTAATACAAATTGGATTCTCAAGGACAAATGACATAGGAAATATATACATGAAAGATGAAGAAGGTAAAGGAATCTTGTTGGCTAATAATTTCATTTATGATATTATTTTTGGTGGACAAGATCCCTTGTGTAAGATATTTTCAAATGAAATGCAAACGGAATTTGAAATGAGTATGTTTGGTGAGATCAAAGTTTTTGTTGGTTTACAATTATATCAGATGGAGAAAGGAATTTTCATTACATAGTCTAAATATGTTCATGAGATACTGAAAACTTTTGGGATGGAAGATTCAAGACCAGTGAGTACTACTATGGTTACTGGACAAAAGTTGTCTAAGAATGATGATGTTGCTGAAGTAAACTAGACTCTATATAGATTTATGATTGGAAAGCTACAATATGTTGTACATAGTAGATCAAAAATTACACTAGCTATTGGGATTATAGCAAGATTCTCTACCAATCCTAAGGAAACACACATGATGGTTATCAAAAGAATAATGACATATTTGAAAGGAATTGTTGATTATGGGTTGTATTACAAGAAGTATGAAAAGTTTGAACTGATAGTATATACTGATGTTGATTGGGCAGGAAATGTGGATGAAAGAAAGAGTACTAGTGGTGGAGCTTTATTTCTTGGAAAAAAGATTAGTTTCCTGGACAAGGAAGAAACAAAATTGCATTTCCCAATCTACTGCTGAAACCGAGTATGTGGTTGTTGTAGTGAACTGTTCGAACCTAGTGTGGATAAAGCAATTGTTGGTAGGAATGAAAGAAGAGATTATTGAACCAGTTCTTATCTTCTCTAATAACACAAGTGCTATAAACATCTCTAAGAATCTAGTAATGCATACGAAGACCAAACACATTGCAATCAAGTATCATTACTTGAGAGAACTGGTATAAGATAAAGAGGTTTGAATGGAATATGTGAATACGAAGGAACAACTAGTAGACATATTTACTAAAGCTTTACCTAAAGAAGATCATGAATATTTGAGAGGTCAGTTAGGGGTCCTTCCCCTAACTAAGGTTTCCTAGTCAAGCTAGGAGAACTCCATCAAATATGCTATAACAAAATATTTGACAGGTTGATGTAGAAGGTCACACTTTAGGACCAACCTAGAGTTGTGAAAAGTATGGCAAAGACAAGAATTAGTCATAAGAAAAGATGACAGAGGTAGAAATACTATTACTGAACTAAAAAGATGATATCTACATCTGCATGATGTATGTTTTAGTTGCTGCTTTGGCATTTTTGTCAAAGAGGGAGATGAAAAAAGATGATAATAACACATGAAAGAGATGGATGAATAGGAAAGAGGGAGAATTCTAGACAGTCACAGAAGCGAGGCTAACTGATTCTGAATCAAAACAAAGCTAAGGATTGTATGCACCCAAAAATGGTCACCTAGACTTTGGGCCCCATTTATTCGATTTATCAATCCTGAATCAATTTTATCAATAATCAATATTTTCAACACTATCAATTTCTTGATCAAGTCTTAATTTCGATCATATATTGGATTTTTATCCTATGGGCTAATCATTTATCCTAAGTCTTTATTTGATTAAAAGGAATATCTCCTCCCCTTTTAATTAAATAAAATGCCCCCACCTTTCCTCTTGTCCTAAGTTGCACAAATAAATCATTATTCCTATTTTTACAAAAAGGAAAAAAGCACTTTTGTCTCACATAAACACAAAGTCAATTCCTATTGGAGGATGTTTGTGCACACGGATCGCTCCTCTTTCAAACTCCACCGCTGATTAATACTTTTGCCTCTTAATCTCAATGGTCCCTTCCTTTGCACTTCTTATAAAAGGAAAGCTCTCTCCTCCATTTTCATATCATGTTTTCAATACTAATCTTATGCTGCAGGAATTCTTGGAGACTTTTGGAGCTTTTGGAAACCTTATTGTTCTTAGTCTTTCATTCTTGCATTTTAGCTTCATTTTCATAGCTTAGTTTCCTTTGATGTAATAGATTTAACTCACATAGCTTAATAGGAGGGATTTGTAACACTTGTTCTTTCCATTTCATAGCTTAGTTATATTGCATTTTTATTTCCATAGACTAGTTTGCATTGCATTTTCATAGTGATTCTTGAGGATATTGGCACTCTTTCCCTTGTCCTCATTTGAATCTCTCATTGTGTGGTTGACTAGCAAGGTCACAAGCTTGTAGCTCTAGCTGAGAGAAAATACACCATAGTCCCTTGCAACTCCATGCATAGAGAGCTATGAACTGCTTTGTGAGGCCTCATTCTTGAGCAACCTTGCATGTAATGGTTCATAGAAGTGCACCATTTTAGTGTGTACATTTTTGGCACCCACTATTAATTTGAACACAGAAGAAGCTCCTCAAATAATTCATCTTGCTTAGTCTTTATCAGAAGAAGAAACCAAGGCATATATGCAATTCTTACAAAAGAAGAAAATTAATTTTGCATGGACATATTCAGACATGCCAGGGCTTGACACAAATCTTATAATGCATCACTTATCCATAGCTCCAGGAGTCAAACCAGTGAAATAGAGACTCAGAAAAATGCATCCACATGTAGCTCTCCTTGTCAAAATGGAATTAGAAAAACTTTTGAGAGCTGGATTCATCAGAGCCATCGATTATGTAGAATGGATCTCAAACATAGTACTAGTTTCCAAACATGATGGGTCCATTCGTCTATACACAGATTTTAGAGATTTAAACAAAGCATGCCCAAAGGATGATTTTCCACTTCCAAACATTGACATGATAGTGGACATGACAGTGGGTTATGAAATATACTCTCTAATGGATGGTTTCTCAAGATATAATCAAATTAAAATAGCTCCCGAAGACTAAGAGAAAATAGCGTTCACATGTGCATGGAGAACCTATTGCTGGAATGTCATGCCATTTGGGTTAAAGAATACAGGAGAAACATACCAACGAGCTATGACCACAATTTTTCATGATATGATGCATAAGAACATGGAAGACTATGTGGATGATACCTTGGCTAAATCTAGAAAATGGGACACACACCTCAATGATCTGGAAGTGATTCTAGATCGCATGGAATAGTTTCAACTCAGATTGAATTTGAAGAAGTGTGCATTTGGTGTCACCTCAGGAAAACTTTTAGGATTTATAATATCAGTAAAAGGAATAGAGGTTGATCTTGAAAAGGTCCAGGCAATTTTAGATATGCCACCTCCAAGAAACATTAGTCAGATGAGAAGTCTTCAGGGATGACTCCAGTCAATTAGGAGGTTTATCTTACAGCTAGCAGATAGAGCACAACCCTTTAATAAGACACTGCATAAGGGTGCTTCTTGTGTATGGAATGAGAATTTCCAAAAGAGCCTAGATCAAATTAAACAATACTTGGCTAATCCTCCAATTTTGATGCCGCTTATTCCTAGGAAACCATTGATTTTATACATTTCAGCTACAGAATCTTCCTTGGGGACATTGTTGGCTTAGTTAGATGAAAATGGGAAAGAAAGGGCCATATACTATATCAACCGTACTCTAGTCTCCTATGAGATCAATTATAATAACATTGAGAAGTCTTGTCTCGTAGTGGTGTTTGCTTCCCAAAAGTTGTGACACTATATGCTTGCTCATACTATACATTTGGTTGCAAACATTGATCCCCTTAAGTACTTGCTTAGTAAGGCTACCCTCACGGGTAGACTTGCTAAGTGGATGATTCATGCTCTAGGTAGAGAGCTGATTCAGAAACATGGAAACCTGATTCATGCTCTAGGTAGAGAGCTGATTCCTTTTGTTTCTCATTGGCCATTTCTGCACTGGGCCTTTGATCTAGTTGGGAAGATTCATCCCAACTCATCAGGTGGTCATAAGCTCATTATTACTACCACTGACTACTTCACAAAATGGGTGGAAGCTGTGCCACTTTCTATTGCTTCAGGAAAGAATATCTCTTTGTTCATCTTGAATCATATTATTTGCTGATTTGGAGTGCCTTCTGAGATTATTACTGATAATGGAGGTCAATTCAAGAACAAGGACCTAAAGCACTTATGTAAGAAGTTTAAAATTAAGCAACCTTGGTCCTCCATCTACTTTCCACAAGGAAATGGACAGGCAGAAGCTTCTAATAAAACCATCCTTAAGATTCTTCATAGGACAGTGCACAAGAATGGTAGGGATTAGCACTTGCAAATCAATCTAGCACTATGGGCTTATAGAACTAGCATACGCACACCTATAGGAGTTACTCCTTTTGCTCGTACATATGGTGCTGAGGTAGTATTACCTTTATAAGTAGAGATACCTTCACTTAGAGTCTCACTTAAAGGTTTGATTACAGATGAGGATTATCGTGCCATGAGGTTATAGGAACTTGAACTTCTAGATGAAAAGTGTAAGGCTTCATTTGATCATATGAGAGTGTATCAGAAGCGTATGTCCAAAGCATTCAACAAGAAGGTTCACCCTAGGGAATTTTAGATAGGTGATCTTGTTTTGAGAGAGAACCCTAAGAATCAACAGAACAGAGAACAAAAGGGCAAGTTCGAACCTAATTGGCTTGGACCATATGTTATTATAGCTACTTTTGGTACCGGTGCATATTTACTATCAGATCCTGATGGAGAACAGCTCCCTAATCCCATCAACATTTTTCACCTCAAGAAGTTCTATCCTTGATGCCTGTTTCTGTCTGGGGGCATTCTTTGTACATACTTTATGGATCCTGAAAAAAATACCAAAAACATTTATATATGATGCTGAAAAAATCCTAAAAAGCATAAAAAGTCCTGGAAAAATACAAAAAAATCAAAAAATTCAAAAATTCAAAAAAAATAGAAAAAGTGCCTTGGTAAAAACTTGGAAATAGGTGCCTTGGTAGCAAAAATCCAAAAAAATGAAAAAATAGAAAAATTGCAATAAAAATCCAAGTGGTGAAAACCTGGAAACAGGCGCTACTTGAGGCCTTTGCAACCTTATTTGTTAGCACGCGTCCTTGACATGAGCCACTTTCCATCATGTCTTGACCTTATTTGACTTGGTCTGGAATTGGTCTTTACCTTTGTCTAGGGGGCATACCTGTTAGCATAGGTCCTTTAGGTGCATTTGTCTCTTGGGGCATTTCACAACAGGTGTTTTTCAACACCACCCCAGACAGTGTTTTTCAACACTACCCTTGCGTCGAGTGTTTCTTAACACTTATCAAATGTCTTTCCCAATAGTCTAAGTATGTTGTGATATTTCTCATTAGCAGATGTGATAACCAGAGTCTAACTCTATGACCAACACACATGCACTTAAACAACCACCTCACTTGAGATATGTTGACTTTACTTTTCTTTGTGTGTTGTCTATGAGGATTTCTTTGATGAGTGGTCTCTCCCTAAGAAGTTTTCAATGATGAATAGCTAGAAGACTGAGGGTATGAGAACATGTTTTTTTGTGGGTATATTTTGTTGGTCCTAATTGTCATGACCATTTATGCTGGTCTTACTTGACATTATGGATTGACAAGGTATTATCCTTGACTGTTTTACAAGTCCATGCTTATACTCATCTTGGCTTTCTTGTGTCTCGATGCGAGCATAATCTTGCTATATCAAACTTAGGTGATCTCACTGCATTATTCATCTGGACCTCCATGTCTTTGATGCCTAGGTGAGATTTCCACATTTCTATCTGATAGAGATCATATTCATATCCACATAGTTATGCTAGTGTGCATTGTATGATCTTGTGATGCTACCAATAACACTCAATGATGATAATTAGATGTCTATAAGCATTGTGACCTTGCAAGTCAACCACTTTCATAGTAGCTTGCATCATTAGGTTCATCATAGTTTACTTTCTGCATCTAGCATATGGAGAGAGCTCTCCTTTTCATCTTACGTGGACCTGTCAGTCAACTGCGCTCACCTTTCCTTCTTCTCGATCATGTCTTTCACTCCTTGTCTTTTTCATTTCAAACCTATTCCTATTCATCACAAGGGGTTAATCATATCATCATATCTATATCACAACTATCAATTTTAGAAACATGATTCTATATTATACACATGAGAATCAAACATACATCTATGAGAGAGAACATACATAAGCATGAGCATATAAACATTTTTGAGCAAAATGATGAGACAATATACATAAACTGATATATCCATCACAAGTGAGACATAAACACATGATATATCAAAAATCCAGTAATCTCATATATAAATCAAAATCATGATATAATATATAATATGGGATCCCAAAATCTGGCTCAATGTCTCAAGATATGTCTAAACATCTATCAACCTAAAACCTAACCCTAGGACTCGCTACCACCCTCGTGAGGCACTCATGGTGGCAGAGGGGGCATCACTCTCCTATCAGGTGCCATATCTGATGCCCCTTCCCTTTGAGAATATGACGGTGCCCTCTGACTCTGGAATAGCCTGGAGGTAAAGTCCATGATAATATGCTGCTCTCGCTGCCTCTTGTCGAATCTCTAGTCCATCTACCTGCGCCGCTGCCTCGCGTCATGCTATCTCTGCCCTGAGATTGGCTATTTTCTGATCTCGCTCTACTCTCGAATCTAGTAGCTGCTGGTGTCTCACTGCTATAGTAATCTTAAGCTACTAGATCTCTGCCTCCAGGACCTGTATCCGGGCTCTCAGATCCTCTCTACCTGTAGGCTGATCCTGCTATACCTCTGCCTGCCGGTGAGCTGGTCTCACCTCATCCTCAGGCGTCATAGATCTCCATCCCTGTGACCATTTCTAACCACCTAATCTAGATCCCTCCCCTCTCTCTATCCTCCTCCCTCTCCCCCTCCTGCCATCTCCTCCATCCCCTCCATCCCCCCGTCTCCACCCTCATCTCCCCCCTGTGCTGGTACCTATGTATCTAGTATAGTGAACCAAGGGAACGGCACCCTCTGCCGCTCTACCTTGTATGCTGCATTGGCCCCTGCATCTGCCACATCTGGGTAATACTCCTAGGGCTTGCTCCTGATACCAGCTATCTCTGCGATTGCCTGCTGATAGTCTAATATGGGTAGCCACCCATGTCCCTCCTCATCCCTGGCTCGGGCATATGTAGTAGTCTCTATAGAGACCTGTTGTTGCCTCCCAAACTGTCACCATATCTGAGTGATGCAAAATCTCTCCACTATCTCTGGGTGTCGGTCTACTAACGACTGAGTGCACAGCATGTAGCTCAGCTCGTCATCTGCATCACTCCATACCTCCACATCCCTGTATGGCCTCCATGTGAAGGTAGACATCTCATCCAAGATCCTCCTGTAGTATGTCACATCCCCAGTATGAGCATGTGATATGAAACCCACATATCTATATATGTAGGGGTATCTCCTCTCCCTCGAGCACATCACAGCAATGTGCTCCCAAGCCCACACCTGTGCCAGGATGGCACCACAAGCCCATGACCGACTGTCCCTGTAGATGATCTCATGCAGCTCATGATACATCTCTACTAGAATGGCCGGTCCCCATGCCATCCAATGAGGTCTGCCTACCAAGTCAACCAATAATCTGCCCCATCCAAGTGGAAATCTCTTCTGACTACAATCAGTCATCAGGATCTATGAAATGATCAATGCCACAATGCATGGCACTGGGTAGTCTCTGCCAAAGTCCTTTATTAGCCTCTCCCAGCTGACATGTCTGTCTAGAATAGTCACATCCTGGAACATCTCCTGGATCAATTGACACCCATCAGTGGCATCCTGATCATAGTATACCTGTTCCAACACACAAATCATGTCAATTTTCATCCTTTGGAAATATTACATTTTACATGATTATATACACATGATTATACTTATCGGCTCTCCATGACATGGCACTCATAGGATCCTATAGACATCCTCCAAAGTGAATGATGCCTCACCTGTGGGAAGATGGAAGGTGTTGTACTCGCTATGCCATCTCTCGGCCAGCATAGTCAACAACCCATGGTTAGCTTTGATGTCTGGGAATCTCAATAAATACCTGAACCCCATAGTCCTAATGTCAGCAATGCCTGGATCATTTAGATCTCGGACACATCTCAGCCCAGTCACCTTCGACGCTCTGATGATCAGCACTGGAAAGACATCTTGCAAGTCATTAAACCAAGCCAGTTGTTAGAACATATCATGATGGATGCCTAAAAATCAATCTAACACATCTTTAAATACATAAATTTGTCTGGACCCATGTCCTTTTTTGCTTACAAAGACCTCAAATTTCAAATTTTACACTTGGGCGATACTACTTTTTTGGAGAAGTATCATGTGATACTTCTCCCTATAGCGTTGTGATATACTTTGGGGCATGCGATACTTTGCCTGGTATCACGTGATATTTCTCCCAGTATCATGCGATACTAGTGCCTATACCCGCGCGATACTTGGGAGACCCGCGAAGTATCGCGTGATAATTCTCCCCAAAGGGCGCGATACTTCTAAAGTATCGTGTGATATTTCATCCAAATTAAAAATTTGAAAATTTAAAAATTTAAAAACATGCTTAAAATGTATTAAATGACTCAAAAACAGTGAGTTTTTTGAAAACGTACCGGGGTAGAATAGTGTGGTGGCTGGTTATGCAACCGGGCATGCTTGAATCGATGCCTGTGGATGGGAACTACTACTTGCTAGGCCATATTCTCTCTCAAGCTCTGAAAATTCTCAAATCACTAGAAGACAAATGATTTTTGAAAATGACATTTTCACCCCTTTTATAGTATTTTGACTTTTTGACCAATTTTCAAAACACCTTGGAATTGCGCAAAAAATTGCACCCCTAGCTCATTTTGATGTCCTAGATCCATTTTCGGACTCAAAATTGAAATCCAAGGTCATCTTGATAGTCAAAATCACATTTCAAAATTTTCCTTCTATGCAGTTGATTGACTTTTTGAGGCATACTTCTCCAACCTTTGGTGGAATTTCTTCATTTCCATGTCTTTCAACCTTCTAGTCTGTCATTCGTCCTCTTCTTCCTCACTGGGGCATGTTTCATTGCCTAATGATTAACCTATTGACCCTTATGATTGTGATTTCATTATGATTTGATCATCTTTATTAGTTGCTATCTCTCCTCTACCTGATTTCGATTTCGATTCCGAGGGGGCAGTACCTATGGGATTCTCATCCCTGATTTCCTTGATTTTCTTGATTCAAACATCTTTTGTGAGCTTTTGCTCAAATTTGAGATTCTTATCTCTTACTTTGCATGTGATCCTAAATTGACCTCATGTTCAAAGGCCTTTTTCTATGTTTGTCCAAGTGTGATCCTGAATCGACCTCACATCTGAGTTGTTTTGTGATCCCAAATCGATCTCACATTTCAATTCTTCTTTGACTACATGTGTTCCCAAATCGATCACACATTAGTCAAAGAGGGGCAAATGTATGCACCCAAAAATGGTCACCTAGACTTTGGGCCCCATTTATTCGATTTATCAATCCTGAATCAATTTTATCAATAATCAATATTTTCAACACTATCAATTTCTTGATCAAGTCTTAATTTCGATCATATATTGGATTTTTATCCTATGGGCTAATCATTTATCCTAAGTCTTTATTTGATTAAAAGGAATATCTCCTCCCCTTTTAATTAAATAAAAAGCCCCCACCTTTCCTCTTGTCCTAAGTTGCACAAATAAATCATTATTCCTATTTTTACAAAAAGGAAAAAAGCACTTTTGTCTCACATAAACACAAAGTCAATTCCTATTGGAGGATGCTTGTGCACATAGATTGCTCCTCTTAATCTCAATGGTATGTTCCTTTGCACTTCTTATAAAAGGAAAGCTCTCTCCTCCATTTTCATATCATGTTTTCAATACTAATCTTATGCTGCAGGAATTCTTGGAGACTTTTGGAGCTTTTGGAAACCTTATTGTTCTTAGTCTTTCATTCTTGCATTTTAGCTTCATTTTCATAGCTTAGTTTCCTTTAATGTAATAGATTTAACTCACATAGCTTAATAAGAGGGATTTGTAACACTTGTTCTTTCCATTTCATAGCTTAGTTACATTGCATTTCATTTTCATAGTGATTCTTGAGGATATTGGCACTCTTGCCCTTGTCCTCATTTGAATCTCTCATTGTGTGGTTGACTAGCAAGGTCACAAGCTTGTAGCTCTAGCTGAGAGAAAATACACCATAGTCCCTTGCAACTCCATGTATAGAGAGCTATGAGCCACTTTGTGAGGCCTCATTCTTGAGCAACCTTGCATGTAATGGTTCATAGAAGTGCACCATTTTAGTGTGTACAATGATATTATAAATATTTCTGATGGACAGATAAGTTTTGGACTGGTTAATAATGCATGTGTTATTCATATGGTGTTTCCATCAATGCCAAAGAGGGAGATTGTTGGAAACTGCAATTGAAGCAATTTTTGTATTTTCATTGATGCGAAACCTTAACTGGTAAGACTGTTTCTACTTAAGAAATTACTATATCTATTTGATTATTGTGAAGGGGAAAAGAAAGGTTGGTAACAATAGAACCTAGGGAAAGGTTGAGTTATCTTGATACTTCAATGAGTACTTGATTATGTTGCACAATGATGAGATAATGTATTGTTTATCTTAGTAAGAATGAAGACTAAACTGGTAGGCTTAACCAAGGAAAAGTGAAGAAATCTAGTTTAAGCCGAGTGATGTTAGTGTCGACCAAGTTAGTATATGCAGAGTAATTTCATTGTTGACCAGACATCAGTTAATTGCTGAGGAAGACAGTGTTAGCTGAGAAAATAGTTTTAGTATTGACCGATCTTTCTAGTGAAGACCGAAAAGTTGAACACTATATTGACCGAGCATTAGTATTTTACATTTAAGGGAGAATTCAGATTTCCAGCCCACGTCATTGAATTCTTGGATTATGTAAAACATGTTGACTTTATCTATTAATTGGATGAAAGCATTTAATGCACTGTAAAATGTTTTATTGTAAATCTATTAAGAGATTTGAGATGTTTCTAGAAAAGGAGACGAAGAATATAAAGTAGGAAAGATTCGATGAATCTGACCTAACCGTAAGATCTATGAAGAAGATTAAGCACCAAAAGATGTATTCATGTAATTGAGGAAGTATTAAGGAAACCTAAGCATGAGGTTAATAGTAGAGGATGATGGAAGTATTGTTGATGTTATTGATTTTACAAGCAGAGAATTCTGAAGGAGAAGTGGTGTGACTTCTTTGAAGGAGAGCTCCAAGAAGATCATTGATGGTGATGGTAAAGGTTCATAGTTAATAAGCCAACATATGTGTATGGAATTGGATCTCATATTTGCAAAGTGAGTTGTATTTTTTTCAAATCAATACTACTGCTACTTTCTAACCATTGTATCAGTCAAAATCCTTTTAATAGAGGTTGACCTAATAGTCATATGTATAAATCCTTTGAACAAGGTTGTATTCCAATGGAGTGTATCTAAGTCCTATAACAAGGTACACTTTTAATAGAGTGATTTAAATCATTTAACCAGGTCACACCTGATAGTGTGTTTGTAACCTTTGATAGGGACGTTGGCTTTTCACCGAGCTCAATTCAGAAGAGTGAAAATAATAGCAACATGTTAAAAAGTGGTTTTCTCCAAATTGGGTTTCCACTATAATCCTAGTGTCAATACTTGTGTGAATGTTTTGGTTTGACCATTTCTATGTTTTACAAGTTAGATATAGTTGGGTAGTGGACAACAATGTTATATGTTTCTATTATGCAATCAGTGATGACTGAGTAGTGGTTGGTTGTTACAGCTAATTTGTTGAAGAGTTTTAAAGATTTTTTTATACATCTAGACCCGAGAACAACTAATTCACCCCCCTCTCTGGTGTTCTAACTCATATTAGCAATATTTAGTCTTAATAAATATCTTAATATAAAACAACATAAAACTAAACAAAAAGACTTTGTCTTAATAAAATCTTAATAAAACAATGTATTTAATCTTAATAAAATCTTATAAAACAACATATAATGTGTGAAGTGTTTGATCTCTCTTTATTTGTTTTATTGTTGATATTTAATATGTGGTACTCCCCGTTTATGATCATTCCATGAAGAAATATCTTGATGGCTTGCGGGCTACAAGCTAGGGAATCATACATTGTTCATGAGCTCACTATTTGATACTAGCATTGTTTACATGTTTTCATTTGGAATGCTTGATGACCCACGAGCTTTGAGAGCTAGGGCATCATTGCTATTACCTTCAAGGAATTGTGTAAAGTGTTTGATCTCTCTTTATTTTTTGTTGTTGTTGATATTCACTATGTGGTACTCCCAGTTTATGATCATTTCATGAGGAAATGTCTTGATGGCTCATGGGCTGCAAGCTAGGGCATCATGCATTATTTATTTGATCACTATTTGAGCACTAACTAATCAAATAGGGACATGAGGTGCTCAAATAGTGAGCTCATAAACAATAAATGATGCCCTAGCTTGTAGCCCACGATCCATCAATACATTTCCTCATGAAATAATCATAAACATGGAGTACCACATAGTGAATCTCAACAACAAAGAAAATAAAGAGAGATCAAACACTTCACACAATATATGTTGATTTATAAGATTTTATTAAGACTAAATATATGATGTAAAATCATAATTATACTTGATATATATAATACACTGGTATGTAGTATAATCTATACATTTGTGAGATGTGATTAATTCTAGTTATATGATGTTTTGAGATTAAATTGGTGAGTTTGTATACTTTCTCCATTTTAAATTAACCTATGACTCCAAAGAAGGAATTATGAAATATAGTTGTAGGTAGTTATCTCTTCTATAATGATAGAGGAGTGAAAGGCAATGATCAATGAGGTTTCTACTATTAGATCACACATTAATACACTGACTATTTTGAATTTGAGCTCGGGAATCATGAAATGTTATTGCTCTCATTGCATGCTTGTTGTTGTTGTCCACCATATATTGTTTTATACATTGTTTATTTTATTGAGACCATGAGCTTGGCATTTGTAATGTATTTTCTATTATTGGATCAATGCTACCATGTTGTTGAGGCTATAGATGCATTGAATCACCACTGTCATTCCATTTTGATAGCTACAATATAACAAACAAAGACCTATTAATCAAATAGGCACATCAATAATACATTTAATGCATTATTACTTCATCATGATGATAAAAAATTTATTGGCTCAAAGAACATAGAATGTGGGTTGATGCATTGAATCACCACTTTCATTCTATTTTTATGAAGAGAAACTATGTTATAAAATTTCAAGGCATGAAATTTTATAATTGTACATATATTTTATGAGTATAACTATACAAAAGAAGAGCACCCACATGCCTTGGTTGTTATTGGTCTATGAAAGGTTTAGGTTTTCCTTTCCCAAATGAGATGTCATCCTAAGATGCAAAAGGACCAAGGTAATAATAAGTCTTGAACATAAATGCATGATTGTGGATCGTCAAATAGGAGTTTTGATGCAAAGGAAGAACACTTATATGGGTTTAACCACATAAGGAAAATGGTTTCATTCATATTTCTTTAAAGTACTCTTGGGTACTTTCCTTGGCTTCTAGGCTTGGGTATCCTATAGGGGTTGAACCAAAATTATGAAGGCAATAAGGACACATAGAACAATAGGTTTGGGGACTTAGACTTATGTTCAATCCTTAGTAATCATTTGGGAAACTAATTACTAGATGAGTGACTACAGTACCCTACTTTGCATTATTAGATGGTCTTGTTTAATTTTTGTTCATTTCATGCAAAGATACATATAAAGAAAATTAATTTTTTGCATCTAAAGATTACATGTATATATATGAAAAATAACTTGTATATAATATACAAGGAAAATAACTTTTAGAATAAAATGCAAGAGTACAGGCATATATAATATGATGACTGTAAATAATAAGGGTGCCAGACATTGCATGAAGTGATGAATTTTTGACCCGAGTATGAATCTAGTGTGCCCATGTGTGATCAAAGACCTGCAAAGAAAAGAGAGATGGGGGTTAGATAAAAATTATCTAAGCAATGAATGGCATCCTATTACTGATCCTCATCGACAATTATGCATGTGCATAGTCAAGCCATACACTTTTGAAAGAAAAATCATGCTACAAGACATGTGCACTCAAAAGAATCTTGTAGAAAGTAAATGGCTGCATTTATGTCTACATGAACACCTGATGAGTCACTATTGATCACTATTGGTGTATGTGTATGTGTATATATATATATATATATATATATATATCAAGTAGAATTATGAGTTTACATCATATATTTAGTCTTAATAAAATCCTATAAAACAACATAAAACTAACCCAAAATACTTGGTCTTAATAAAATCTTAATAAAAAAATATATTAAGTCTTAATAAAATAATACACTTACTATATTGAATCTGAGCTCAAGCATCATGAAATGTTATTGTTGTCAAAATAGTAAGTGTATTAATGTATGATCTAATAGCAGAAATGACTTGATGGCTCACGGGCTGCAAGCTAGGGCATCATGCATTGTTTATGAACTCACTGTTTGATCACTAGCCAATCAAATAGTGACATGAGGTGCTCAAACAGTGAGCTCATAAACAGTGGATGATTCCCTAGCTTGCAGCCCGCAAGCCATTGAGATATTTACTCATGAAATGATCATAAATGGGGATTACCACATAGTGAATATCAACAAAAAAATAAATAAAGAGAGATCAAATACTTCACACAATGTCTTGAAGGTAATAGAAATGATGCCCTAGCTCTCAAATCTCATGGGTCATCAAGAATTCCAAATGAAAAGATGTAAACAATGCTAGTATTAAATAGTGAGCTCATGAACAATGTATGATGCCCTAGCTTGCACCCCACGAGCCATCAAGATATTTTCTCATGAAATGATAATAAATAGGGAGTACCACATAGTGAATATCAACACCAAAAAAAATAAAGAGAGATCAAACACTTCACACAATATATGTTTGTTTATAAAAAAATTTTAAGATTAAATATATTATTTTATGAGCTCACTATTTGAGCACCTCACATCTTTATTTGATTGGTCAGTGCTTTGTTTATTATATTGATGTTATTAGATCAAATAGGGACATCAGTAATAAAATATGGACATCATCAATAAAATAATACACTTACTACTTTAAATTTGAGCTCATAAAGATTAAGATATCCCTATTTACATTTTTTCATCAAATGACCCAAAAACATCAAGAATGGTCCTATATGGTTGCTAATAGCCAAGTTTCAAAAGAATATGAATGAATGAAAACATACATAAGTGGATGAACATAAATAATGAAGGTACCAAGCATTGCCTGAGGTAATGAAGTGTTGACCCATGGTTCAATCCAATATGCTCTTGTATGATCCAAAACCTACAAGCTAGGACATCATGCATTATTTATGAGCTCACAGTTTGAGCACTGGCCAATCAAATAGGGACATGACGTACTCAAATAGTGAGCTTATAAACAATACATGATGCCCTAGCTTGTTTTCTGTGAGCCATCAAGACATTTCCTCATGAAATGATCATAAACGAGAGTACCACCTAGTGAATATCAACAACAAAACAAATAAAGAGAGATCAAACACTTCACACAATGTATGTTGTTTTATAAGATTTTATTACTTGACTAAATATATTGTTTTATTAAGATTTTACTAAGACAAAGTATTTTGGGTTAGCCTTATGTTGTTTTATAATATTTTATTAAGACTAATATATGATGTAAACTCATAAATATACTTGATATAAATAATACAATGGTATGTAGTATAATCTATACATTTGTGAGATGTGATTAATTTCAGTTATATGATGTTTTGGGATTAAATTGGTGAGTTTGTATAGTTTCTCTATTTTAAACTAACCTATGACTTCAAAGGAGGAATTATGAAATATATTTGTAGGTAGTTATCTCTTCTATAATGATGGAGGAGTCAAAGGTAATGATCAATGATGTTTCTTCTATTAGATCATACATTAATCCACTTACTATTTTGATAGCAATAACATTGCATGATGCCTGAGCTCAGATTCAAAATAGTAAGTGTATTATTTTATTACTGATGTCCCTATTTGATCTAATAGCATCAATATAGTAGACAGATCACCTGCCAATCAAATATGGACATGAGGTTCTCAAACAATGAGCTCATAAATAATGCATGATGTTGTAGCTTGCAGCCCGTGAGCCATCAAGACATTTAGCTTGCAGCCCACGAGCCATCATGATGTTTTGGGATTAAATTGGTGAGTTTGTATATAGTTTCTCCATTTTAAACTAACCTATAACTTCAAAGGAGGAATTATGAAATATAGTTGTAGGTAGTTATCTCTTCTATAATGATGGAGTAGCCAAAATCAATGAGGTTGTTGCTATTAGATCATACATTAATTCACTTACTATTTTGACATCAATAACATTGCATGATGCTTGAGCTCAAATTAAAAATAGTAAGTGTATTATTTTATTACTGATGTCAAAAAGTATAAAATTTAATGCCTTGAAAGTTTATAACATAGTTCCTTAGCAGTTGCCATATGAAGATCAAAAGGCTCCAAGCTTCCAAATTGAGCTCAAGCTTCACAATAGAAGAGTAGTGCAAAGTGGAAACTTCCCCATTTTACCACAGTTAAGGCCCTCTTTTACCATGCTTTTTGAGCTTTATGCTTTTACCATGCTTTATGAGCTTTATATATATATATTTTTTAAATGAAGATAAAGATTATCTTAATTTGTTATCTTTAAATTTTATTCATTTTATGATTTTAAAAATTGAAATAAAAAATATAAACTTTTGAGAAAATTTTATATCTTTTCATCAAATGACCCAAAAACATCAGGAGTGGTCATATATGGTCGCTAATAGGTAACATTCAAAAGAATATGATTGAGTAAAAACATACATAAGCGGATGAAAATAAATAATGGAGGTACCAGACATTGCTTGAAGTAATGAAGTGTTGACCTGGGGTTTAATCTAGTATGCTCTTGTATGATCCAAAACTTGCAAGGAAGGAAAATATGGGGTTAGATCCAAAGGATCTAAGATATGCCTAGCATCCTATTAATGATTCTCATCTATAATTATGCATGTGCATAGTCAAGCCATAGATTTCTAAAATGAACTATGCTACAAAACATGTGCATGCAGTGAGTAAATCAAGACCAAAATAGAGAAAAAGTTATCATGTCAAATGTGTTATCAAGCAACACCTCATGGGATGTGAGTCAACATGTTATATATATTTTTTATACAAGATTAGTAAAAGGACATTGACAGCCTCAACAACATGGCAACATTGATCCAATAACAACAAATATATTACAAATGTCAAGCTCACAGTCTAAATGAAATAAATAGTGTATAAAACAATATATGGCGCACAATATCAGTAAGCATGCAATGACAACAATAACATTGGATGATGCTCGAGCTCAAATTCAAAATAGTAAGTGTGTTAATGTATGATCTAATAGCAGTGACCTCATTGATAATTAACTTTCACTCCTCCATAATTATAGAAGAGATAACTACCTACAACTATATTTCATAATTCTTCCTTTGAAGTCATAAATAAGTTTAAAATGGAGAAAGTATACAAACTCACCAATGAAATCCCAAAACATCATATAACTGGAATTAATCACATCTCAAAAATGTATAGATTATACTACATACCATTATATTATATATATCCAGTATAATTATGATTTTACATCATATATTTAGTCTTAATACAATCTTATAAAACAACATAAAACTAACCCAAAATATTTTATCTTAATAAAATATTAATAAAACAATATATTTAGTCTTAATAAAATCTTATAAAACAACATATATTGTGTGAAGTGTTTGATCTCTCTTTATTTGTTTTGTTGTTGATATTCACTATGTGGTACTCCCTATTTATGATCACTTCATGAGGAAATGTGTTGATGACTCGTGGGGTGCAAGCTAGGTCATCATGCATTGTTTATGAGCTCATTGTTTGAGTACCTCATGTCCCTCATAATCAAATAGGGATTTGAGGTGTTCAAAAAGTGATCTCATAAACAATGCATGATTCCCTAGCTTGCAGCCCGCAAGCCATCAAGACATTTCCTCATGCACTGATCATAAACGGGGAGTACCACATAGTGAATATAAACAAAAAACAAATAAAGAGAGATCAAACACTTCACACAATGCCTTGAAGGTAATAGAAACAATGCACTAGCTCTCAAAGCCCATAGGTCATCAAGCATTCCAAATGAAAAGATGTAAGAAATGCCAATATTAAACAGTGAGCTCATGAACAATGTATGATGCCCTAGCTTGCAACCCCTAAGACATCAAGACATTTTCTCATGAAATTATCATAAATGGGGAATACCACATAGTGAATATCAATAGCAAAACAAATAAAGAGTGATCAAACACTTCACACAATGTCTTGAAGGTAATAGCAATGATGCCCTAGCTCTCAAACCTCACGGGTCATCAAGCATTTCAAATGAAAAGATGTAAACAATACTAGTATTCAATAGTGAGCTCATAAGTAATGTATGATGCCCGAGCTTGTAGCCCATGAGCCATCAAGACATTTCCTTGTGAAATGATCATAAATGGGGACTACCACATAGTGAATATCAATAGAAAATCAAATAAAGAGAGATCAAACACTTCACACAATGCCTTGAAGGTAATAGAAATGATGCCCTAGCTCTCAAATCTTGCAGGTCATCGAGCATTCCAAATACAAAGATGTAAACAATGCCACTATTAACATTCATATTATGCCATTAAATAGACAAATACCATCAAAATGAAATTAAGTTAATGAGAAGACAAAGCTCAAATGCCTACCTCAAGTGCTAGTTCCCTCTTCCCACACGTTGCCGACCTCTTCATGCATGCCAAACTTGAATGCCCTCTTTGTGCCATGCAAAAGTGCAGTGTCATCTTTGTGATAGCTCTTCAAATTCACAAAAATTACAAATGACACTTTCTTTTTCTTTTCTTTTTTGTTTATAACCAATCGGGTGTCGCAATTGTGACATCATCATCACTATTATGACACCGTCAGGGGCACTTGCAAAAAAAAACACAAATGGTAGTGGTGTCGCAAATTGGTATCAAAATTTGACCCCAAATGTTGTAGTGCCATCTCACCAATCATACTAATTTCAAATTCAGTCTTCATTTCATCTACAAATTTATCACTGGCTTCATCTTCTCCTCCAAAGTTAATATTGTACACACTAAATACTGCACTTCTCTAAATCATTGCTTCCAAGATAATCCATGGATTGGAACCTTGAGAAATTGATTTAGAGCTCCCCAGGCATGGAGTGCAAGGGTGTTATGAATGCTGTCAGCTAGAGCTATTAAGCCAATAACCTTGCTAGTAAACCATGCAATGGGAAATTCAAATGAAGACAAGGGCAAGAATTCCAATATCCCCAAGGATAAAAAATGAGAATGCAATACAACTATACTAGAAATGAGAATGCAAGCTAATCTATGAAAGAAAGTATGTGAGTATTACAAAGCCTCCTAATTAAGCTACATGAAGTAATCTAAAGCATAAAGGAAACTAAGCTAAATATGAAGCTATGAATGCTATGATAATGCAAGAAATGAAACTATGATAGCATGTGGATGCAAAAGCCAAGAATGCTCCAAATCTTCAAAAGCTCCAAAGTGACCTAGAAAACCTACAGCATAACATTAGCATAAAAAGTTGGGGATCCAGAATGAAGAAGAGAGCTCTCCTTCTAAAATAATTGAAAAGGAATGGACCATGGAGATTAAGAGGCAACATATTTAATCAATGGTGGAATATCAAAGAGGAGCAATCCATGTGCACAAATATCCTCCAATGAGAAAATAAGAGTTGACTTTTGTGCCCATATGAGACAAAAAATGCTTTTTCCCTTTTTATAAAATAAGAATAATGCTTTATTTGTGCAACTTAGGATAAGAGGAAAAGTGGGGACCTTTTATTTAATAAAAGGGGGGGAAATTCCTTTTAATTAAATAAATACTTAGGATAAAATGGTTAGCCCATAGGAAATAATCGAATAAATGATAGAACTAGGATTTGATCAAGAATAAGCAATTGATGATTTTAGCAAAAATGCTAGCAAAGGGGTTAATAGTCTAGATGACCATTTTTAGGTGTATATGTTTGCCCCTCTTTGACTAATGTGTGATCGATCTAGGAACACATTATGTCAAAGAATAGATCAGCCAAGAAAGGAAGAGATAGCGATTTGACTCCAAAGAATGAAGTGTAGAGAGATAGCAAATCCTACATGGTCAGCCTGGTAGCTACAGTACTGAACACTTAGGAAACAGATGGATAGTATCAGGACTCAAGATAAGAACTAATATGTCAAGCACAAAGATAGATCGATTAGAGCAAATGGAATGGTCAAGAATATGCTCTAGAGAATAGCCAATAAGATATGATGTGTCTGCCCCCTCGGGATCGAAAGAAAAATTAGGTAGAGGGAAGGTAGAAGCAAGAGCAACATGATCAAATCACTAGAAATCATAATCAAAGATGAAAGATGATAGAATAACCATTAAGAAGTGAAGATATGCCCCAGCAAAGATCGAAGGAGAGATGAAATTAATGAAAGACTAGAAGGGTGAGATAAATGGAGATGAAGAAAAGAAGATGCCCTAGCGAAGATTGAAGGATTGGGCCTTTAAAGGTCAACCAACTGTGCAGAAGAAGGAGAAATAGAATTTGGATGGTCAAGGTGAACTCAAATTTTGGTTTAGATCTCAAAATGAAGAGAAAATGGTGTGATATGAAAGACAAGAAGCAAAAGACATGATCAGGAAGAAGTGAAAGGTGAGCACAATTGACCGACAAGTCCATGAAAGATGAAAGGAGACCTCTCTCTATATGAAAGATGCAAAACTAACTAACATGTACCTAAAAATGCAAGCTATTATGAAAAGTGGTTTACTTGCAAGGCTACAAATCTTTTAGACTCTAATATTCATCATTGAGCATTATTGGTAGTGTCGTAAAATCATACAATACACACTAGCATAACTATGAGTATATGAATATGATCTATATCAAATAGATATGTGGAAATCCCACCTAGGCATCAAAGACATGTAGGTCAAGATGACTAGTGCAGTGAGGCTCCCTAAGTTTGGTATAGCAAGATTATGCTCGCATCGAGACACAAGAAAGTCAAGATGACTATAAGCATGCACTTATGGAAAACAGTCAATGATAATACCTTGTAGATCCCAATGTCAAGTGGAATAAGCATAAATGCTAATGACAGTGAGGACCAACAAAATATACCCACAAGCATAAAGCAAATAAAACATGTTCTCATGCCCTAGTCTTCTAGCTCAGCATCATCGAAAACTATTAGGGATAGAACACTCAGCAAAGAAATCATCATAGACAAAACACAAAGAAATAAAGAAAATGTCAGCAAGTCAAGTGTTTAAGTGTGTTTGTGTAGGTCATAGAATCAAACTTTGAGTATCGCATCTGCCAGTGGGAGATATTGTATCATTCAAGACTGCCGATAGGATATTTGATAAGTGTTAAGAAGCACTCGATGCTAAGGAAGTGTTGAAAACCACCATTTTGGTGTGGTGTTGAAAAACACCATTGGAACCAAGAGGCCCAAGAAACCCAAATGCACAAAGAGACCCAAGATAAGCTAGAACAATGTATGCCCCCTAGACTAAGACAAGAGTCAATTCCAGGCTAGGAGAGGCAAAGCTAACAGTGGAGCGAAGGAGCACCACGCAAGATTAATAGACATAGCTACAAGGGTCTCAAGAAATGTCTGTTTCTAGATTTTCACCACTTGATATATTTTTTCAGGACTTTTTATAATTTTTTTGGATTTTTGCTATCAAGGCACCTGTTTCCAAGTTTTCACCAAGGCATTTTTTCTATTTTTTTTTTATTTTTTTATTTTTTTAATTTTTTTGGTGAGACATCAAAGCGCCTATTGCTAGCTTTTCACTAGGATGCTCATTTTTTCAGTACATTTTATGCTTTTTAGGATTTTTTCAGCATCATATATGAAGTTTTTTAGAATTTTTTCAGGATCAATAAAAATATGTACAAAAGAGCTCAAGAACCTTAGGCATAGAACTTCTGCAATTGTAGAACATTGATAGGCTCGGTAAGCTCTGCTTCCTTTGATGGAGATAACTGATAGGCCCCAGACCCAAATGTTTTTGTTGTGATGATAGAAGGCCCTAACCAATAGGAACTAGCCCTAAGCAATTTCCAAGGTAGCGCATGATCATTAAAGTGTGATCTACATATACTATTGCAGACTTCAGCTAGCACTTTGTATAAATTCTCTATTTCTAGACACTGCAAGAGAGTTCCATCTAGACCCTTCCTATATAAGTCACCAAAGATGAGGGGAAAGTGCAAGGCATTATGGATGATATTTGCAAGGATAACGTGATCTTGGAAATAGAAAAAGATGGTGGCATTGTAGGAATTGTTGGTAGGATAGCGTAATTATTCTACCAGAAACTTGAAGTGGGATTTATGCTTTTTCAATTGTAAGATGGATGGAAAAGTAACCATGACATTAGCAACTTTATTTTCACATAAGTTCACCATGTGCTTGTAAAGAATCATCTTTTCATCTTTTATTTGATAATCATCATTTTTTAGCAGGTCTTTATTTGTACTTTTGTTAGGTTTAGATACTGCCACAATGTGGTTTTTTCCACCTAACCATTGCTCTTTTCTTTTTATTTGATGATTGAGATACTTAATTTCTGATTCAGTCCTTTTTGTTGTTGGTTCACTAGTGGAAAGAGTAACAGGTTCAATGGCATGTTGATCCTAGGTGGACCAAGCTATGAGATCTGATTTTGCAAGATGAAATGAAGTGACTAGTTCAATAGAATTTATGCGAGGGATGCCATCTCTGGTGACAAGAGAGGTAGCACCTATAGGGTAAGCTCTGAAAGTGTTAAGATCTAGAATTGTCATAGAAGGACCAGTGTGGTCCACTAAAGCAATACATGGATTAAACTCATCAGACCCTACACAAGACTCATCAAATACGTCATGTTGGTCACCATAAGTATGAACCACATCCACTTCCATATCCATTGTGGAAGATCCATCAGAGAGAGTATCCCATTCATATTCATTTGAATTTGTTGTTACACTTCTACTAGGATTCTTGCACCAAGAAGGTTTAGGACCTTTAGAAGTAGAGGCTTCAGCATCATTATTTGTGAGATCTCATCTTTTCATTAACCACAAAATATTCCTACATTGTCAGCTTCTAAGTGTAGCAGCTTCAACAATGTCCTTAGTAGGTATGTGTTCTTCTCCCCAAAGGAGTGAAGTAGAAGGAAGATTGTCTCCCATTTGAGCCATAGTGTGCAGTGGTCACTCATCTGTATCTATTTATGATTCACTAATCATGGGAGCATTTCTAGAACATGTAGGGAGGTCATCATCGGCACCATATCCTAGACCTATTGTAATCTTAGAGGGTCGGCCATTAGTATGACTCAAAGGCTTGACTAGACCATGTCCATTATCATTTATAGGTCCTTGACCTTGATAGCCCATTTTCTACAAAAATTTATAGACTTTACCATAGTGCTTAGGAGAAATAGGAGTAGCAATAGTGGTACTATCTTCTTCATCTCTATAGATCCATTCTCTAACAGCTTGTTCTTCTCTTTCTACCTCTAGGGGTATGTATGCTTGAAAAAAAGTACCAAAAATTGTCATGGCAGAAGCAGAAGGCTTCATCTTATCAGAAGGTCTCCCATATGATCTAAGAGAAGTAGGCATAGCAGCAAGGGAATCCAGCATGTATTCACCCATACCGAGGCTCGTCATCTTAAAAGTTTTCTCAGCAAAAACCAAGGATGTAGTAGGATCATTAGAGGGTTTGTTGTGAGGAACAAACATGTCAGAAGAAAAAAGAGTATTGATAGCAATAGAATGATCCCATGGAATAATAATTTTAGCTCCATTATGTGGGAATTTGACACATTGATGGTATGTAGAAGGCACAGCTTGCATGTCATGGATCCAAGGATGACCCAAAATGATGTTATAAGCAAGTGGGATGTCCAATACTTGGAACATAATATCTTTTGTGATAGGGTCCACTCGAACAGGCAGCATGACAAGACATTTGGAAGATCTTTCAACTTCATCATATGATTTTATAGTGATTTTTCACTTAGGATCGACAGCAAATTCTAACAAACCCAGTTTTTGTATGACATTGAAAGAGACAATATTTAACCCAACACCATTGTCTATTAGGACTTAGAGGAGTTGGGTATGATAGACCATAAATTCAATGTGTAAGGCAAGGTGGTGAGGGTGGTTAAGAGATGTGTCATCTACTTCAAAGAAGGAGACATAATGAGGTGATGAGATGTGGTTAACCATACCCTGGAACCTATCTGGGTCAATGTCATTAGGGACATTAGCTGTACACAAAGCCTTTTCAAGGATCTCCTTGTGCAAAGGGGATAGCTCAAGCAACTCAAAAATAGATATCTGTGTGGGTGTCCATTGCAATTGATGGACAAGATCATAGCTAGACAAAGTTGAAGGAACTACTGGTTTGGAAGATGAGGCTTGTTTAGGATCAGGTGCAGTTTTAAGGACTAGTTTAGCTTGCCCCCTAGTAATAGCATTTAGTGCCTCACTTCAGGAAGATGAACTACCATGTGTTTGCAAGACCAACTTTTGCATACCATGATTGGCTTTATTATCATCTTGAGATCTCATCATAAGAACACTCTCAACAGGCTCTAACATGTTGATCACAGGCAAATCAAAAGTATATGTATAGTTGATCTTAGCATCATGATTCTTCTTATGTGCTTGAGAGGTTTCACCTTTGTCATACTTGTTGGAAATATAGATGCAGTAACTGAGAGGGGGGGGTGAATCAGTTAACCACAAATATATTACCACCAATCCCTTAGATATCTTAATAAAATATTTACTGTTGCCACTCGGTAAATATACAGAGAAATGTTGAATCTTCGATCTTTGAAGTGTGTAATAATTAAACTGTTCTTAAGAATTCATCACTAATTAACATACATGGATAAAGAAAATAACATGAACACAAGAGACACCAGATTTACCATGGAAACCCAATATGGGAAAAACCACCAATGTAACTAGTTACTATTTTTCACTCTTCTAAAGTGATGCCTGGTTAGAAGCCAACCCAGTAAAAGGTTACAAAACACACTATTAGGTGTGACATTGTTAGAGGATTTAATCACCCTGCTAGGAGTGGCCTTGTAAGAGGTCTTGAAACAATTCAATAGAACTGTCACCTTGTTAGAGGATTTACAAAATGGTTGTTAAACCAACTCGGTTAAGAGATTTTGATATCACTGCTACAATTGTAAGAGAGTAACAATGAAATGACCTGTAACTAAATTGCTGATAATAGATCTCTGTTCTACTTCACTAGATCCTTACTGATCAAATAAATCTTTGCTGCTCCTCAAGGATATCTAACCATCCTTCAAAATTCGCACACACCTTTCTTCAAAATGATTTCTGCATGCTTTTTTTTTCTTATTCACCACTTGACCTTCTATATATATATACCATTCTAATTAACATTTAGATTGTCAAGTCAGCACTAACAATTATTACAATAGCCGGCTGGGATAAACAAACTGTAATAACAAAATCCTTTGAAGGGCCAACCTTGCTCGGTAAACATTAATCTTGAAAATATTTCCTTCGGTGACCGAGTGAACTTGGTAACCACAACGAATTTTGTAACATCCTTCGGAGACTGAGTGAGCTTGGTAACCACTAATTTTCCTTTGATAACCGAGGAGGCTCGGTTAACACTATTTTCTACCATGATTCCTTTGACACCTGAGAGATCTCGGTAGACACTAAAAATTGCCTAGCTAACTAACTGAGCTCGGTACACACTGAGAACCGCCTTGCTAACCGACTGAGCTTGGTAGACACTGAGAATGATAATTGATATGACATTTGTGTGACATCAAAGACAACACATAGCTAATCCAATAATGTCCTTCAGACAATTGTTTCCAACAATCTCCCTCTTTGGCATTGATGGCAACACAACATGTCATAGCATAATGAAATTTCATAGAGAAACCTAGAGTAAGAAACATATCCTTAGCTTCATTCTGATTCCCATCACCTTCGAACTTCTTTCTGACTGAGAACTCTCCCTCTTAACTTCTCAAATTATTATTCTTAGAAATTTCTTGAAATGACATGCAAATTCTCCCTCTTTGACAACACATGCCAAAGACAACTTACACAGTTTCAGTGAATATCAATGTACCTTATGTACTAATTCATATGCAATGATTCACTGACTATGCTACATCAATTGATTGATCTTCAACATGTTTTGGTTGATGCATCACTAAAACTTTATTTAGTGAACCTCGGATAGGGGAGTGACCCCTAACTTACCTCTTAGATACAAGAATGCATCCTTAGGTAGTGGCTTGGTGAAGATATCTACAATTTGTTCTTTTGTATGAATATATTCCAATCTGATCTCCTTGTCCTACACCAATTCTCTGACAAAGTGATATTTTATAGCAATGTGCTTGGTTTTGGAATGCATTACTGGATTCTTTGAAATATTTATTGCACTTGTATTGTCACAAAACATAACAACTAGTCCTTTGATCTCAACCTTCATGCCTTCCAAAAGCTATTTAAACCATACAATACTTGACCAGTTTACTTCTGCAGCAACATATTCTGCTTCTGTTGTGGATTGGGATGTGCATTTTTTCTTTTTACTAGTCCAAGATACTAACCTCTTGCCAAGAAAGAATGCTCCACCACTTGTACTCTTTCTGTCATCAATGTTTCTTGCCCAATCAGCATCATTAAACACTTTTAAATCCAAATTGCCTCCAAATTTATACCACAAGCCATAATCTTCAGTTCCCCTTAAATACCTCAAGATTCTTTTGATTGCCATCATGTGATTTTCTCTAGTTTTAGCTGAGAATCTTGCCACTATACCAACTGCTAAGGCAATATCAGGCCTAGTGTGTACTACATACTATAATTTTCCAATCATTGATCTGTATAAGGTCTGATCTACTTCTTTTGAATCATCATCTTTGGTAAGCTTCAGTCTAGTACACATGGGTGTACCAACTGGTTTTGAATCTTCCATACCAAATTTCTTAAGTATTTCCCTGATATATTTAGACTGAGTAATGTAGATACCATTTTTGTTCTACTAAATCTGAAGTCCAACAAAAAATTTTATCTGACCAAACATAGACATTTCAAATTCTTTGTTCATATGCTCTGAAAATTCTTTGCACTGATCATCATTTCCTGTAAACACAGTATCATCCACAAATATTTCTGCCAAAACAATTTTGTTATCTAATCCTTCTTTGATGTATAAATTACTGTTGTCATTAGCTCTTTTGAAATCAATCTGAGTAAGATAGTTATGTAATCTTTCATACCATGCTCTAGGAGCTTGTTTCAGATCATACAATGCTTTGTGTAATTTGCAGACCATATCCCTTTTGTCTGGATCAATAAAACCTTCAGGTTGCTCAATGTAGACTTCTTCCTCAAGAATACCATTGAGAAATGCAGATTTTATATCCATCTAATATACCCTAAATCCTTTATGTGCTGCATATGCAAGTAAAGTCCTCACACCTTCTAATCTTGCAATAGGAGTAAAAGTCTCTCCATAATCTATTCCTTCTTCTTGAGAATATCCTTTACATACCAATCTTGCTTTGTTTCTTGATACTTGACCATCTTCATTCAATTTATTTATGAATACCCATTTTGTCCCAATTACATTTTTATCTTTAGGCCTAGGTACAAGAGTCCATGTCTTAGTTTTCTCTATTTTCTCTATTTCTTCATTCATAGCCTCAATCCAACTTTCATTTTCAATGCATCTTTGACATTTTTAGGTTCAAAATCAGCAAATAAACATGTACCTTTTAGTTTACTTCTTGTCATAGTACCATCTGATTTGTTTCCAATAATCTGATCTGGTGTATGATGCTTCCTAACATACTTGGCCAATATAGGTTCCTTACTTCTTGAATGAGTTACATTTTCATCTTCTTCATCTTCAGGTTCAGGTTGCTTGAGCTCAGTAGATACTTGCTCGGTAGCTTCAAACTGGGACTCAGTAGTTTGTGACTCGGTCTAAACTTCTTCTTGTGACTCGGTTACTGTATTGGGCTCGGTAGATGCAGTTTCCTTATTGACAGATGTTTCTAGAAATGTATCAAGTTTGATGTAAACAAATCTTTTGTAGTCCTCTGGTTCCTTTTTTCTTTCTTCTTCAGTCTTTTCTGCAAACTCATCAATTCTCACATGTGCACTTTCTATGATTTTGTGAGTAGACAAATTGAGACATCTATATGCCTTACTTTTGCAAGAATATCCCAAAAATATTCCTTCATCACTTTTTACATCAAATTTTCCTTTTCTAGATTCTTTTAAGATGTAACATTTACTACCAAATACTTTTAGGTAACTTACATTTGGTTTGTAGCCATACCATAGCTCATAAGGAGTCTTGAATGTGTCTTTTCTCAATTGTACCCGGTTCAAGGTATGAACTGTAGTGCTGATAGCTTCCTTCCAGTATTTCATAGCAATGTTCTTTTCAATCATTAGAGTCCTTGCATAGTCCATGATAGATCTATTCCTTCTTTCAGCTATTCCATTTTGCTCAGGAGTTCTTGGGGCTGATACCTGTCTTTTGATTCCTCTTTCAATGCAAAAATTATTGAATTCATGGGAGATGAATTCACCACCTTTGTCTAATCTCAAACATTTTATTCTTTTTCCTGTTTCCTTTTCTACTCTTTCTAAATACCATTTGAACTTCTCAAATGCTTCTGACTTTTCTCTTAAATACATAACAGTCATCATTCTAGAGTAATCATCAACAAAGAGAATAAAGAATTTTTCTCCAGTATAGCTCTCAATTCCAATAGGTCTACATAAATCAGTATGCACAATTTCCAAAATATCTTTAGACTAATAGTTTTTACTTTTAAAACTAGATTTTCCCATTTTGCCAATTTGACAATTTTTGCATACACCAACATCAAGTTTCTTCAAAGTAGGAATACCTCTTACTTTCTTGAATTTGCTTATTTTCATCATGTTATCAAAATTTACATGACATAACCTTTTGTGCCATGACCAACTTTCTTCAATTTGAGCAATAAAACATGAGTATTCACCAAGATCAAGATAAAACATGTTACCTTTGGTTTGTTTGCCTGATCCTATTAGTTTTCCTTTGTCATCTAGCAGTCTTGCTTTGCCATTCATGAATTCAACTTTGAATCCAATGTTAATTAGCTGTGCTACACTTAGAATATTATGCTGTAGTCCTTCAACCCAATATGCATTATCACATACAAGTTCTTTGGTTAATGAAATTTGTCCCTTTCCTTTTATACAACAAGGTTCATTGTTTCCAAACCTTACATTACCACCATCAAAGTTTTCAAAGTGTTCAAACTTAGTCCTGTCGCTAGTCATATGATGTGAACATCCACTATCTATAATCCATGTATCATTCTTGCTTATATGAGAGATAAGTGCCATCTCATCTTCATCATTATCAGATTCATCTTTTATAGCAATGAAAACAATTTCTTCTTCACTATCATTCGAATCTTTAGCTAAAAAACATGTTTTCTTAGCTTTATCCTTGAATGATTTGAAATTTTTCTTGTCATTGTACTTGTAACCTTTCTTCTCATCTTTGCTTTGCTTGTTTGGGCACCTAGCTGCAATATGACCAATTTCTTCACATGAAAAATAGATTAAGGGAGTTTTACCTTTGTATTTTCCTCTGCCTCTTGAATATTTCTTTGCAACTAATGTTTCAATAACTTCAAGATCACCATCAGAACTTTCCTCTGATTCTTCTTCACTTTCTGATTGGATTTTCTTCCCTTTCTTGAGTGAAAGTTTGGCCTCAAAAGCTGATTCAATATTTTTAGAAGTTGGAACATAGTTGTCATAGTTATCCAGTTCAAAGGCTGTCAATCTTCCAACTAAGGCATCCAAAGTTATATTGTGATTTTCTTCACATCTTCTTTCTTGAATAGCAGAAACTCTTATTGCATAAATAGGAAGTAATGTTCTAAGAACCTTACTTATAATAGTTTCATCATCAATTTTTCCTCCAAAAGCTCTGATTGCACTAACACTTGTCTTGATCCTTTCAACATATTTTGCAATGTTTTCTTCTTCTCTCATTTTCATCTGATCAAACTGTCCTCTTAGGCTTTCTGCTTTGGCTCTCTTCACATTGTCATCACTGCCATAGATTTTCTTTAGCTTGTTCCACATTTCATGAGCAGTTGTGAAATCTTTGATTTCATCAAATTCTTCATAGCTAAGAGCTGATGCAATGTCTATCATCATAGTGTTATGGTTCTTCTTCTCTGCAATGTCTTCAACAGTTAATGTGCTAGTAGGAACTGTATATTCTTGATCAATATATTTGCATTCTGAATCACCAATGGAAGCCAGATGAAGTCTCATGAGACCTTGCCATGCTAAAATGTTATTTCTGTTAAGCCTTGGAATTTCTCTTTTGTAAGACATCTTGATCTTTAGCTTAGGTCCTTGAAACCCTTTCTACAAGCACCAAAAGCTCTGATACCAATTGTTGGAAATATAGATGCAATAACTGAGAGGGGGGGTGAATTAGTTAACTACAAAGATATTACCACTGATCCCTTAGATATCTTAATAAAATATTTACTGTTGCCACTCAATAAATATACAGAGAAATGTTGAATCTTCTATCTTTGAAGTGTGTAATAATTAAAATATTCTTAAGAATTCATCACTGATTAACATACATGGATAAAGAAAATAACATGAACACAAGAGACACTAGATTTACCGTGGAAACCCAATATGGGAAAAACCACCAATGTAACTAGTTACTATTTTTCACTCTTTTGAAGTGATGCCCCATTAGAAGCCAACCTGGTAAAAGGTGATGCAGTGCAAGGCAGGAGAATCCCCGATGGAGATGTCCTAGCCCCCAGCAAATAACCACACAATAGAATATAATAACAATACAGAGATATAGATCCACACAATGCCAATACTCATAATAGAATCATCATATTTTCATCCAACATGCCTGACTGTAAGGCCTTCCGGGTTACGGCCAAATACAATGCAATTACAATAGAAAATCCACAAGATCTCACAAGATCCAAACCAAAACCCTAGCTAGCCCAAATTCACACACTGGTAGGAACCCCCAAGGAAGTTCTAAACTTGTGCTCGCAAGCCCACCAAGCAATCTCCTTGTTTCCCAAGCCGCAGCTACTAGCTCTCCTCAAAACTCACTCCACATCCACCTCTTCTTCTCCCAAGTGGATGAA
This sequence comes from Chamaecyparis obtusa, assembly GCA_027943335.1. NCBI lineage: Eukaryota > Viridiplantae > Streptophyta > Pinopsida > Cupressales > Cupressaceae > Chamaecyparis > Chamaecyparis obtusa. Next base: position 223,382 of record BSBK01003317.1, read on the forward strand.
TGATTCTGTAGAGACTTCCCCCACAACCCCTAATTATACCAATCTAAGCCACAGGTCGGCCCTGAACATAAATTAAATACAAATACCGAAATTAAATGCCACAAGTTGGCCAACAACAATAATTAAATTCCCAAAATAGATGTCTTAGTAAAATTATGATATCTCCTAGCTACGGATGAATTAGAACTCATGCTTCGAACCGTAGGTAGAAATATAGGCCCTCTTCAATCCCTGAAATTTTTAGCCTCTAACTCTTTATGGAAAATTACTTATAGAGCCTGAAATAGGCACCAAATTCCTAAGCAAGGCCGAGCTCCCCAAGGCCATGCTGAGCAACCAAGACCATGCCAAGATCCATTAAATACATCAAATCCAATTACCGAATACCCAAGTAGGTTTATCCAATTCTACCAAACCCCTCACACATGAAAATAAGTCCACATAACTCCATCAAATCTCCCAAACATGAAGGATAGCCAACTACCCTGGGATGCTCCTGCATCAAAAGGTTACAAAACACACTGTTAGGTGTGACCTTGTTAGAGGATTTAATCACCCTGCTAGGAGTGGCCTTGTAAGAGGTCTTGAAAAAATTCAATAGAACTGTCACCTTGTTAGAGGATTTACAAAATGGTTGTTAAACCAACTCGATTAAGAGATTTTGATATCACTGCTACAATTGTAAGAGAGTAGCAATGAAATGACCTGTAACTAAATTGATGATAATAGATCTCTGTTCTGCTTCACTAGATCCTTACTGATCAAATAAATCTTTGCTGCTCCTCAAGGATATCTAACCATCCTTCAAAATTCGCACAAACCTTTCTTCAAAATGATTTCTGCATGCTTTTTTTTTCTTATTCACCACTTAACATTCTATATATATATACCATTCTAATTAACATTTAGATTGTCAAGTTAGCACTAACAATTATTACAACAGTTGGCTAGGATAAAAAAACTATAATAACAAAATCCTTTGAAGGGCTGACCTTGCTCTGTAAACATTAATCCTGAAAATATTTCCTTCGGTGACCGAGTGAACTCGGTAACCATAGCAAATTCTGTAACATCCTTTAGAGACCGAGTGAGCTCGGTAACCACTAATTTTCCTTTGATAACCGAGGAGGCTTAGTTAACACTATTTTCTATCATGATTCCTTTGACACCTGAGAGATCTCGGTAGACACTAAAAACTGCCTAGCTGACCGACTGAGCTTGGTAGACACTGAGAACCACCTTATTTTTAGTCAGTTTGAATGAGCTCGGAGGACACTGAGAACAATTGTCAGTTTTATGTCCCTTGTTTTTGTGATAGTGGCAGTAATGATCCTCTCTCCACCAATCAGGCTTAACTGGCGGATCATAGGGATGAGTTTTCTTAGGAAGAGTAAGATAATTATTGGGAACCAAAGTCTTAAAAATCACATCATATGGTTCAGCCAATGGGGTATAGACCCGTCATTAGAATTGCTTCTTAGGTTTGTCTACATTCTAAGGCTTAGGAGCATTGTGAGCATTGGCAACTTCTTGATGTTTTGCTGCATAAATGGCATTAGAAAGGTTGAAAGCAGGCTCTTTAGCTTTAGGGACATCTACAACCCCATCATTGACAACATACTTATTCCTGTTCCAAGGTTTTTTCTTGTCTTTGCCATTGTTTCTAGTATCTTTATTAATAACAATATCCCCCTTTCTGAGGGCCACATCCTCAATCTGATATGCACTTTCAACCATGTCATTGAAAGAGGAGAACAGTTGCTTCCTTAGATCATAATACAACTCAAGCACAAGAGTGTTGACAAAAATATCAATCTTTTCCCTTTCGGGTAGCTAATGACGATATCAAGAATACAATGACCTCCAACATTGCAAATAAGTAGAAAATAACTCTCCTTGGTTTTGTCTCAAAGCACCAAGATCTATCATGGTGATAGGCTATTGGATATTGTATGAATAGTGTTGTGTGAAGCACATAGCCAACTCATCAAAAGTCTTCAAAGGAGGTGTCAACTTTGCAAACCATTCTAAAGCTTTTCCTCTTAAGCTTTGAGGGAATAATCATAGAAGAAATGTGTCTTCATGAAGAAAGTCCATGCTATGAGCATAAAAGTGACACACATGGTCATGGGGGTCACTATTTCCATCATACTTGTCATATTTAGGAACCTCAATATCCCTAGGAAATGGGACCATGTATAGACTCCTATCAAATGGAAGAGCACAAATAGATTCTACAAAGGAGACCTTTGGAGGCTCTCTTTCTATTGCAATTTGGGTAAGGCATTGATTTGTCCGACGTAGTTCTTCCTGAAGGACTTCTAATTTAGTTGGTACTCTTTGTTGGACAATTTGTCTAACATCATAGCTGGGAAGAAGCTTGTATCCTCTAGAAGTCATATATTGGAAATATTAGTCTCCATTACACTCTAAGAGTTTATGCATCATTCTTTGGGAGACCTCATCTTGTTCAAATCTCATAAGCTCCTCACTAGAAACCTCATCAATAACTTCTTCCTCATGGTGAGAGAGAGGAGGTCTAGGAGGTGAAGAAGGTACATCAAAAGTCTATCGTGGAGGAGACCTTGGTGGTGTGTTGTTGCCATAATTTCCATTGGTACCAAAAAGTGGTCTATGCTCATAACTACTAGTCTCGGGTTGCTCATGAGACGTTCCTCTAAAAGCCATGCACCTAGCAGCATCCATTATGGTTTGGTTGTGTTCTTTGTCTAAGCACGCTTGGTTGTCCTTATGCTCAAAGTGATCTTGCAAATGGAAAAAATTTTCTTGTTCAATGAGAATGAGTGAGACACTATCTGTGTTTTTGGAAGACTTAAATGTGGAAAAGAGGAAACCTCCTTTGTACCAGGGGGTAGCCTTAGAATCTTCAGAACTAGAACTAGTGTTGCTAATAGGCACTCATGAGCATCTAGTATGAGAAGGTAACTACATATAATTGAATGAAGGGTGACTCCCTTGTTCAAATTGAGACTGAGTTGTAACCAGCATGAAAAAGAAAGTTGTTCAATCAATAAAATGAGATAAAATTTCTTAGATATTGAGATAAGAAAAAGCCAATGATGATCACTTGTCAAGATAGAACAATAGAGATGGCTGGTCAAACTACTCAAGAACTTACAATAGTTAATTGACACAAGCCTAGATGTGAGCAATAAGCTCAATTAGCAAGTAGCTAGATAGGTAACCATGTTTTGACAAGTGATCAAAAGTGAAATTTGATAGGCTCAAATCCAATAGTTTTAGCTCATTTGTTTCAGTCTAGAACAATCCTAAGCATGTAGAAAACAAGCTAGCTTCAGATAAGAAAAAGAAAAAGACACTCTATAGTAGGTTAAAATGCAAGTGTAACAGCTCTGAATTACAATAGTAGCAGGACAATAGAATAACTCAGGATTCTTGGTTGAAGGTATGCAATGATGTTTCAGTATCATACAACTTTTGACCAATGAATGTGAAAAACTCAGTTTTGAAAGCAATTTGGTCAATGTTGTAGATTGCAAGTACAATTTCTTGGTTTCAAGCACAATAATATCAGGAAGTAGACAAGTTTGCAAACAGTAGGTGATCAAACATGTCATCAAACACTTGTGCAAGAGAAAAAGCAACCTTGCCAAGACAAGCAGTTGTGATATAAAAAAAGAAAATCTATGAGCATTACCATGATGTTTGATTTTTTAAAATGTTTACACAGGTAGATCACATGGAGAACACTTCAAGAACTTTCTAGCCTAGAAGGACAAAGGCTCGATACTTAGCAACTTGGCCCACACTTGATGCTCCATTGCCTCACACAAAGTGGTTTCCCATAATAGATATTGGATTTGTCATGGAAGTGCCAAAGACACAACCAAAGGAACACATATGGTGAGTAATCTTGGGGTGATCCAGGTTATTTCACTTGGATCAATCATTGCATCAAGAAGCTAAGTGGAAAAATAGGGTGGCTTCTATCTATGGTTCTTAGTAAGGGCTTCCATTTGTAACACTCCTCTTGCTCCCCAAAGGGACTCCTTACCTTGCGGCAAGTAATGGACCTTGTGGCCTCAAGAGTACCTTAAGCATTCTTGCTCAATATTTTCCTCATGGTCACAATCCCACAAGTACTCACATCAAGCGAAGACAAGCACTACGTCTACCAAGGTTTTGTGTCCTTGATAGCCTTGAGATTATAGTGGGTTGGAATAGCTTGGTATTAGCTTGTCCCCACTTGGGTCATTCCTCTTGATTTCTCAAGAGTAGGCCCACTAAAGGATTCTAAAAGATCTAAACAAAGAGTGGATCAACTTATAAGATTCAAGGTTTTTGTTTCACCACAAGGGTGAAGAGCATACTCCCCTATCTCAAAGCTTTCTCCCAAACACACCAAGAAAATGTTCAATTACCTTCTTGCTTTCAAAATCCAAAGATGGCTCAAGATTTTTTGGTTCACCATAAGGGTGAAGAGCATACTTCTACCACCCAAGAATCCCTACAACAAGATATTATGTTCCTATGAAATAAAACAACTAGTAATTGCCACACTTGAAATGAAATAAACAACAAGCACTTGATTGGGTTTTTATGCTTTAGGCAGCCCTACAAAAACCATTAGTAGCCCTTGTGCATTTGAATCTTTGACATGCATTCTTTTGACAAAATAATCAAGCAATGAGATCACCTACAAGCACAACTTCTTAGCTCCACAATGGTTAGCACATCAAAAATTAGATAATCTACAAGTAAAATAGATAATCAAATGGAAAAATTTAAAAATGAAAACAACATGGTTGGATTAGGCTGGAAAAGAGCTTTCCAATGATATATCACACTTAAATTTTTGATACCGTATGTGAAAATTTCCAAAAAATGGGTGCCAATTTTCCAGTATGGCATGGATTCTGAAAATGCAAAATTTTTCAAAAAAGTAGGAAAACTAAAAACAGAAAACAAAACTAACAAATCTAGAATTCTAGTCTCTATCTGTCATAGAATTTTGCATGAGACAGTACCGAACCACGTGCAAGAACACACAAGCCCGCGCGAGAAAGTATAGAACCACGCGTGAGAAATCACAAGCCCGTGCGAGAACATATGTCGGCTCGCATGAGAAAGTACACTAGCTCACATGAGAAAATACATAGGCCCACGTGAGAAAGTACTTTGTTGCACGCAAAAGTGCTACAGACTGCAAATCTTTGTGTGATATGGTGAGAAACCTCACGCAAGATTTTGCAGCAATGACGCATAGAAGTATGGACAGCATACGAAAATCGCAAAAAAATAAAAAATAGCCAAAACTTGCAGTAGAAATGCAAGAAAAGAAGGACAAAAAAGAGTTGTTCTACCCCACAGTGGGCACCAAAAATGTACACACTAAATAGTGCACTTCTCTAAATCATTACTTCCAAGAGAATCCATGGATTGGAACCTTAAGAAATCGATTTAGAGCTCCCTAGGCATGAAGTGTAAGGGTGTTAAGAATGCTCTCGACTAGAGCTATTAAGCCAATAACCTTGCTAGTAAACCATGCAATGGGAGATTCAAATGAAGACAAGGGCAAGAATGCCAATATCCCCAAGGATCAAAAATGAGAATGCAATGCAACTATACTAGAAATGAGAATGCAAGCTAAGCTATGAAAGAAAGTATGTAAGTATTACAAAGCCTCCTAATTAAGCTACATGAAGTAATCTAAAGCATAAAGGAAACTAAGCTAAATATGAAGCTATGAATGCTATGATAATGCAAGAAATGAAACTATGATAGCAGTGGATGCAAAAGCCAAGAATGCTCCAAATCTTCAAAAGCTCCAAAGTGACCTAGAAAATCTCCAGCATAACATTAGCATAAAAAGTTGGGGATCTAGAATGAAGAAGAGAGCTCTCCTTTTAAAATAATTGAAAAGGAATGGACCATGGAGATTAAGAGGAAAAACATTTAATCAACGATGGAGCATCAAAGAGGAGCAATCCATGTGCACAAATATCCTCCAATGAGAAAATAAGAGTTGACTTTTGTGCCCATATGAGACAAAAAATGTTTTTTCCCTTTTTATAAAATAAGAATAATGCTTTATTTGTGCAACTTAGGATAAGAGGAAAAGTGGGGGTCTTTTATTTAATAAAAGGGGGGGAAATTCCTTTTAATTAAATAAATACTTAGGATAAAATGGTTAGCCCATAGAAAATAATCGAATAAATGATAGAACTAGGATTTGATCAATAATAAGCAATTGATGATTTTAGCAAAAATGCTAGCAAAGGGGCTAACAGTCTAGATGACCATTTTTAGGTGTATAGAAATATCATCAACAATAATAACCACAACCAACAAACCATTCTTAATTTCTTTCATATACAAATTACTGTATGTTGTGCCTTTAGTAAATCCTAATTTTATTAAATACTTATCCAGTCTTGCATACCAAGTTCTAGGTGCTTGTTTAAGTCCATATAAAGCTTTGTTCAGTTTACATACCATGTTTCCTTCATGAGTTAAGGGAAAACCTTCAGGTTTCTCAATGTAGACTTATTCTTCTAATTCTTCATTCAAAAATGTTGACTTCACATCTATCTGATATACTTTGAATTTTTTATAAGCTGTATAAGCCAAAAACATTCGTATTGCTTCAATTCTTGCAATAGGTGTGAAATTTTATTCATAGTCAATTCCTTCTTGATGTGAGTATCCTTTACATACAAATATTTATTTTTTTCTTACCACTTCTCCTTGTTCATTCATCTTGTTTTTGAATACCCATTTGATTCCTATAACATTCTTATCTTTAGGTCCAAGGACCAACTCCCAAGTCTTGTTTGTTTTTCAATTTGATCTAGTTCTTCCTTCATTTCTTTAATCCAATATTAATCTTTACAAGATAAATCAGTAGATTTAGGTTCAATTTGATAAATTAAACATATTTCTTCTTGTACCTTATTTCATGTTAGAACTCCTTTTTCTATGCTCCCAATAATCTTCTCAAGAGGATGATTTCTTGCTAGATTCAACCATAGAGAGAACATTTTTGTAGCATTTGAGAACAAAGCTAGAAGATAATGAATCATTCCCTATCTTGAGAATTTGACCTAACCGTCCTAGCAATCTGAAGGCTAGATACCAATTTATAGAATTATAAGCCTTGATAAGGATATCAATGACTAGGTAAAGTAGTGAGGTATTGAAAAAGAAACTGAACACTTCAAAGTAAACACTTAAATAGCCTAAGATCATCAAAATATGACTATTTACATGGTTAGGGTGTATAATTTTAACTATAATGATATCCTTTCCATGCACACCAAATAGAGTTAGGAAACTTGGACCAAGATTTTTTGTTTCATGCTCATCCTAGTTAATTGTCATCCTTTGAACCATAGAATGTTTAGCTGCTTATCATGTCACCTTAATAGTAAAAACTTTGGGCTTATATATCAATCACATGGAGGTGGAAAGATGAGAAAGAAGAGGCTTCAGTGATGGCTTATTAATGTGGTTCTGGAAAGGAGTGTGTGTGGTGGGTTGAGAATTATCTAAGGGACTATGTGTGCAGAATGAAAGATTATGTTTCTATTGGTTTGGGGGTTACTGGGTTGTTGAGATGGGCAGTTTCAGTAGTGCCTCAAATTCTTACCAACTTTAAGAATGGATCCACATAGGGTGTTTCCCTTGGTTTTATCATGAAATGGGTTGTGGGGTAATCTATCAGTTAAACCCTTTCAATTAAATTTTTCCCTCATTTTCTTCCTTTTAGTTTCAGCTTTGCCTTCTCACAATGCTCAGAACCATGGGTTTATCTACTTCTAGTAGATAAAATTCTTGAATGTTACTAAATCCATTCTCTCTATCTTTGCCTAAGTATATATATTGAATTATGAACCTAGGTACTATTCCTTTTAATGTGTATCAGGAAATCATTGAATCTTATTCGGTGCTGCTTGAAGCCAGCAACTGTAAGTCCTTCCTTGGTCAGGATCAAGAAATCGAGGTCAGTGGACTTACTAGTGTAAATCAAAATTGATATAATTTGATTGTGTAAAGGTTTTTTCATTAAATTTCAGATCACAGTACATGATCTATCATCAAAATATTAATGAACAATTAATTTTGGTTCCAAAAAAAGTACATTATTGTGATGTTGTTATTCAATTCATGTGTTATTGATAGATTAGCTCACCGTATTTCTTATCTATTATTATATTTTTAATAGCTTCCTATCTAATAATTGAGGTCAATCTTGATCAACATCATATTTCATTACAATCTTCTTGTAATGTAGTATGATGTTCATCAAGATTATAAATTACAATAGTAGCCATGTATGGAATAATGATCAATATGAGGTCAATCTTGATGTACATCATACTAAATTACAATTTTCTTGTAATACAATATGATGTTCATGAAGATTATAAATTGCAACAGTAGCCATGTATGGAATAATGATCAATCTGAGGTCAATCTTGATGAACATTGTACTTCATTACAATCATCTTGTAATGCAGTATGATGTTCATGAAGATTATAAATTGCAACAGTAGCCATCTATGGAATAATTTGTAATCTGAGGTCAATCTTGATGAACATCATACTACATTACAATATCCTTGTAATGCAGTATGATGTTCATGAAGATTATAAATTGCAACAGTATCCATGTATGGAATAATGATCAATCTGAGATCAATCTTGATGAACATCATACTGCATTACAATCTTCTTGTAATGTAGTATGATGTTCATCAAGATTATAAATTGCAACACTATCCATGTATCGAACAATGATCAATCTGAGGTCAATCTTCAAGACGAACATCATACATTGCACTTTTGGTCTAGGATTGACATTTTACAAGAGATTTTGAAAATTGGATATTTGAAAAATTATTTGTTACAGATTTGATGGGATCCTACAATACATGGACAAAATCAGAAGTGGAGTTGTTTGATATACATTCCCATTCCTATTTCTCTATGAAATTGACAAATACACATACAAGTTTCATTGACCCACAATTGATCCAAATGAAATAGTCACAAAAAACTTAATAAGTTATAAATGTTGAAAGGGCCCAAAACTGAATATAAAAAAGCATCGTATATAATGAAAATCATTGTATAACTTAAGTATATGTACTAAAAATCCATGAATTTACAAAGATTTTAGTGCTATGAAGCAATATTAAATAAAAGCAATTGGTCATATGTCAGAGTAAAAGCATGTTTTTAAAACCAAAAAACACCTAACAAAAGTAAATTTCTATATTCACCACAACATAAATCCATGGATACAATGGGTGAGAATTTATACAGTATGATGTTCATGAAGATTATAAATTACAATAGTAGCCATGTATGGAATAATGATCGATTTTATGTCAATCTTGATGAACATCATACCACATTACAATTTGCTTGTAATGTAGTATGATGTTCATGAAGATTATAAATTTCAACAATAGCCATGTATAGAATAATGATCAATGTGAGGTCAATCTTGATGAACATCATACTATATTACAATATTCTTATAGCGCAGTATGATGTTCATCGGTGTCACCTCTAAAATCCATAATCCTATTCACAAAGGCATGAAAGACTTTAGCATTCATATCCATGAGAGCTAAATACCTAAGATCCAATACAAAACAAGATGCAATAGGAGATACAAATACCACAAGGAGACTGTCTAAATAGGCTTACATATTTCTTAAACAAAACCCTACCAAAGGAGGGTTTTCCTAAAATGAGAGAAACCTTAACCCATCTCCCTGAAGCTTCTACTTCAATCTATTTGCTGCAAAGGTGGTAAAAAAACTAGATCATGGTATATACTCTAAAATATTATGATAGCATTGGAATACTAGCCATATGGTTCATTTTGTCGATTCATTTTCAATGAAATATGAACAAAAATAAAAACCCAAAAGCCCAGACAAATAGCAACCCAAAAAAACAAATAGTAGTGGCAAAGCATCATTATCATTATCCTTCCTACAAACATCTCAAAAACCTAGACGTGTTTAGGGTTACCTCAGGAACATTGAGAAAACCCTCATCATTCAAAGATAAACACACTATTAATGATGAAAACCATTGTCAGTCGAAGATGAGCACACTGTTACGATGAGGATTGTTTTCCCTCCAAAACCCTCATCACTCGACATTGCAAAAAAGTGGAAGACACAATGCTGAAAGTACGCTGTCGATTTTGGATTGGGGAAATCACTGGACCCGACACCAATATAAAATGTAACTTATAAAAGACAAATTTCAGTTTTATAAATTGAATTCCACCTATTTGAGTGGAAGTGGAACTTCCAGAAGTTCACCAAAAATGAGGATTCAAAAACACAAACCAGGTTTTGCATTTTGTAACCCAAACGGCGGATTTAGCTTGAAACCGGAAAACCATTGCCAATTCCAGTCATATTCCTGCAACCAAAGGGGGCCTAAGGGGATAATTTGAGTGAATAGGGGCTAGGGCTATGTTAGAATTAAGATTAGTGAAGGATTAGGATTCAATTAGAATTAGGATAGGGTTAAGAGTACGATATGGTTATGTTACAATTAAAATTAGGCAAGGACTAAGAGTTTGAGTCTTTTTTTATTGAATATTTATGGAAGACGGGAAGAGAAGTCAGATAACACAAATAATTTTCAGTCAAACTAACAGATATCTCTTCTTCGGGTCTCTCTTCACTAGATATCTCGTCTCCACACCTACCTAATTTGTGCACCTTTGTTTGCCCAAAAGTGAAGTCAAGTTTTAAAACACAGAAAAATCTGCAACCATTATTTAGTTCTCCCGTCTTGTGGTAATTTAGTAGCATTTTCCATTGGAGGAAAGACAGAGAAGTTGGATAACACAAATAATTTGTGGGAATAAAGCTTGCATTCAGTTGGGTCATAAATCAACCATAATAATAGAATGGAGTCGGTCAATGGAATTTGTTGGTTCTCACTAACATATATCTCTTCTCCACACCTACCACTGTTGTCTAACCAAAAGTGAAGTCAAGTTTTAAAATGTGGAAAACTCTGCAGTTATTATTTAGTTCTCTTTTCTTGCGGTACCTTAGCAGCATTTTGATTTTTGTGTAGAGAGTACACAAAATATAGTGGGGGGTCAGAGGTGTGCTACTAATTTGGTGGTGTTTGGCCACCTCTACCATTGCAAAATGCGATCTTCATTTGTGTGGATCAATAAATGTGAGCTACCCATTTTGGATCTACGACCCAAATTGTGGGTACCCTGGTTTTCAGATCAAATGCATGGAGAAGGAGAAGGGGAATGGGAATTCTATAAGGAAGTTCACTCCATTTCTTGGTGCTCTCGTAAATGGTAGAAACACATATTTAGAGATCTAATTGATCAATTACACAAGCTCTCTGATCATAAATTCCACTTCTCTAAAAGCCATGTCATGTAATGGAACAGATGATGCTTCTGTTTGGTTTGAGTTACCTGCAGATGGGCGCTTCACCATTTCCTCCATCAATAGATTTGTTGTCATTGGTTGAAAATTAGTTGGTTCTTTCACAGTTGGTGATGGGGACGGGAACTATAAATCTGCATGTCTGATTCAACTTGATCTAAAATACTGCAACACATACGGGTCTTGTGAAGATGGCATCCTAGGAAATAAGAGGGCGATAAATTTAACTAGTGGGGGAATGAGGCATAAGAACATTGGAGGACTATGTGGGTTCTCTAATATTCTTCATCCACTTACATGGGAATTACCAGTGCAGGAATTAGGGTTGCTAGGTAGAGGACATTACAACCTCCTCTTCAATTGGGGCATCGGCCATAGAAATTGCTCAGTGGTGAAATTAGGAGGAAATTACTCTTGCGCCGCAGAAGAGAAATGCATAGATTCTATAATAGGGGAGGGCCATTCGTGCAGATGTGTTCCAGGCTATGATAGAACTAGTTAGTCTAATGACACTGATTGCACATGTATGATCTCAAACACCTTTCAAATTATATAATTTCTTTAATGTTTTTTTGGGATTAGAGACTATGATCTTGTACTAGGGACTATATTTACTCTTTTTAATGCATAGAATTGGCCAAGTGTAGTGAAGAGATTTGAATTAGTGCATTGAAATAGTGGCTGGTGGTGTATGTACTGATTTGTCTGCTTCTTACAATTGTTCATGTTAAATAGGTTATGGCGGAGATGGCTTTCAAAAATAGGACAAGGTGTTCTTTTGATAGTATGACATATTTTAGCACTAGGTCTACAGTTTTTTATTAAAGCAGCAACAAAAAAGGGTGTTAACCCATAACAAAAAAGGCAAATTAAGGAATTAACAAAGAGTTAATTACTAAAGAGTGCAGCAAGCAGCATGAAGCATAGAGATCTACCTTGATAAAAAACAAAGAAACAAGAAAACAAGCACCACCACATAGCGAGAGTATTGAAAAAGTTCAGCTTTAACCAAGCTAGGTTCCACGTAGGGATTAAAACCCAAACCAGAGTATAGAGAAAACTGAAATAAACATAGTAAAACAAAAAAGGAGGTAAGGAACCAGCAGCACTCTCCATCCTTCTACTCACAAGATCCCAGAATGCTATTTTCCAATCCATAAGCACTTTGATAGCAAAATATCAGCCCACTCCTCATTGAGGAAACTGAAGAGCTCATGGTTTCTTTTGACAACTTCTGTATCCTCCATGGCCTTCTCATTGAGAAGACAAAGAGTAGTTGTAGAGGCATGCATAACATTAAGATAAAATTTACTCACATCTTTTAACCGCTTGTTTGTGGCTTCCAGGTCCTTGGTGAGATTCAAGATGGTGCTTTCCATGCTATCTACTTGGAACTTAATTTTTCCCATAAAGTCACTAGCAGAGTGCCCTTTGTTCTCATTAGGGTCCTTCTCATTCACCTCTTCCACAACCACATTAGTTTGGGTAGCTCCCACAGGCCTAATTTCCTCCTCGACAATGTCATTGCCCGGGCTCTCTTTTCTAGGGGAGCCAACAAAACCTTCATCCTAGGCAGAGACCTCCTCCTTAGACATGAGCTCTATGATGGCTCTTTTACCCTGTTCTTTAGCAAGGTGAGTAGAGCAATGGGTAGAAGTAAGCGGGGGCTCAGAAGCAGGGCCAAAGTCCAAGTTAATCACAATCTTTTTCTGCTTCTTGAGAGGGGGCAGGGGGTCATCTCTTGGGTTAATAGAATGTTTCAGAGAGCTAAAAGTGGGCTGAGTTTTGAAAGACATAGGGATAGAAGAAGGGGTCACCTCATCCTTAGACTCGGTGGGAGTGGGCATACCCTTGTTAAGGGAGACCGAGGGTGACGTGGGATGAAGAGAGGTTTGTGAAACCTGTGGAGGTGGAGCAGGGAAAAGGGCATGATGAAAGTCATTAAAGGCAAAGGATAAGACCTTGGTGCAGATAAATAGGGTTTTCATTGAGGGAAATAGCTTCATTAACAATCTTCACATTAGCTTCTAACAAATGCAATAGGAAGAAGGAAAAATAAATTAATAGCTTGTGATGGAAATGATTTAGGAAGGGGAGGTGATAGTTATAAAATGTACTAAATCTTCCCTCCAGAGTAAAGTACTTCATCAGGAGCCTACACAGTTTTGGCCAAAAATCTGACAGCTCAGAAATAGTGCAGCTACCATTTATCAGAGTGGACATGGGGCCATCCTTGAAGAATTGTGTGAATTCCATCTTCACCTAGGTCTTCGCCATATTTTTCCACTTCCTCGCAGGCATGCCCGTGGCCTATCTAATGATGTCTTCATTAACCTGGAATGTGATGCCATTGATGGTAACTTGCCTATCATTCTTGGTCTTGGTGACCTGTCTAGAAATCATCTCATCATGGCCTTGGAGATGCTCCATGAATGACAAAATACCTCCCTCACAGTAGAAGTACATGACCATGGGATTTGAGGTGAACTCATCCTCAATATGGTCAAGTTGGATTCTTTTTCTATCCCCACCCATAGTCTTCGAAAAAGGCCATCTATAGAGAAAACTAGAATGAACTCTCTCACTAGCCTCGGCTCTTCGAAGAAACCCACAACATAAATTACAAAAGCCAAAATGAAAGCCAGATAGAGGTTTAGAAGTCATGTCAATTAGCAAGGAGCGATTAATGCTTTGATTGTCTTGGATTTTGTAAATATTAGCCATGAGTGCCACCATGGTTAAAATGTGAGAAGTACACATTAACCCACACTTAAAATAATAATTATCCTATAAAAAATCTGCATCGTATCTTTTTCCAGCCTCCAAAAATTTATTGCCTAGAGCCAATTTGAAATAATGATTGTTTTTAGAAGCCTGATTCATGGCCAGCAACCACATCAGCCATGTCATGCCTATTTCATGCTTAGCATTACGCCCCCAGTAATCCATGTGGCAGAAAAAATAATTATTGAAAGTTTTCATAAGAATGCACTGGCACCCAGTCACATCATAAGGCATCTTGCCCAAGCTTTCTTTTTTAAACATGATGAGTTTGAAAATTAGTTTCTCTCATTTCCCACCTTAGCAGGTCTTGAATGTTCTGGGCAAGTTGACCAATAGCTCTACAACATCTGAGCTCCTCCAGCTACAGTTTGATAGCTGCCATAGCATCAACCACCACATTTCCTTCCCTATAGATGTGTGTGATGGTAACCCTCTGCAAGCTATCCATAATGCCCCAGACATCTCTCAAAATGTTGTTCACTTTCAATCCAGCATTATTATCACCCATGGAGGGATCAATTATGACTTTGGTGTCACCTTCCACTTCAATGTTGTTGTAGCCAATGGACACAGCCATTTTCAATCCCCAAAGGAGAGCCACACCTTCTGCCTAGTTGACAGTGTGGTTTTGAAGGGGACCCACATAGGCCACCAATAAGAAACCATTGTGATCACGAATGACACCCCCACCAGCTTGTAGTAGATTGTGAACTGACCCATCAAAATTCAACTTATGCCAGGTCACACGAGGGGGGGGAGTCCAGATAGTGGCCTTATGGGCAGAAATTTTGGAACCATCAAACTTGGCAAACCCCTTGTCAACACCCCAAATCATAGAAGTTTTGTGATCCCACGTAGAGGGTGGAAAACTGGGTGTCTTCCAATGGGCGACCAGTAAGTTTTCCTGAAGCAATTTCAACCCAATTTGAAACACCATCATGCTATTCAACTCAGTGTCTCTGAAGATCTTGTTATTGTGTTCATTCCATAGGGACCAAAAAAGATAGGTAGAACCTGATCCCACAAGATATTTATCAGAGGGTGATGTGAGGGAGATCGCTAGTTATGGAAAAGATCACTTATATCTTTATTAGGAATCCATTGGATGATGAAGCAATGGTGGTCCAGTTTGATTAAGGGTTTTGTTATGTTTAGGGTGGCCTCTAAACTAGAAATTATTAGGGGAGCTGTTAAAGGTTGGAGTAAGACCACCTTTGGTGACATATTTCATAAAAAGAAATCTCTGAATGAGAAATTAGAAAACCTCTGAGGGCTAATGGCTACTAGGAATTTATCTCTAGACTTACTCAATGAGGAGGAAGAGGTTAGGAAAGACTAGAAAGCTACTCTGGCTAATGAGGAAATTTTTTGGAAGCAGAGGTCCAGAGTGTTGTGGCTTAAAGAGGGAGATAGGAACTCTTCCTTCTTCAATCAATCTGCCTACAAGCACAAGAGGCAGAACACTGTCAGTACTCTTAAGAATGGTAGGGGGAATGGGATCTTTGAGCCTACCTTGCTGGAAAATTTAGGTACCAACTACTTTGTCAACTCCTTTGCAGATGTGAATACTGTTAATTCTAAAACCCTTCAAAACTAGCTTATCTCTATATTACCAAAGGTGATCACTGACAACGACAACAACTCCTTATTAGCTAAAGTCATAGATGAAGAGGTTCGTAATGTTGTGTTCTCCATGAAATCCTTCAAATTCACTGGCCCTGATGGCTTTCCCCTAGCCTTTTTTCAGGACTTCTGGGACATCGTTGGGTATGATGTGACACATGCTGCCAGGGACTTTTTTAGAACTAAGAAAATTCTTAAACAACTCAATGACACTTTCATTGCCCTGGTGCCAAAATGTACTAAGCCCAAAACTATGCATGACTTCAGACCCATCAACCTCTATAACACCATGCACAAAATCTTCTCTAAGATTATGGTTAGTAGAATCAAACCCCTTCTCAAAAAATTTATTAACCCTAATCAGAAAGGGTTTGTCCCAGGTAGGGAAATGTTGGATGCTGCCATCACTACCCACAAATCATGCACTCTATCTCTCATAGCAAGGCTCTTGGTATGGCTCTTAAGCTTGACATCTCTAAAGCTTATGATAAAGTTAATTGGAGCTTCCTCTATAAGGTCCTTGCCTCCTTTTGGTTCTCTCAAGAGTTCTTAACTTTGATTAAATCCTGCACTGAAACTATCAAATTTTCTGTGATGTTTAACATCAGATCAGGTACTAAATTTTACCTTGCTAAGGGTCTTCTCCAAGGGGATCCCCTATCCCCCTATCTTTTTATTCTTCTTGCTGAGGTTTTGGGCCGTAACATGATGCAACTGGCACGGCTTCAAAAAATTGAGGGAATCAAACCCGCCTCCAACCTTCCCCTTTAAGTCCTGCAATAGTTTGTGGATGACACGTTCTTCTTCATTACTTCCTTGGTCCTTGAAGCCAGGGAGTGGAAACATATGCTACTGCTTTGGGACAACAAATAAATTATCATAAAATTAGAATATTCTTCTTTAACACTGAGCTGAAGGTGCAATCTAAGATCTTGAGAATTATGGGCTGCCAGGCTAATGCGCTTCCCACGACCTACCTTGGGCTCTATCTTACTATCAAAGAAGTGAAGGATGAGTTTTGGAATTCTATCCTCAAGTGAACTCAAAGGAAGTTGGCTGGATGGAAAGGTAAACTTCTCAGCAGCGGTGGTAAGCTCCAACTTCTTGTCACCTCTCTTCAAGGAAATCCTATCTATTTCCTTTCCATTTTCAAAATTTTAGTTGTCATGGCTGACAAGTTAGAAAATATTTAGCGCCCCTTCTTCTGGTCGGGAGCTGAAGAAAAGAGAAGATTTCCTATGGTTAGCTGGGAGAAAGTATGAAGTCCTAAACATATGGGGGGCCTTGGTCTGAGAAGAATTAACCTCAACAAAGCCCTGCTTTCCAAGTTGTCCTGGAAAATGGTTGTGAGTTTTTTTGATTGGTGCAAAATCATGGAGGCTAAATACCTTGATGGGGGATGCTTCTGTAAGCTCTTCATGGAACAAGGGCATCTGAGAGGTTCCAAAATTTGGAATAATATCCTCAAAAATAGATGTATTCTGGAGAAGGGAACTCTTTGGCAATTAGGTAATGGCATGGACATAAGGTTCTGGGAGGATCCTTGGCTTCCTAATGGTATTCTTGCTACCATGCATTTGTCCCAATTAAGAAACACTCTAACCCCAGGAGTGGGCAGCATGGTCTCCAATTTCATTAAAAATGGTAGGTGGATTGATATTACCCCTTTCTTGAGGGACAGACTAGATCTCCTCAATTTTGCTGCTAACCTCATCACCCTAATCCATTCTATCTGCATTCCCATTTTTGACAGGCCTGATGGACTTCTTTGGCACCATACCCTCCATGGTGGTTTCACCATCAAATCTACCTATAATCAGCTTACAATAACTCTTGCTGACACTACCTGCTGGAAAAAGGTGTGGCAACCACAACTCATCCCAAAGGTCAATTTTTTTCTAGTGGATTGTGCTACATGGGAAAATTCTTACTCTGGACAACCTGACTAAGAGGGGGTTTAATCTAGCCAATAGGTGTTGTTTATGTAAGAAATAAGAGGAAAGCATAAACCACTTATTTATCCATTGTGATTATGTGACTCAGCTATGACAACACTAGGTTTGTAGTTAAAGGTAACCATGACTTACCTTTTTCTTCAATTTTGAAATTTCTCATAATTGTATTTCATTAATTAGTTATGTTTATTTTTTATTATTTAATTATATTTTAGGCGGTCCCAATCTCTGCATCTTTTTTATTGCTGTCTTCTTGGCTTTTTGTGTATCTAATTGTTTTTTGTTTGTCTGATTGTTTTTCTTATTTTGGGTTTGTGATATAATGAATGGTTCATAAGTACATTATTTATTGAAATTTTTACAAATAGGGTAGCAAACTAAGTGGGCTTAACCTTGGAGGAAATTCCATGGTTAAGTGTTTGGGATGGGCTCCTAGGAAGGCCTGGTGTTTCACCCATGCGAACATCACCTAGATTCAATGAGTGCTAAGTGTTCCATTCATTTTCATGTAAGTTGGGTTCTTGCGAGGCACTACTCATGAAATATGGGACTACACATTTGAATCGTAATAGTAATATCACAATTGTTACACAATCTAAGAAACAAATTAAGTGTAGAAAAAGTTAGTGAGCTTTGACTTTTTACATATTTGAACCCTAATAGCAATATCATAATTGTTGCACACTCTAAGAAACAAATTAAACCTAGCGAAAGTTAGTCAAAACTTTTAAGTGGAAATGATAGATAGAGAAATAATATTATTCCTTTGAGTGTTAACATAGCAAATTTTCTTCATGCATATTTGGCTTTGATTTAAATCTTCTACAATTGACTTTGCTTTAAAATATTTTTTGAGAAAATGATGTTTAAATTGCCAAAAAAATACTTATAAAAGTAGTTTTAATTAAAAGTTTACATTTGGTATTTTAATCATAGACTTTTAGTTTCTTGAATGAAGTTTTTGAAGGAAAATTATTAATAAAGATATATTATTTTTTATCATTAAAGACAATTTTTAATTTAATATTTAATAAATTATTATATATATTTTAAAATATTATTAAATTTTAAATCAATATCAATTATGTTATATTTTTATGTTGATGTGCACTATTGACTTTTTATAGTCTTTTCCATTTTATTATTGTTTGTATTAATCATATTTTTATGATATATTTTGTTTGTATTTTAATTATAATAAATTATTTTATTTAGTTATTTATTAATTTAATAAATTAATTATATATTATTATTATTTTGGTTTAATATATTTTGAATTTGGATTTTTGTTTATTCAATTTTAAATTTTAAATTGGATTTAAATTTGGAATAATTCTAACTATTAATGTCAATTTTATGAAATCAACTTATCTTTTTTCTCTTTCTTAATGATTTTATTTATTATTAATGATAGTTTACCTTCCCATTAATATTACTATTGTACTTTTTATACAATTTTTTATATTCTAATTCTAATACATTAATTATATCTAAATATTAATGATCTTTGTAAACTGATTATATAAGAGTTTATTTGTGAGGCCTCACCCCGACCCATCATAGCATTTTTTATCATTCGCATTCTGATATTTATGTTTTGATACATTCATACACTTTTGGATTATTCTGACAGAGACTTATGATACTATGTTTGATGATGACTATATTATGTGGATTACATTTTGATGTGGATTAGAACCTAGAATATGTGGTTGATTTTGATTATGCATGTTTAGATATGTGAAATGATGAGAATATTGGATCATGATTAGATTTTATTATTTCATGGATGATATGTCATGATGATTATGGAATTACTATGTTTAAACATTATTGAATGAAAAATTACAATTAGAATTGAATTCTGCACATTGATTGATGTTGTTAATTATGAATTGAAAATGTATATTTCATGTGATTTTATTACCTTGGACTACTGATGCTCGCGTTTAGCATGTAGGAAAGAGAACCATGGAATTGTTTGGAGAATCAAGGCTAAATAGATGTGAACTGAGTAAGCCAATGTTTAATCTAATATGGGATTGAAAACCTTGTTGTAATGTGATCTGGTTGTAAATGTGAATTGCATATGTGTTACTAGTGTAACTTCATGTTGCCATTTAGGACATGTCATTTTGAATGTGATGTGTAATTGTTAGTGTCACTTGACACTTGTTATGTGTTTATGTAATTGACATGTCTACTAAGGTTGGTTATGTAAACCTAAGCCTAACTAACTCATTAGGAACCTGATTAAATTCCCTTGTTGGAGATACTTGCAAAGACCCACCAATTTGATCATTTAGATTTAATTATTTGCTAGCCACTTCTAGAGGCCAAAAATAGGTCCTAAGGGTCAAATTTAGAAAAATCTAAGTACCTTAGTGATAAGGGTATGGGTTAGGAATGTTTTTAACACATCTAGAACCCCCTAGTGGCCTTGGTGACCCTTTTTATGACCCATTTTCCACATGCTACGAAAATTGGATTGAGTCTTGACCTTTACCCAACTCCACACTCCTTTCCAATGTGTCATTTATGATAGGGGGCAAGGAAAAGCCAAAGGACTTTAGGGTCAAGTCTGAATTTAATGTTGGTGGGTGGGTAGAAGTTGGAGGTCTTTCTAGAGGCCCTTTGGAGAGTTAGTGGGTGTTCACCCACTCTCTAATTTTAGAGACAATTAGATTTGGAAAAGGAAGAAGGACAAGGGATAAGGATCTCAACTCAACTTCATTCTTCCATTTTTTCTTTGGATTCAAGGTTGGCGACTCTACCATGAAGGAAACTTCTTTCTTGAAACTCATGAAGAAGATTGTTATGTAAATTGTATTGTAGATTTGCTTATCTTTCTTGCCATGAAAGAGTGTTTATTGCATCTCATTTTGTTGTTTGTTGTGTTAAAAGAATATGTGAGAGCTTAGATGTATGTTCTTGTAAATCTCTCCATTATTGTGTAGGAAATGGGATTGCATCTGGATTTTGCTTCATTTCTTGTTTTCTTGTTTTTGAGAATTTTGTTTCATGGGAGTTAAGGCATTACTCACCCTTTGGAAAGGGAAGAAATGGCCTTGAGTGAAGGGGTTAGCTGGGCTCTCCATTGTAGTGAGAGTCTCTTCTCCTTGAGAAGAGGGAAAAATTCATGGAGTATGGGCTCCATGAAGCCAATTTTGTATTCTTGCATCTTGAGGATGCTAATGAGGAAAGTTGTGTATGAAATATGAATTCATGTAGCCTTGAGAGGCATGGAAATACTTTTGTGAACAATGTAAATGTTGGTATTCTCATACTTGGAAAAGCCCACCTTCACCCTTCTCAATGAGTTTGGAAAGCTCATTTGTATAGCCTTGGATGGGAGTTATGTGTTGTTGTGCATATATGTGTTGTGAAAATTTTGTATTGTATACCCATTTATCCTTGGTTCTCCAAGCTCGGGGGTGGTCTCTTTGAGATCTAGGCTGGGAGGTGAGCTTCCCATGGTTCTCCTCTTTCATTTGGGGGTTTTTGATGCCAAGATCCTTGATAAAGCTTTGGAGAGTTCTCAATGTTGTAGGGTTGTGTGAAAGAAAACTATGTTGAGGCGTTGTTGTAATTTTGTAAAAGGAAATATCTCCTTGTTAAGAGAAGCATACTTGTGGATTGTAAAATGTTTTCCTTCTCTTCATTGGGTCATAATGAAGTTGTATATTGAAATGTAATTGAGAAAAGATTGTTCTTTCTCCTTGATACTCTCATTCATGTATTGTTACCAAATTGTATTTCATTATTTAAAAATGTAAATGAAGAATCCTTATTTTCATGCCTATTCTATTCTATTCTTTGGAACAGTGAAGTTAATCTTTCATTGTAAAATGATATCCAAAGTTGACAAGAAAAACAATGTATTAGTTTCATAGAAAGTAAAGCTTTATTGGTATGAAAAGTTAGTAATCTCTTAAAGGTTTGATTGTAATTTTCAAGTTCATTACATTCAATCTCTTCTTTAACAAACTTCAATTTCAATATAAACAACACCTTAGTTTCGAAACCAATATTCCAACCTCTTTTTCCTCCAAAATGAAGCATGATAACAATGAATAATTAAACATGTTAAAATACTAATGTAAAAATCACATATTACAATTATTCAATTTATAGTCTCCTTAGTATAATACACTAATTGAATAATCAAATGCATTCAATTATCTCATCTATAAAAAGCAAAGAAATCAACATGTTAGAGGCAATGTCAAACTAAAACAATGACACTTCCCAGAATTTTAGAGCAAAAATGCTCTCTAGAATTTGTATGGGAAGGGAAATAATTCTCTTTACCACAGAGAAATTCCCATCCCAAGATACCTTTCCTAATAAGGGTTAGTATATTAACCCCTAAGTTAAACTATGTTAGTAACTAACACCTAACATAACTTGTTAATAACAATTAGTACCTAAATTAATAAAATGATTTTATATAATAACATACCCTTACACTCTTCTTCCCATAAATGGCTCCAAATATGTGTGACAGAGTTCACAATAAATAAATAAAAGGAAACTTTCTTAGACAATGTAGGAGGAAAAGGGGGGGGGGTCATGTCATCACGTACCTTGGGCTTCCCCCACCCAAATCTCACACCACCTTTCCTTCTATCCCCTCTATCATCCATTAAATGTTTGGGAAAGTTGACTTCCCAATTCCCTATTAAAATTCATTGTAAAAGGGCCAAGTTCAATATAGTTTGTGGGCCCCACACACTTGTTCTCTTGAAATATGTGCATGCCTTTTGGAGAGGGGATTTCCTTCAATATTTTTCTTTTGTAGACTTAGACTTATTTGGGGAGCATGTCCCATCACCCCACCCACTTCGCAAGTGGGTCATGGGGAAAAGGCAAATTAGGATAGGGATAGATTGTGATGGGATAGGCTAGTTTTTGTAGGTTTAGTAGGTTATGGTTAGGACTAATTTTTAGGATTTGGCATAGTCTTATTGGATGTTTATCTTAGCTATTAGTTATTAATTCTACTTTGTGATTAACTTCATAGTAAATAAATTTAATTACTAATTAATAGTTTATTAGATAATATGTCTTAGATTTTAACTATTAATAATTCAATGTGTTGAATTGGTAGGTTATTTTATCCAATTGTCATATAGTTGAAATAAGGCCATTAATAATAGTTAGTTGGGTTTCTTGTTAGATTGTGAAATTGTTATTATTAGTTGTTAATATTACTTAATTGTTATTAAATTTATTTGGGATTAAATTTCATGGTTATTAAAATTATTTAGTAATTAATAGTTTTATTGATATTATGTTAAACTTAACTAGGAATAAATCCTCTTGTCAAACTAATAGTTTATTTAATTCTATGGTTGACTAGTTTAATAGGATCATCAAAATTAATTATTTGGGTTATTTTAAATTGTCAATTTGATATTAGGCTCATAGGATATGATCTCATAAATTGATTTGTCTTAATTAAATCATTTTATTAGAAGGTGTTTAGTATGTGTTCAAGATCATAGTATAACTAATACTTCTTTGTATGCTTAGATAACATTATGTTCTAGTCAACACTATTAGGTCCATTGTCAGATTATAATTAAAATTTGATTATCGATGAAGTCATCCCTTGGACTAATATTGTAGAATAAATTTTCCATTAAGTCAGAAAAACCTTTTTCAAAAGTTATAACCTAGGTACATATACAACTTCGGTTATCGTTTAATTGGATAGTTTGGATATGTAATTAAGACCCTAGGTTGTGGCCGGTTTAACCGTAGTTGACTTATACTTAACCCTTGAATATTACTCTCTATCATCTCACTAAAAAAAAAATTGTTGCATTTTTGTTGGTAAATTTTTGGGCATGACATTATTTATTTTAAATTATAATTTTTATTAAAAAATTTATTGTGTGTGTTTGTGTTTGTGTGTCGTGAAAGGAAAAGAGTCTCAATACTTATATTAATATAATAAAATAAATATTACAAAATAGATAATTAGTAAATGATATGCTTCCTCATTTTCCATACTTGCCCACCAAAGCATTCCAACTACAATATCTGTCAAAATTCCTTTTCCATTACATTTTGATGGATCTCCATACCATGTTCCAAAGATCCCCTTTTTACATAGTTAGGAAGGCTACTAGCTTACAGTTGCCAATTTCTTTTGCTTGAAGATTTGTTAAGCCTTGTCAGCAAAACCAATTTTTGCATATCCTGCTTTTCCCAATTCAACAATTTTGCACTAGAAAGAAGTGTATGAACATCTCGCTTTTCTCAATTTGACATTGTTTCACTAGAAAAAAGTGTATGAACCTTACTCACATCCTCAATGTTTCTCAAGATCAATGGTATTTGACAGGGGCTTGGAAATCACTCAACATTTTTCCTTGAAAATGAATGTCAGATACAAAGTGGTTAGTTAACATCTTGATGGTGATCTTCTTCAGCCCTAAAAAATAATCCCCACATCCCTAATAGATGCACCTTTGGAGCAACCCCAGTAATCAATAACTATGACAGGTGTAGGAACATTTTCAATGTGCCCAAAGTGAAAGGAAGCCAAAGAGAGGAAACACTTCCAAATGATAATTCTAACAAGAGAGATGATACTAAAATTTATCTCACAACACCTTAAACTATTTCAAGCTAAATAAACACATATATAAAATGGATTATACACAAACACATAACACCAGATATACATGGGAAACCCTTGTGGGAAAAAACCCACCACTCCAAAGCCAAACTCAATTGTATTATTAGCAACAAATTTGCAACACAATCTCCAGAGCCACAACTCTCCAAGAGTAATCAACTATGATATCTAAATCTAGATTAATTATGACAGCATAACAATGCTCTTCAAAAAATTCTCTTTATCTCTCAATTCTCTACAACAATGCCTCTTGTACTTATAGAGTTTTCATACAAGAGGAAATAGTTTCTAAAGCGTCTACATTCTAAGCATCTACAAACTATTTTAGAAACTTTCTTTATGCACAACTCTTTCCTTAAAAACAAAGCAAAGAGAATAAATCAGAGAAAAAGAGAAACATTTTGTTTTCTTCTCCAAGTCCATCCTTGTGGAAGATTTCATCTTTATTTAGAATCTTTCTAAAAAGAATAAATAAAACAATAAATCATGATAAGTCTGAGTAACCTTATCCCAATAATGTCACACTTGATGAAGACCTTACAAGAGTTACTGTATCATAGCACAGGCCCTAAGGCCCATAGAACCAACACACCATCTGAGATTTTCAGTGCTCACTGGCTTTGTCAATGCATTTCCAACATTCTCCAAAGTAGAAACCTTTTCCAACTTCACCTTTCCATCTTCCACCATACCATGAACAAAATGATACTGTACATCAATGTGCTTTGTTTTGGCATGGAAAGTAGCATTCTTTTCTAAACAGATAGTACTCTTGTTGTCACAATAAATAGTAATATGTCTTGCATCAAAACCAATATCATAACACAATCTCTTAAGCCAAATGGTCTCTTTTGAGGCATGAGTACCTTCCATGTACTCTTCTTCCATAGTTGACAAAGTAGCTACACCCTATCACTTTCGCATCTAACTAATGGCACCACCAAACATCATGAAAACATATCCACTAGTGGATCTTCTTCTATCAATATCACCTACCCAATCTAAATCCACATATCCATGAATGACAATACAATATTAAAATATAGTAGGATTACCATGAAAACATAAGAAATACTCAAATGTGCACCTCAAATATCTAAACACTCTCTTAATTGCATCCCAATGCACCCTTCTAGGATTAGCCATATACAGACTAAGGACTCCCACTAGTTGGGCAATGTCTGGCCTCATAAAAACCATAACATACATCAAGCTACCAATAACAATTCCATAAGGTACTCTAGACATTTTCTCCATCTCAGTAAGAGATTTTGGATAATCCTCTATAGAAAGCTTTGTCCCATTTAACATTGGAACAACTAACAACCTGCAAGCTATCATCCTAAATTTCTTTAACACAAAGTTAACATACTTCCTTTTTCTCATCCAAATATTTCTTCTATCTCTATCTCTGATAATCTCAATCCCAAGAACATATCTAGATTCACCTAGATCTTTCATTTCAAACTACGCTCCTAATTGAGACTTCAAATCTGAAATCATTCTTTTACCATTCTCAATAAATAACATATCATCTATAGACAAGACTATGATAAGAATGTGACCATTTTCAGATTTATAAGATACACAATGGTTAGATTTAGATCTCAGAAATCCCAAAGATAGCACATAGGTGTCAAACTTTTGATACCACATTCTAGGAGATTGTTTCAAACCATACCAAGATTTCTTCAACTTACAAACAAGGTTTTCTTTACCATTCTCAATGAAATGATTTGGTTGTGACATATAGATTTCTTCCTCCAAATCACCTTGAAGGAATGTTGTCTTTAGATCCATTTTCTCAACTTTAAATTCATAAGCTATTGCTAGTGATAAAAAGAATCGAATGGATGTTAGCTTAGCTACAAGAGATAATATTTCACCATAATCAATTCCCTCCACCTATGAATACACCTTCGAGGTCAACTGTGCCTTATACTTCTCAACACTATCATCTAGACCCAATTTTTTCTTTGAACACCCATTTATATCCAACATGTTTGCATTATTTAGGCAAAGGTACTAGATCCCATGTAGAATTCTTCTTCAATGCTTCCATCTCTTCATTCATGGCCTCCATCCAGGAATCTACATCATGCATACCCATAGCCTCTCTAATAGTCCTAGGCTCATCAGTGTTAGCAATCAAAGAAAATATAAAACTAGAATCTAACATAGAATATCCAAACCTCTCGGGTGAATAACCAAATTTATTAGGTCATTGTTTATCATGAGTAGATCTCCTCAAAGTTTGAGGTTCAGGTTCTTTCTATTCTTCAAAACTTTAAGATTTTCTTAGGCTCTCCTCATTTTCAAGTCCATCAGGAGCTCGTAGTTCTTCTTCCTTAGAGGTAGCAAGAATATGAACTACTTCCTTTTCCTCCTTCTCTTCCTTCTCTGGTTACAAATCAACTATGGAAGGTTTTAGTGCACAAAATATCACACTTCTTCTATATAGAACCTTCTCTTTAACTGGATCCCAAAGCTTGTAACTTTTCACACCGACACCATAGCCAATGAAGATACACTTAAGTGCCTTGTTCTTCAACTTTTATCTTTCTCACTTGGCACATGAGCATATGCCTCATAACCAAAGACTCTGATATGTCTCAATGAGGGCTTCTTGCTAGAACACGCCTCCATGGGTATCTTCTCAACAAGTTCTAAAGTAGGAGACCTATTAATTAAATAATATGTAGTGGCTACATCTTCATCCCAAAAAATTTCTTCAAGGCCAACACCACTTAGAATACTCCTAGTCCTCTCTATCAATGTTCTGTTCATCCTCTCTATAACTCCATTTTGTTGTGGATTGTATGGAGTTGTTTTATCTCTCTCAATTCCATGATCCTTACTGAACCTGTCAAATTCTGCTAAAAAAAACTCACATTCATTATCAATCCTCAAACACTTAATTTTTCAACTAGGCTGATTTTCAACAAAGGATTTAAATTCCTTAAACCAACTAAAAACTTTAGATTTACTTCTGAGGAAATACACAAATGTCCTTCTACTATAATCATCTATGAATGAGATAAAATACAAAGATCTAGATATTGAAGGAAGATTAACTAGACCAAACACATCTAAATGAATATAATCCAAAACTCCAGAAGACTTATGAGAACTACAATAAATGGGATCACAATGATGTTTACCATAAATACAATGTTTAAAGAAGTCAAACTCCATATTACAATCATCAAGTCCTTCAATAAGGCTCTTATTTTCAAAGCTCTAAGACCCTCCTCATGAATGTGACCAAGTCTTTGGTGTCATAACATTGTCTTCTCAGTAGAGAGTTTCATCTGAAAAGTATTAGCACCCTTAGGTACCTAGAAAGCATGACCATCATATGTAGAAACAGTGGTCTTCTTCTTTTCTTGATCTTCTAGTGATGATGAAGAATCCAAAGCCCTTTTCTTCTAGACTTCATAGAAGTGTCAATGAATTGAATTGTGCATGAATCCAGCCTATACAAGGTGCCCATCCTAACACCCTTAGAAAGAACCATAGAGCCTCTTGTCATCTTGCATCCAACACTCAAGAAAATAACCTGGACACCCACATCACCAAGCCTGCTGACTAAAAGTAGGCTTCTTGCCAAATGAGGGATATGTTGTACACCATTGATCCCCTTCATTCTACCATCAGGGAATATAATCTTGACTCTACCATGTCCAAAAATATTCATGTGAGATTTATCACCCAGATACACCTTTCCACCATCAAACTCTTCATACTTTAAAAACCAATCTCTGTGAGATGTCATGTGGAAATAAACACCTGAATCTATTAACCACACATATTATGATGCATGTGTTGCCAAGGTTGCAACAAAACAATCTACATAATCTTGAGAAGATTTATCAATGTCAGAATCAGAGTAATCCTTTTTACCTTTATTTTTCTTCTTCTCTTTCTAGTCTTTTCGAAGATGACTAGGTTTTCCATAATTCCAACATTTTTCCTTGGACTTTTTCCTAGGAGACTTGGATCTCCTAGGAGATTTGGATTTTCCCTTCTTGTCCTTTTTCTTTCTTTTCTCCATTGTTATACCATGATAACTAGGGCCTCCTTAGCCATTTCAGAAGATTTTCTTTGCATCTCTTCAGATAACAACAAACCAACCACATCCTCCAATTTGAAAGTGGTTATTGTACTTCCAATAGCCATAACAAGGTGATCCCATGAGTCTGACAAAGAACATAACAGAAGCATGCATTTATCTTGATCATCAATATTATCACCAATAGAATTCAACTGAGAAATTAGCATATTATATGCATTCAAGTGATCAGCAACACAGTCTCCTTCCTCCATTCTCAAAGAATACAACTTATTTCTTAGAAATAACTTATTTACCAAGGATTTTCCTTGATAAATATCACAAAGATTCATCCAAAGAACAACTGTAGTCTTCTCTTCATGAAAATTTATAAGTACAGAATCAACCAAACAGAGTCTTATCAGACCCTTGGCTTTTTGATCCATCTTATCCCAATCTTCCTGTGATGTAGTTTGAGGTTTCGTTGAAGAAATTGTAGCCCATAGATCTCTATCTACAAGCATGTCCTCCATTTTAAGTTTCCATAACTCAAAATTTCTTCCATTAAACTTATCCATCTCTACTCTATTGGATGTGCTTTCCATATCTAGCCCGCAATAATATTATGAAAAATAAATCATCTACAAAAATCCCACTGAAACTAGATCGTCACAAAAAACCCGTCTACCCAACAACAATAACAAAGCTAGCCAAGCTCTAATAGAAATTAAAAGGAAGCCAAAGTGCGAATATGCTTCCAAATGCTAATCCTAATAGGAGAGATGATGCTTAAATTTATCTCACAAAACCTTAAGCTATTTCAAGCTAAATAAACACATGCATAAAATGGATTATACACAAACACATAACACCGTATATACGTGGGAAACCCTTGCGGGAAAAAACCCACCACTCCAATGCAAAAATCAATTGTATTATCATAAAAAAAGTTACAATACAATCTCCAGAGCCACAACTCTCCAAGAGTAATCAGTTGTGATATCTAAATCCTAAATAATTCCAACATCATAACAATGCTCTTCAAACAATTCTCTCTATCACTCAATTCTCTACAACAATACCTTGTACTTATAGCATTTTCATACAAGAGGAAACAATTTCTAAAGCATCTAAAAACTATTTTAGAAAATTCCTTTATGCACAACTCTTGCCTTACAAACAAAGAAAAGGGAATAAATCAGAGAAAAAGGGAAGCACTTTGTTTTCTTCTCTAAGTCCATCCTTGTGGAAGATTTCATCTTCATTTAGCATCTTTATAAAAAGAATAAATAAATAAATAAATCATGATAAGGCTGAGTCACCTTATCACAACACAAAAGTCCTTCAGGATTTAGTGTAAGAATGACTGACACCACTATGCTCAAATTTTTGGTCTACTTCACTTTGAGTAACCCTTGTTAGGAAAGCGAAAAGCAGAAACACCTTCCAAATGTCAAACTTTTAAAGGAGAAAATTAGAGATGACTTTTCACCATAGATTTAGACATACAAATTACAGATCAATGCTTTATTAGGTGTTCTTTTTACAGTCTCTATTATGACATCATCACAGAGTACCAAATCAAATAGTCCCCATGTAACATAAAATAAATTATTTATAATTGATCCTTTTGGGCATCATATTTAATATCATTTGTTTTTTATTAAGTAAAATAGGTTTTATAGGGTGCCTCAAACCCGTAGCCGATAAAGGGAGACAGTCAACAGAAAGAGAACAAAATAAGAAAAACAACCAAGAAGTTGGCCACAAGCCAACTAAAGACTAAGAAGCCATAGCAGAACAGGGCCGGTCAATTTTTTATGATTCCCTCGGTACTTTGGAGTCTTTCCTTTTCAAGGAGATACTTTTCTTCACTTGGGATATCTTTTCCTTGTCACCATGCCATCTTAATCCTTCATGATAGCCAGGTTGGCAAACCAATCAGAAGTGTTGTTTCCTTCTCTGTACACATGAGAGATGTACACCTTATGAAATGAATTAAGGATAGCATGGGTTTCTTCTATGATGTTGGATATTTTCCAAGAGGGAGAGTGAATAAGGTTTAAGAAGTTCATTATGTTCATTGAATATCCTTCGAGCTAGAGCTTCTTGACCCTAATTTCTTGGGCAAGTTTGGGGACTTGGAGAGCCGCACAGGCTTCAGCAAAGTGATTGGATTGAGAGTCCAAAGGTAAGATGACAGCCACCAGGCCAAAACCAAACCAATTTATAATAATCCCTCTACTACCCACAAGATTGGGGTTCCCTTTGGAAACTCTATCAAAGTTGAATTTCTCCCAACCAGTCATGGGGCAGCTCAAGATACAATTCTATCTTTTCTCCTAGGTCGCTACCTTAGTCCTTCATGCAAGATGGTCAGTTCTCCTACAATAGAAAAAGTTTTCCTTAACAACATGTTGGATTTTATCGAAGATAATTTTGGGGAGAGAGGAACAGTCTCAGAAGATGTGATTTTTGCACTCTTCCAGACACCCCAGCAAAGGTGAGGAAGGATCCATGTGCAGTAAGTCTAGAAGTTTGGATTAAATATATTGAAGGACCATTGAGAGAAAAGATCTTGGAAAGATAGGGGGAAGCACCAGGTTAAGTCCAGGGCCAAGAAAAGACATTTCCAAATATTACTAACAAAAGAGCAGTGAATAAATAAGTGATCCACCATTTCATCTTGGCATATACAGAGAACACACCTATTGGGAATCTAGAATTCATGCTTGATGAGATTGTCGATAGTGAGGATACGATTCTAGAGTAGGATCTAGAAAAAAACATTGATTTTGGGCATAAGACTTGGAGTCCAAGATTTAGCCCACAATGGATTGGCATCTTGGATTTGAGGTATCATTTTTTAACCACTTCTCTTTGAGATATTTAAACAACCTAGTTCAAAAATGGTTTGATTCGGTTCAGAAAAGGTTCCTCATTGATTCAAGAGTCTATCTTTTTAGGGCATCGAAGAGGGTCTTCAAACTCTCTTCAAAATCCTAATAGTACTCATGATTGGGCCAATCATCACCATATTATTTATCTCATTACAATAATAAACTAGCTCACACACACACACACACACACACACACACACACACACACACACACACACACACACACACACACACACACACACACACATACACACACATATATATATGTTGAGAGTAATCCTTCTCGAGTTGCCTATTTTCATCAACCCTAACCCAAACAAACTTTACAATTTCATGAAAATAGGCACCTCAAGAAGGATTACTCTTGGTCTGTGTGTGTGTGTGTGTGTGTGTGTAGGGTATGTGCAAGATCATGAGGGGCCAAACTATGCCCTTAAGTCACAATGAAAAATCAGCAAATTAGGGTTAGTCAAATTGACGTAAAAATTTCAACTAGCTATGAACCTAATATCAAAATGTTGTAAGAATAGAATCTGTAGAAAATTGAATGTAGTTTCTAAACTACTAGGCCTTTTTTGAGAAAAAGTTAGTATGATTAGTGAAAAGTATAGATTTCAATGCAGCAGTACAAAAAGTTTAGGAAAAAAATAAGAAGTAGGTGTATGTCTAACCGTCTTAATTATAATCAAATGATAATATTTTATTATAAGATTTTGTATATAAGTAGTAGACTCATGCCCGGATGTGATGCATATTTTTTTTGTAATTTTATTCCAAAAAAATAATTAATTATGAATTTTCTGCTACAACATTTTTTAGAATTAAAAAACTCCCGTGTCTAACCACCTTAACACATTCAAAACTTTACAAAATTCAATTTTATTTTTTTTCGTTATAGTAGGCGAAGCATAGAATGTGACACATTTTTTGGATTTCAAAAATGTTATACCATTTGAAAGTTATTGTCATTTTTCAATCAGTATATAAATCAGCACTTTAGAGGTAGCCCAATTAGAAAATAACTAATAATTACTTACCGAATTCAAAATTTGACAGCAATTATATCGATAGAAAGCTGATAATAATCTCCTTAAGATAGCCTTTTCATTTTATCAAATTTGGGTGAAAAAAAAGTCGTCAGCTACATTGTCAAAGTCTGGAACTCAGAGAAAGAAGGGGAAAACATGTATTTGAGACATTCCAATAGTTGACCATGTAGGTTTGGTGCACAAAGCAATACCGAGCCTAATCGGGTACCCGATATTTACCCGAATATGACGCAGAATTTTGAATTTTCACTTTGCCTCCACTTTCTCCCTCCCATTTGTCCATCCTTCATAAACTATATATTAGTTATATATTAGATATATATTAGATATATTAAATATTATATAATATCAATTATATATTAAATATTATATAATATCAATTATATATTAAATGTTATATAATATATATTTTACATTAAATATTATTTAATATATATTAATATTAAAAACTATATATTAGATTATATATTATATATATTAAATATTATTTAATTATATATTAATATCGAAAACTATATATTAGATTAAATATTATATATTAAATATTATATAATATACATTTTACATTTTAAATATTATTTAATTAATATGATTCTGAGCATGAGCATGAGTCCCTACAAGGGCATAGTTCTGCCTTTTACAGGTGTCGAAAACCCTAGCTACGCAGAAATGGAGGCTTTGAAGAATAGTTCACTGGAGGCAGATTATAGAAGCAAAGGGCAAGAGAATCACTCTGTTTCCACCGCTTGTGGCTGTGAAATGGTATCTTTCCTTGCTTTTTCAATTGGAATGCTAAATTGCAAAGGTTCTTGAAATAGATTCTGGTCACCAGACAATTGTACCATTCCTGTTGATAATTCAGCAGCTCAACAGAGTCATTGGGAGGTTAAACAAGAACAACCGAATGGACCTTTGAACTGGCTAAAGATTATGGAGAGCGGGGAAGGGTTTGGTAAAATGAGTAGTTGTACTAGAAATTATGCAGGCACCATAGAACTGACCGCATTAATAAATTTAAAGAAGAGATCAGCGGCGGCGTGACATTATGAGGAAAGCCTTGCCATTTCGATGGTGCTGCCCTGATATTATGAAGAATGTGTTACCGCTTCAATGCCAGAGCCACCTCTATCTCAGACTTTTTCCATTGCTTCTCATTAGTACTTTGAGATATGGTAGGGATTGCAGGCTTTTGCATAGCATAGTCCATAAACTCTCTATAAATCATCATGCATTATAGTATTTTGCGTGTTTCTAAATGACTTACTCAAAGAATTTAATTTTTACCATAATTTTGGATCCATAGATTGTTATTTTGCACTTGGAGAGAAGTGGTGGATTGCAAGAATTTGATAAATTTGGTTTATCTCATTTTCTTTCTCTACCATTTCTGAGTAATACAATTTTGTTTTTGTTCGTCTCCAATGATTTCGTCTAAAGTTAATGAATTTTTTAAGATAATTTTGTCTGAAGTTTTAACGAAATTTATTCCATGGATGCTAATGAAATCTCTTCCATGAATGCTGATAAGATGTTTAAATTTAGAGTTAATAAATTCTATAGCTTGAATGTTCTTTGTTGTAGAAGGTTATTTTCATGGTTTTTCATTCATGCAATTCCCTAATAGTTTCATTCTTAACAGAATTCATAACTAGATTTTGAATTTACCAATTTTCTTCTTGCTCCATGCAATATTTTCTCCTCCACTGAACATTTTGTAATCAGTTGATATACAATCACATTTTTCTCTTGGCCAATTCTATGGGCTCTTGATTGAGCCTTTAGATCCACAAAAGGGTTGAAATCTAGATCAGGTGGAAGAGTAGTATTAGCAAGAAGTCATTCACTAACATTTCATTTGGGTCATGGGGACTCTCTAGGGGTCCTAGTACACCTTATCATGCATTAGGACCCCTAGGGAGTCCCCATGACCCCTTTTGATACAATGGAATGCTCAAGTGTATCTTAAGGGGTCTTAGGACACCTTAAGATACACTTGAGCATTTCAATATGTCAAAAGGGGTCATGGGGACTCCCTAGGGGTCCTAGTATGCCTTAACAAGCATGAGGACCCCTAGGAAGTCCCCATGGCCCCCCTTTTGACACATTCGAATGCTCAAGTGTGTCTTAAGGGGTCCTAGGACCCCTTCAAACACACTTGAGTATTTCAATGTGTCTAAAGGGGTCATGAGGACTCCCTAGGGGTCCTAGTACACCTTATCATGTGTTAGGACCCCTAAGAAGTCCTGATGACCCCTTTTCACACATTAGAATGCTCAAGTGTGTCTTAAGGGGTCCCAGGACCCCTTCGGACACACTTGAGCATTCCAATGTGTCAAAAGGGGTCATGGGGACTCCCTAGGGGTCCTAACATGTGATAAGATGTACTAGGACCCCTAGGGAGTCCTTGTGACCCCTTTTGACACATTGGAATGCTCAACTGTGTCTTAAGGGGTCGTAGGACCCCTTAAGACACACTTGAGCATTCCAATGTGTGAAAGGGGGTCATGGGGACTGCATAAGGGTCCTAGTATGCCTTATCACATGTTAGGACCCCTAGGGAGTCCCCATGACCATTTTTGACACATTGGAATGCTCAAGTGTGTCTTAAACATTTGTAGGACCCCTTAAGACACACTTGAGCATTCCAATTTGTCAAAAGGGCTCAAGTGTGTCTTAAGGGGTCTTAGGATCCCTTTGGAAATACTTAAGCATTCCAATATGTCAAATGGGGTCATGGGGACTCCCTAGGGGTCCTAGTACACCTTATCATGTGTTAGGACCCCTAGGGAGTCCCCATAACCCCTTTTGACACAATGCAATGCTCAAGTGTGTCTTAAGGGGTCCTACGACCCCTTAAGACACACTTGAGCATTCCAATGTGTCAAAAGGGGTTATGGGGACTCCCTAGGGGTCCTCACATGTGATAAGGTGTACTAGGATCCCTAGGGAGTCCCAATGACCCCTTTTGACACATTGGAATGCTCAAGTATGTCTTAAGGGGTCCTAGGGATCCCTTAAGACACACTTGAGCATTCCAATGTGTCAAAAGGGGTCATGGAGACTCCCTAGGGGTCCTAACACGTCAAAAGGCATACTAGGACCCTTAGGGAGGACCCCTTAAGACACACTTGAGCGTTCCAATGTGTCAAAAGGGGTCACGGGGACTCCCTATGGGTCCTAGTATGCCTTATCACATGTTAGGACCCCTAGGGAGTCCCCATGACCCCTTTTGACACATTGGAATATTCAAGTGTATCTTAAGGGGTCCTAGGACCCCTTAAGACACACTTGAACATTCCAATGTGTCAAAAGGGATCATGGGGACTCCCTAGGGGTCCAAACAATTGATAAGGCATACTAGGACCCCTAGGGAGTCCCCATGACCCCTTTTGACACATTGGAATGCTCAAGTGTGTCTTAAGGGGTCCTAAGATGCCTTAAAACACACTTGAGTATTCCAATGTGTCAAAAGGGGTCATGGGGACTCCCTAGGGGTCCTAACATATCATAAGGCATACTACGACCCCTAGAGAGGACCCCTTAAGACACACTTGAGCATTTCAATGTGTCAAAAGGGGGTCATGAGGACTCCATATGGGTCCTAGCATGCCTTATCACATGTTAGGACCCCTAGGGAGTCCCCATGACCCCTTTTGACCAATTGGAATATTCAATTGTGTCTTAAGGGGTGCTAGGACCCCTTAAGATAGACTTGAACATTCCAATGTGTCAAAAGGGGTCATGGGGACACCCTAGGGGTCCTAACACTTGATAAGGCATACTAGGACCCCTAGGGAGTCCCCATGACCCCTTTTGACACATTGGAATTCTCAAGTGTGTCTTAAGGGGTCCTAGGACCCCTTAAGACACACTTGAGCATTCCAATTTGTCAAAAGGGCTCAAGTGTGTCTTATGGGGTCTTAGGACACCTTCGAAAACACTTGAGCATTCCAATGTGTCAAACAGGGTCATGAAGACTCCCTAGGGGTCCCAGTACACCTTATCACGCTTTACGACCCTTAAGGAGTCCCCATGACCCCTTTTGACACATTGGAATGCTCAAGTGTGTCTTAAGGGGTCATAGGACCCCTTAAGACACACTTGAGCATTCCAATGATTCAAAAGGGGTCATGGGGACTCCCTAGGGGTCCTAACGCGTGATAAGACATTTTA
>BSBK01003317.1:265000-397500 GCA_027943335.1 Chamaecyparis obtusa
ACATGAGAGTTGGCTTGTTTTTGCCCCATATGTTTTCAATACGATTGGGATCATTGTGAGTCAAGTGAGTGGGTGGATGCATGGGTTCCATAGTATCTGACTCCTTTATCTTTGACACTCTGTATAAGAAATGATGACATGGACACTTCAGTTGACTATGACCATCTTTGAGATCTTCTGAAGCCAGAAGATGTTTTTGCATTGGTTGCATAGTAGGGGAATGATGAGAGGTCAGATTATTGGTTAGCACATTGTGTACAAGGTAAACAAAAGCTTGTACAACCGATGATAGATGGTGATGGGTTCACATATCCTACTGGTTCAGTTATTGTTGCGGGAACATGGCTGTGAACATACATGATTAGAAAGAATGAAGTTCCTACATTTGAAGACTATGAGAAGCACAAAACTATTCTCATGTATTCACACCTTGTTATAGCAACAAATTTCAAGTTGTCAAAGCATCAAGGAAGACCAAAGACAAAAGAACTTTGGACTATTACTAATGCTGATTATGAAGCACTATTGGAGACCCTGAAGTAAAGAGATGACCCTTCAGGAACACTTGACTAGGTAATAAGTTAACTTAGTGCATTGTTTTCTAAGTTCATTAAGCTTAATTTCAATACATTAATTTGACCTTTCTTAGATTGTATTTTGAGTCAATAAACTTGGTTTTGTATGTGGATTGTAACTTGTGCAGGAGCACCTATGAAGATGCCTATGGTCACCATGGATCCAATTAGAGATAGAAGGACAAAATGATCCTTAATGGTTATTTGAGATCTTCTGAAGCCTATAATGGCAATTTGTAACAATCAATTTGATTTAAAAGTTAAATGTCCTAAAACTCTTCATAAGGACTTATGACCAAAATCATGTATGGGTGGCCAATAGTGCCAAGAAGGAATCTTACATGTCATATACTTATGTCATTTGCTTGGTTTGAATTTGTACATGTTTGATTGTTGTTTCTAATGCTTTCAGGATATTATTTTTTATCATTTCAAACAATCTATAAAAGTTAAACCTCAAACATAATAATCTCCACAGTTCAAATTTCACAAGCTTAATCATGATTAATTTCATAGTTCAAATTTCAAACATACCACTAATAGTCAGTTGAAAGTGGCTCAGCAACATATCTTTCAAACTGGCAATGATCTTCCATGGCTTGTATCTTCGACCTCGTGATAGGTATTGAAAAACCATTAGGTTCTACGAGATCATGTTTCTGAGGTCTACAATAACTTCTCTCAATTTTGGGCGATTCAACTTCATTTGCATTTGGCAAGGTGATCTCAGTCAATGCCAAAACTTGCAGCGAGGGTCAGTTGAAAGTGGCTCAATAGCGTATCTTTTAAACCATCTGACCTAGCATCAAACCATCTACTCCATCATCTCTAGTTGGCTAGGTAAATTCTAGTGACAACC
Organism: Chamaecyparis obtusa; assembly: GCA_027943335.1. NCBI lineage: Eukaryota > Viridiplantae > Streptophyta > Pinopsida > Cupressales > Cupressaceae > Chamaecyparis > Chamaecyparis obtusa. The sequence goes on from BSBK01003317.1 coordinate 266,435, forward strand.
CCATTCTGCCCATAGAGTCACCGAAATGCTCGCGACCATGCTCAACCCAAGTGACCCCAAGGTGCACTAAGCATGATTGGGTAGAAATCTTCTAGGGCTCATATCTCAGACCTCATGAGAGATATTGACAAACCATTAGGTGCTATAGGATCATGTTGTTGAGATCTACAATAACCTCTCTCAGTTTTGGGGGATTCAACTTCATTTTCATTTCTCAAGGGCATCTCAGTCGATGCCAAAACTTGTAGTGAGGGTCAGTTGAAAGTGACTCAGTAGCGTATCTTTCAAACCATCTAACCTACCATCAAACAGTCTACTCCATGGGCTCTAGTTGGCTGGCTAAATTCTAGTGACAACCCTATTCTACCCACAGAGTCACTGGAACGCTCTCAACCACACTCGACCCAAGTGACCCCAAGGTGCACTAAGCATGATTGGGCAGCGATCTTGCAGGGCTCATATCTCAGACATCATGAGAGGTATTGACAAACTATTAGATGCTACAGGATTGTGTTTTCAAGGTCTACAATAACCTCTCTTAGTTTTGGGTGATTCAACTTCATTTGCATTTGGCAAGGTGATCTCAATCGATGCCAAAACTTGCAGTGAGGGTCAGTTGAAAGTGGTTTAGCAGCGTATCTTTTAAACCATCCAACCTGGCATCAAACCATCTACTCCATCAACTCTAGTTGGCTAGGTAAATGCTAGTGACAACCTCATTCTTCCCACAGAGTCAACTGAATGCTCGTGACCACGCTTGACCCAAGTGACCCCAAGGTGCACTAAGCATGATTGGGTAGCGATCTTTCAGTGCTCGTATCTCAGACCTCGTGAGAGGTATTGACAAAATATTAGGTGTGCTAGGATCATGTTTTTGAGGTCTACCATAACCTCTCTCAGTTTTGGGTGATTTGACTTCGTTTGCATTTGGCAAGGCGATCTCAGTTGATGCCAAAACTTGTAGTGAGGGTCAGTTGAAAGTGGCTCAGCAGCGTATCTTTCAAACCATTTGACCTGGCATCAAATTATCTACTCCATCAACTCTGGTTGGTTTCTTAAACACTAGTGACAACCCTGTTCTCCCCACAAAGTCACTGGAACGCTCGCGACCATGCTCGACCCAATTGACCCCAAGGTGCACTAAGCACGATAGGGCAGTGATCTTCTGGGGCTCATATCTTGGACCTCATGAGAGGTATCAACAAACTATCAAGTGCTACGAGATTGTGTTTTCAAGGTCTACAATAGCCTCTCTTGATTTTGGGTGATTTGACTTTGTTTGCATTTGGTAAGGTGATCTCAGTCGATGCCAAAGCTTGCAGTAAGGGTTAGTAGAAAGTGACTCAGCAACGTATCTTTCAAACCGTCTGACCTGGTATCAAACCGTTTGCTCCATCGGCTCTGGTTGGCTAGGTAAACACCATTAAAAACCCCATTCTACCCACAGATTCATTAGATTGCATGCGACCACGCTCGACACAAGTGACCCCAAGGTGCACTAAGCATGATTGGGCAATGATCTTTCAGGGCTCGTATCTCAGACCTCATGAGAGGTATCAACAAACTGTTAGGTGCTACATGATCATGTTTTCAAGGTCTACAACAACCTCTCTTGGTTTTGGGTGATTCAACTTTGTTTGCATTTGGCAAGGTGATCTCAGTCGATGCCAAAACTTGCAGTGAGGGTTAGTTGAAAGTGGCTCAGCAGCGTATCTTTCAAACAGTTTGACCTGGTATCAAACTGTCTACTCCATTAGCTCCAGTTGGCTAGGTAAACACTAGTGACAACCCTTTTCTACCAATAGAGTCATCAAAACCCTCGCGACCACACTCGACCCAAGTGGCCCCAAGGTGCACTAAGCATGATTGGGAAGTGATCTTCTAGGGCTCATAGCTTGGACCTCCTGAGAGGTATCAAAAAACCATTAGGTGTTATGAGATTTTGTTTTTGAGGTCTACAATAACCTCTCTCAGTTTTGGGTGATTCGACTTCATTTGCATTTGGCAAGGCGATCTTAGTCGATGCCAAAACTTGCAGTGAGGGTCAATTAAAATTGGCTCAACAGCATATCTTTCAAACCGTTCAACTTGGCATCAAATTTTCTACTCCATCAACTCTAGTTGGCTAGGTAAATGCCAGTGACAACCCTGTTCTACCCACAGAGTCACCGGAATGCTCACGACCACGCTCGACCCAAGTGACCCCAAGGTGCACTAAGCACAATTGGGTAGCGATGTTCTGGGGCTTGTATCATAGACCACATGAGAAGTATCAACAAATTTTTAGGTGCTACAGGATTATGTTTTCAAGGTCTACAATAACCTCTCTTAGTTTTGGGCGATTTGACTTCATTTGTATTTGGAAAGGTGATCTCAGTCGATGCCAAAATTTGTAGTGAGGGTTAGTTGAAAATGGCTCAGTAGCGTATCTTTCAAACCGTCTGACCTGGCATCGAACCATCTACTCCATCAACTCTGGTTGGCTAGGTGAACATTAGTGACAACCCAATTCTTCCCACAGAGTCACCGGAATGCTCGCGACTACGCTCGACCCAAGTGACCCCAAGGTGCACTACGCACAACTGGGTAGCGATCTTTCAGGGCTCATATCTTAGACCTCATGTGAGATATCAACAAACCATTAGGTGCTATGGGATCATGTTTTTAAGGTCTACAATAACCTCTCTTAGTTTTGGGTGATTCCACTTTGTTTACATTTGGCAAGGCAATCTCAATCGATGCCAAAACTTGCAGTGAGTGTCAGTTGAAAGTGGCTTAGTAGCGTATCTTTCAAACTGTCTGACCTGGCATCAAACCGTCTACTCCATTGACTCAAATTGGCTAGGTAAACACTAGTGAGAACCCCATTCTACCCATAGAGTCACCGGAACACTCACGACCATGCTCGACCCAAGTGACCCCAAGGTGCACTAAGCATGATTGGGCAGCGATCTTCTAGGGCTCATATCTCAAACCTCATGAGAGGTATGAACAAACCATTAGGTGCTACAGGATCTTGTTTTCAAGGTCTAAAATAATATCTCTCAATTTTGGGTGATTCAACTTTTTTTGCATTTGGCAAGCCGATCTTAGTCGATGCCAAAACTTGAAGTGAGGGTCAGTTGAAAGTGGCTTAGAAGCATATCTTTCAAACTATCTGACATGGCATCGAACCATCTACTCCATCAACTCTAGTTGGCTAGGAAAACACTAGTGATAACCCCATTTTTCCCACAGAGTCACTTGAACGCTCATGACCACACTTGGCCAAAGTGACCCCAAGGTGCACTAAGCATGATTGGGCAGTGATCTTTCAAGGCTTGTATCTCAGACCTCGTGAGAGGTATCAACAAACTGTTATGTGCTAAAAGATCATTTTTTTGAGGTCTACAATAACCTCTCTCATTTTTGGGCAATTCAACTTTGTTTTCATTTGGCAAGGTGATCTTAGTCGATGCCAAAACTTGCAGTGAGGGTTAGTTGAAAGTGGCTCAGTAGCGTATCTTTCAAATCGTCCAACCTGGCATCAAACCATCTACTCCATTAGCTTTGGTTAGTGAGGTAAACACCAATGAAAACCCCATTCTACCCACAGAGTCAGTGGAACACTCGCGACCATGCTCAACCCAAGTGACCCCAAGGTGCACTAAGCACATTTGGGCAGCAATCTTTCAGGGCTTGTATCTTGAACCTCATGAGAGGTATCAAAAAACCACTAGGTGCTATAGAATCATGTTTTTGAGGTCTATAATAACCTCTCTTAGTTTTAGGCGATTCCACTTCATTTGCATTTGGCAAGGTGATCTCAGTAGATGCCAAAATTTGTAGTGAGGGTTAGTTGAAAGTGGCTGAGCAGCATATCTTTCAAACCCTCTAACCTAGCATCAAACCATCTACTCCATCAGCTTTGGTTTGCTGGGTAAACACTAGTGACAACCTCATTTTGTTTGATGGAGCCTTAATTTTTTACAAAAATTAGGGCCTCCATTTGAGAAATAATTTTGGAGATTTGATAAGATTGTCAATGATGTCATTGAAGGTTTTTTGGTTGCTCACAAGATATACGAACACATACTATTAAGTGGAGGTAAAAACTAAGACAAATAGCAGAGACTATTGAATAAATAGCATCGACAACTATGCAACTTGGCAATGTTGGAACATTAAGCATCATGATCAACATTCAAATGGAGTGAAGTATACACACTAGCAATTAATGATCAAAGTCAACCCAAATAAATTTCATTTCCTCATAGATGTTAACAGCTACAGCATATTACAAAGATGACAAACATATTATTTGGAAGAATATTACAAGAGGCGGTAAAGTAAAACTCATCATGAATGTCTAGTCAGCAATAATCAACCCATGAAGCAACAACTTCATCAAATGAAGTGAACACAACATGAGTTAAAGACTGATTAAACATATGCGTATGAAGACATTCGAAGGAGCCATGCAGTAATAAAAAATAAATATACACAGTGTTGAGCATAGGTCGAAGGCAGTATTAAAATCATTCAATGAACATTTGAGAGATGATATATTCAAGAGATGTGTTTTTGTAAGTCTGAGGGATATCTTGATGTGCAAGCAATCCTATATTATACACAATGGAAAATTCAATAGTCATGTTGGTACCCTTAAAAAATTTTGAGCAATGGGACACATTAGCATGCATTTGTATTATTTTTGCTTTCAGGATGCATGTGGGAACTGGGTGTTTTCCAGGTGGTTTCACAAAATTTACTTGTCCATTGCCTTTCATCCTATCGAGTTGTTTTGAGTCCTTAGATGGCATGTTCAAATGGGTTTGCATCAATTCATTTCTAGGAGGTCTCTAAGTCAAAAAATGCGTAAGTGTAAAATTCACTGGGAAGGGTCACTTTGATGTTGAATAAAATGCACCCTAGAGAGCGTCATAAAAATATGAGCCTAGCGTCTTGTTTTAAACTTTGCATACTCTCTATGTGTCAGGTTTTAGGCCTCTGTGATAAGTTTTGACCCCGTTTATTCATCCCCTTCCAGAGGTGTTTTCTAGTTTCTGCACTTGGCCCTTTTCCTAGTTTTGTCAGGAACCCTGTTTGACATGTTCTAACTTGTAGCTGATGGATTGGTAGAAAGGTTTTAATAATTTCCCTACATTATAGACAATTTTTACTCTACCCCTGTCAGTTTGTAGCTCATGATGAATCCATCTGATGAGAAATTGAAGCTGATTCCATTTGCAGCTTTTGTGTTTTGCACTGTTTCATTATTCACCAGTTTTCTAGAGTCCTATTTCAACTATGAATAACTCATGCCCTATTGATCAGGTCATCAGTATGTTTGTCTCAGTGTATAGTAGACATAAAATACTTTCATGCTGTAAGATTGTGGCTCTTGATGCATTCATTTGGTCAATTTGCCAGATCTTTTCTGTTTGCAAAAAGTGCAAATTGCCCAGTTATATTTTCTGCAAGTTTGTCAGAGGCCTTCTTTGCCTGCTAATAACTTTTCATAGCATTATCCTATTGTCAAAATTCTTGTTGTCTTGTATTGCTGACAAGTTATATTATATCTCATTCTGATTCGAGCATCCTACCAATCCATTCGTGCACTTTTCAAGGCTAATTCCAGATGCAGTTTATCAAGTTCTGACAGTGTGTTGGTAGGATCAGAATGAAAAGGGAAACTTCAAAGGTTAATAACTTTTACATCAGATACAGTCAAGGGATGTCATTTTGCAGAGTGATTCTATGTATCTCAAGGTTTATGTCAGTCACGTGATGAGATTTGTTCAGGTGATTTGGTCAGTTTTCAAAGCCAGTTCTAGAGCCAACTTAAGTGATTTCAGATAGAGCAGAAAGGCAATGTTTTAAGTGGCTAACTTTGGTCAATTTTATCTTATGGTTTGGGTCTCTTTGAAATTTCTTCTTTGACATGCATATTTGTTTGTTGGAGGTGAACATGTGTGCTCAGTGACATGATCCTATGATAGCTATTGGCTAGTTTTTAAGGCCGCTCCCGGATGTCAGCTAATGTTATTTGACAATCTTTGCAAAGGGTAAAAGTGAAATAAATGGCCTAGACAAGATAATGCCATGGTGTGTGAGAGCAAAGGAGTGTGTCGCTAGTGTGAGTTATCACTAAGATTGAGCACAAGATATTTGTGTACGTAGAAATGGCTAGTGTTACTGGTGTTCATTTATCATTATTGTTTTCTAGAGGGCAATGCATCAAGGTCTTGTCTCAGAGTTTGAGAAAATCAAAGCAAAGTGATTTTGTGATGCCAAATATCATAGAAAAATGCAAAGCATGTGAAGAAGAAGACGATAAAAAAAAAGGTTGAAGGCAAGAGCCAGTTAAAAAAAAGTGTCAATATACAGCCAATCACATTTTTTATCATATCTCAAAAAATACAAACTGAGTCGGGCTGAATTTTACATATGTTTGAGATGACAATGTGTGAAGTGTACAGCAAAAATTTTAGAAAAACTCAGTTTGACAATCAAAAGTTATGGTCCTCTGAGTACTCGCAGCAATAAAAAATCAGCATTGCTTCCAAAAGTTTAATCTCACATTGCTCAAGAAATGACCATTTCAAGTGTTTAAAAGATATACCACTCACATAATGAAATGAATAAAGAGAAGAAGGCTCTCAAGAGTGTGCACAGCTATTGCATTGGGATGCATGCCAGTGACCATAAAGCACTAAATTTTGCATAAAAATGCTGGCGAGAAATGCTAATGGTTAATGAGATAACATTTAGAGAATTGGAGAATGCTTAATCTCTAGTTCTCCAAATGCTGGCGGTTAAGTCATAAACATTCAGAGAATTGGAGAATGATTAGTCTCCAATTCTCCAAATGGCTAGTGGTTATGAGATAACATTCAGAGAATTGGAGAATGCTTAGTCTCTAGTTCTCCAAATACTTGACAGTTAGTGAAAATGATTCAGAGAACTAGAGAATACACTCAGTCGCCCATTCTCCAAATGATAACCATGGTCAAAGAAGGATTCAGAGATTTGGAGATACATGTCATTCGCCAGTTCTCTTAATCAGTGGGTTAACTTGAGGTTTGTCCGAGCATGCAATAAGATGGTGACAAGTGGCACTTTCTGGTGCATTATGTGGGTATATGCAGAAAATGATATAAAATTGCAAATTAAAGCTGAATTTATGAAATGATATAGTTTAGACTATAGGGCATAAATTCAAAAATTTAAAAGATAAGTTGTTCACAGAAAAGGGGCCTGAAAATTCATTTTTTAACAAAACATATAAGTGTTATATGTTTTCGGAAATGTCTCGGAATAAGGATTCCAATGGTGATGACTATTTTTAGTTTCAAAGCAGTTGATAAGAGCAGTTCAGGTTTGAAATCCGAGAATCAAGATCGGTTGTAGATCAGATTGGAAGTTTTTGCAAAATGTGGATCAGCTTGGGAATCAGTTGCAGGGAGATGAGGAATGTTGAAGATATTTTTATGCAAGAGGGACAGCTGTCAGTTGGTTTTGGGAATGGACTCTCAATTGCTATATCTTGGATTTTTCTCATTGTAACAAGGAGGTTGAAAATTTATGCTGCTAGACAAGATTCAGGCCCTTTTTCTTATTTTCTCTGTGTTTCTTTGTCTTGTAAATATGTTGAACCAGAGGAATTTTAATAGAAAAACAATGGAATCCCTATTCAGTTCTGGTTAATGTCTTCTTGTATTTGGTCTTAGTTCTTGTGTATCAGTTTGTAAGGCATTTTGATGCACTGGTTATAAGGTAGCTGTGATCTTGTTTTCAAGTTTCTTTCAAGGAGAGAGTCAATCTTGAGTGCAGGCTTTGAGAATTTAAGATTTATACATGAATTTGATGTCTAGGAACTGGAATGAGAAGAGTGATTTGTAAGGCACTTCACTTGGTTTCTTTGAGTTTGGAGTTAAATTTTTCTGGGAATGCATGGTTGTTTGACTTTGATGCCCAATAGATAAGGCACTGGTCTTTTGCTTGTCCTACAGTTTTCATCATCAAAAATTAATTACAAATCATTTTACTTTCCTATTGTTATGCACATTCATGTTTGACTGTATTCAAGAAGTACAATTCATTTGTCGATTCCTTGAAGAGTGAATCATTAGGTTAGCCTCCCTGAGCCTCCGGGTTTGAAGAGAAGAAGGAGTTTATCCTTGTTATCACATTGGCCATTTTTCTAGTTCTTAGCAGATCATACAGGTGGGATCCTGTATAAGATTGGTTGAGTTGGACTCCCATGTTTTATAAGTCTAAGAATTATCCGCCGATTTTCATGTCTGCATAAAGGGTTTTAGCTAGTGAGTTATATGTATGCAGATCTTATCATGTTTTAGGTGCACCCGCCTGAGTGTGTGGAACTCGAAGCAGAAGGAGGATCAAATCCTCATTAATTAGTCTTTTCTTGCCCTTCAGTTTGTATGAACAAGTAGATTTGTGTTGCTGGACAAAAATCCCCAGGTCTGGTTTTCATGTTTCTCTTTTAAAGTTGAGGGATACAAGAAAAACCGCTAACAAAATGGTGACTCTACTGGGGACGCAAAGTATTGCAACTGCATGAGTGGTGAGGTTACATTTGAGTTTCCTTATTGCTTTCAGTTGAACCCATGAGTCTAGCCAAAGTTCATGTGGGAAAAGAGTCTTCAATGTTTGAGAATTCTGAAAATCTTTTTCAGATTTGTGTATACCTGGATTTGCTGTTGAAATTAGTTTGCAAAATTATATGACTCTGCTATGAGACGTACTCAGAATCTTGAAGCTTTCAAAGAAGATCAGTAAAGAAAAATTTAATCCCTCTAAGAAGAGGTGGCGACTCTGTGTCAGAATGAGCCCGAAATTTGAAGGTGTTCTTTAGATTTCAAATCAAAAGGTGAAGCTACAACAGGAGCAAAAAATCTTTCCAGGTATTTCCCCATTTGGTTATGATATCTCATAAGATCCTTATTCGGTGAACAAGACACCAAGCTAAGGAAATTCAGTAAGTTTTGTGTACCCTTCTCTGTTTAAATAAGTTCAGCTGAAAAATATGTGGTGAGAAGTTTATACACTTGAAGTTGTGACTGCATAAGTTGTAGAAGAGAAAGGATGCACTGTCAAGAGGTTATGTCATCTGAAACAGCAAATTGTGTAGATCTAGATGTTATTCCTAGATCTTCTTTTCCTTTGTTTGGTTTTGAAGAAGATGAAAATAATCTTGCAATGACTAGGAAAGAAATTCGGGCAAAGGAAATTATGTTCCTGAAAATGGAAGTAGGGAAAAGGAAAGACGAATCAGTGTCTCTATTTTATAAAAGATTTGTTGCAGCACTCAACAAACTTCAAATTAAAGGTGTTTTTCAGGAACTTTATCATATTGATTTGTTTCTAGAACTGTGTGTTACTGAATCAATTCACTGGGATGCAAGAACAAAAGCGAAGTATATTGTGTGGGTAGAAGGATCTCAGTTTGAACATGAATGTGAAAGTATTGCGGTCAAAGCTGAAAATAAGTGTAATCCTCAATCTGAAAAGAAAATTTATGAGGACAAATTTTTTTCTCCTAGTGCATTCAAAAGTGAAGTATCTCAGTTCTCAGATGCACCTGATGAATGCAATGATGATGCTGATGATGAATGTCAGAGTGATAGGGGTGAATCTGTTGATGGTAACTTCTATGACTCTGAAAAGGATAATGATTCTCAGTCCGGCAATGAATGCAATTCAGAATATGATTACCCGAATGAAGATGGTGTAAGTGAAGTTAGTAGTTCTCTCATTGATGAATGTGTTGGTGTTTTGGATTCAAAGTTAAATAATTCAGATTCAGATTTTTCTTGTGCTATAAGTATCCATGACAGTGAGTCTGAATATGAGTATAATGATATCTCAAATCCTTTGTTTAATGAGAAGATCGATTGTGATCAACTAGCACTATGTAGAAACTTCTATGATTCACATTTTCATTTGGTTTCTAACCCGCTGTTTGAAGAGTTTGTTGAAGATCCAATTCATGCTGAAGCTGAAATGATACATTCATTGGATAATACAATTGGATATGAATGTGAATCTTGGGTCTCATCTCAGCCAGATGAAAAAGAAATAATATATGAAGAGCCTCCTGACTATTTGCTGCATGTGCTTGAGTGTGAGTATCAAAATTTTATTTTTGACTTGCAAAAATGTGATGAGAATAATGATAAATCTGAGGTTTACAATCAGCAAGTCTGTGTGCTCCCATTTTGTGAAAATCAGTCCCATATTAGTTTGTTGGATGTGGTGGACAATGTTTCTTTTTCTTATGTGCAAACTAGTGATTTCTTCGACAATGACCAACACATTTATGAAAATGATCAGTATATCGAGATTGAATTTGATTCTCAGGCATTTGATGGATATGAATATATGGATTATATGTTTCTGAATGTGCTTGTGAAGGGTCTTCATGTTTTTAGCCATGTGGGTGCAAGTGGGAATTTCAATTTGATTTCAAAGCATGGTGGAAAAGAGAATCGTGTTTTTGATCGGGGTAAGTGAAGTTTCCAGCCATGGCTTCCCTTTGTAAGAAGTTTGTACATTTTTATAGCTGCTTTGTTTGCAGTAGTATAGTTTGCTTTTGAATAAGGAACCAGTTTTGAGGAGCTTGTTGGAACCGGTGAAGTAAGTTTTAGAAAGAGTTGGAGTGATAAGAAGAGAAGTTAGTTTTTGGGGTGGTCTGCTCTTCCAGAAGATTCTAGAATTCTTGTGTTGAACTTGCATTCAACCATCCACAAACAGAGCCATTGTTGGTACCCTTAAAAAATTTTGAGTAATGGGACACATTAGCATGCATTTGTATTATTTTTGCTTTCAGGATGCATGTGGGAACTGGGTGTTTACCGGGTGGTTTCACAAAATTTACTTGTCCATTGCCTTTCATCCTATCGAGTTGTTTTGAGTCCTTAGATGGCATGTTCAAATGGGTTTGCATCAATTCATTTCTAGGAGGTCTCTAAGTCAAAAAATGCGTAAGTGTAAAATTCACTGGGAAGGGTCACTTTGATGTTGAATAAAATGCACCCTAGAGAGCGTCATAAAAATATGAGCCTAGCGTCTTGTTTTAAACTTTGCATACTCTCTATGTGTCAGGTTTTAAGCCTTTGTGATAAGTTTTGACCCCGTTTATTCATCCCCTTCCAGAGGTGTTTTCTAGTTTCTGCACTTGGCCCTTTTCCTAGTTTTGTCAGGAACCCTGTTTGACATGTTCTAAGTTGTAGCTGATGGATTGGTAGAAAGGTTTGAATCATTTCCCTACATTATAGATAATTTTTACTCTACCCCTGTCAGTTTGTAGCTCATGATGAATCCATCTGATGAGAAATTGAAGCTGATTCCATTTGCAGCTTTTGTGTTTTGCACTCTTTCGTTATTCACCAATTTTCTAGAGTCCTATTTCAACTATGAATAACTCATGCCCTGTTGATCAGGTCATCAGTGTGTTTGTCTCAGTGTATAGTAGACATAAAATACTTCCATGCTGTAAGATTGTGGCTCTTGATGCATTCATTTGGTCAATTTGCCAGATCTTTTCTGTTCGCAAAAAGTGCAAATTGTCCAGTTATATTTTCTGCAAGTTTGTCAGAGGCCTTCTTTGCCTGCTAATAACTTTTCATAGCATGATCCTATTGTCAAAATTCTTGTTGTCTTGTATTGCTGACGAGTTATATTATATCTCATTCTGATTCGAGCATCCTACCAATCCATTCGTGCACTTTTCAAGGCTAATTCCAGATGCAGTTTATCAAGTTCTGACAGTGTGTTGGTAGGATCAGAATGAAAAGGGAAACTTCAAAGGTTAATAACTTTTACCTCAGGTACAGTCAAGGGATGTCATTTTGCAGGGTGATTCTATGTATCTCAAGGTTTATGTCAGTCACGCGATGAGATTTGTTCAGGTGATTTGGTCAGTTTTCAAAGCCAGTTCTAGAGCCAACTTAAGTGATTTCAGATAGAGCAGAAAGGCAATGTTTTAAGTGGCTAACTTTGGTCAATTTTATCTTATGGTTTGGGTCTCTTTGAAATTTCTTCTTTGACATGCATATTTGTTTGTTGGAGGTGAACATGTGTGCTCAGTGACATGATCCTATGATAGCTATTGGCCAGTTTTTAAGGCCGCTCCTGGATGTCAGCTAATGTTATTTGACAATCTTTGCAAAGGGTAAAAGTGAAATAAATGGCCCAGACAAGATAATGCCATGATGTGTGAGAGAAAAGGAGTGTGTCGCCAGTGTGAGTTATCACTAAGATTGAGCACAAGATATTTGTGTACGTAGAAATGGCTAGTGTTACTGGTGTTCATTTATCATTATTGTTTTCTAGAGGGAAATGCATCAGGGTCTTGTCTCAGAGTTTGAGAAAATCAAAGCAAAGTGATTTTGTGATGCCAAATATCATAGAGAAATGCAAAGCATGTGAAGAAGAAGACGATAAAAAAAAAGGTTGAAGGCAAGAGCCAGTTAAAAAAAAAGTGTCAATATACAGCCAGTCACGTTTTTTATCATATCTCAAAAAATACAAACTGACTTAGGCTGAATTTTACATATGTTTGAGATGATAATGTGTGAAGTGTACAGCAAAAATTTTAGAAAAACCTACTTTGACAATCAAAAGTTATGGTCCTCTGAGTACTCGCAGCAATAAAAAATCAGCATTGCTTCCAAAAGTTTAATCCCACATTGCTCAAGAAATGACCATTTCAAGTGTTTAAAAGATATACCACTCACATAATGAAATGAATAAAGAGAAGAAGGCTCTCAAGAGTGTGCACAGCTATTGCATTGGGATGCATGCCAGTGACCATAAAGCACTAAATTTTGCATAAAAATGCTGGCGAGAAATGCTAATGGTTAATGAGATAACATTTAGAGAATTGGAGAATGCTTAATCTCTAGTTCTCCAAATGCTGGCGGTTAAGTCATAAACATTCAGAGAATTGGAGAATGCTTAGTCTCCAATTCTCCAAATGGCTAGTGGTTATGAGATAACATTCAGAGAATTGGAGAATGCTTAGTCTCTAGTTCTCCAAATACTTGACAGTTAGTGAAAATGATTCAGAGAACTAGAGAATACACTCAGTCGCCCATTCTCCAAATGATAACCATGGTCAAAGAAGGATTCAGAGATTTGGAGATACATGTCATTCGCCAGTTCTCTTAATCAGTGGGTTAACTTGAGGTTTGTCCGAGCATGCAATAAGATGGTGACAAGTGGCACTTTCTGGTGCATTATGTGGGTATATGCAGAAAATGATATAAAATTGCAAATTAAAGCTGAATTTATGAAATGATATAGTTTAGACTATAGGGCATAAATTCAAAAATTTAAAAGATAAGTTGTTCACAGAAAAGGGGCCTGAAAATTCATTTTTTAACAAAACATATAAGTGTTATATGTTTCCGGAAAGGTCTCAGAATAAGGATTCCAATGGTGATGACTATTTTTAGTTTCAAAGCATTTGATAAGAGCAGTTCAGGTTTGAAATCCGGGAATCAAGATCGGTTGCAGATCAGATTGGAAGTTTTTGCAGAATGTGGATCAGCTTGGGAATCAGTTGCAGGGAGATGAGGAATGTTGAAGATATTTTTATGCAAGAGGGACAGCTGTCAGTTGGTTTTGGGAATGGACTCTCAATTGCTATATCTTGGATTTTTCTCATTGTAACAAGGAGGTTGAAAATTTATGCTGCTAGACAAGATTCAGGCCCTTTTTCTTATTTTCTTTGTGTTTCTTTGTCATGTAAATATGTTGAACCAGAGGAATTTTAATAGAAAAACAATGGAATCCCTATTCAGTTCTGGTTAATGTCTTCGTGTATTTGGTCTTAGTTCTTGTGTATCAGTTTGTAAGGCATTTTTATGCACTGGTTATAAGGTAGCTGTGATCTTGTTTTCAAGTTTCTTTCAAGGAGAGAGTCAATCTTGAGTGCAGGCTTTGAGAATTTAAGATTTATACATGAATTTGATGTCTAGGAACTGGAATGAGAAGAGTGATTTGTAAGGCACTTCACTTGGTTTCTTTGAGTTTGGAGTTAAATTTTTCTGGGAATGCATGGTTGTTTGACTTTGATGCCCAATATATAAGGCACTGGTCTTTTGCTTGTCCTACAGTTTTCATCATCAAACATTAATTACAAATCATTTTACTTTCCTATTGTTATGCACATTCATGTTTGATTGTATTCAAGAAGTACAATCCATTTGTCGATTCCTTGAAGAGTGAATCATTAGGTTAGCCTCCCTGAGCCTCTGGGTTTGAAGAGAAGAAGGAGTTTATCCTTGTTATCACATTGGCCATTTTTCTAGTTCTTAGCAGATCATACAGGTGGGATCCTGTATAAGATTGGTTGAGTTGGACTCCCATGTTTTATAAGTCTAAGAATTATCCACCGATTTTCATGTCTGCATAAAGGGTTTTAGCTAGTGAGTTATATGTATGCAGATCTTATCATGTTTTAGGTGCACCCGCCTGAGTGTGTGGAACTCGAAGTAGAAGGAGGATCAAATCCTCATTAATTAGTCTTTTCTTGCCCCTCAGTTTGTATGAACAAGTAGATTTGTGTTGCTGGACAAAAATCCCCAGGTCTGGTTTTCATGTTTCTCTTTTAAAGTTGAGGGATACAAGAAAAACCGCTAACAAAATGGCGACTCTATTGGGGACGCAAAGTATTGCAACTGCATGAGTGGTGAGGTTACATTTGAGTTTCCTTATTGCTTTCAGTTGAACCCATGAGTCTAGCCAAAGTTCATGTGGGAAAAGAGTCTTCAATGTTTGAGAATTCTGAAAATCTTTTTCAAATTTGTGTATACCTGGATTTGTTGTTGAAATTAGTTTGCAAAACTATATGACTCTGCTATGAGACGTACTCAGAATCTTGAAGCTTTCAAAGAAGATCAGTAAAGAAAAATTTAATCCCTCTAAGAAGAGGTGGCGACTCTGTGTCAGAACGAGCCCAAAATTTGAAGGTGTTCTTCAGATTTCAAATCAAAAGGTGAAGCTACAACAGGAGCAAAAAATCTTTCCAGGTATTTCCCCATTTGGTTATGATATCTCATAAGATCCTTATTCAGTGAACAAGTCACCAAGCTAAGGAAATTCAGTAAGTTTTGTGTACCCTTCTCTGTTTAAATAAGTTCAGCTGAAAAATATGTGGTGAGAAGTTTATACACTTGAAGTTGTGACTGCATAAGTTGTAGAAGAGAAAGGATGCACTGTCAAGAGGTTATGTCATCTGAAACAGCAAATTGTGTAGATCTAGATGTTATTCCTAGATCTTCTTTTCCTTTGTTTGGTTTTGAAGAAGATGAAAATAATCTTGCAATGACTAGGCAAGAAATTCGGGCAAAGGAAATTATGTTCCTGAAAATGGAAGTAGGGAAAAGGAAAGACGAATCAGTGTCTCTATTTAATAAAAGATTTGTTGCAGCACTCAACAAACTTCAAATTAAAGGTTTTTTTCAGGAACTTTATCATATTGATTTGTTTCTAGAACTGTGTGTTACTGAATCAATTCACTGGGATGCAAGAACAAAAGCGAAGTATATTGTGTGGGTAGAAGGATCTCAGTTTGAACATGAATGTGAAAGTATTGCGGTCAAAGCTGAAAATAAGTGTAATCCTCAATCTGAAAAGAAATTTTATGAGGACAAATTTGTTTCTCCTAAAGCATTCAAAAGTGAAGTATCTCAGTTCTCAGATTCACCTGATGAATGCAATGATGATGCTGATGATGAATGTCAGAGTGATAGGGGTGAATCTGTTGATGGTAACTTCTATGACTCTGAAAAGGATAATGATTCTCAGTCCGGCAATGAATGCAATTCAAAATATGATTACCCGAATGAAGATGGTGTAAGTGAAGTTAGTAGTTCTCTCATTGATGAATGTGTTGGTGTTTTGGATTCAAAGTTAAATGATTCAGATTCAGATTTTTCTTGTGCTATAAGTATCCATGACAGTGAGTCTGAATATGAGTATAATGATATCTCAAATCCTTTGTTTAATGAGAAGATCGATTGTGATCAACTAGCACTATGTAGAAACTTCTATGATTCACATTTTCATTTGGTTTCTAACCCGCTATTTGAAGAGTTTGTTGAAGATCCAATTCATGCTGAAGTTGAAATGATACATTCATTGGATAATACAATTGGATATGAATGTGAATCTTGGGTCTCATCTCAGCTAGATGAAAAAGAAATAATATATGAAGAGCCTCCTGACTATTTGCTGCATGTGCTTGAGTGTGAGTATCAAAATTTTATTTTTGACTTGCAAAAATGTGATGAGAATAATGATAAATCTGAGGTTTACAATCAGCAAGTCTGTGTGCTCCCATTTTGTGAAAATCAGTCCCATATTAGTTTGTTGGATGTGGTGGACAATGTTTCTTTTTCTTATGTGCAAACTAGTGATTTCTTCGACAATGACCAACACATTTATGAAAATGATCAGTATATCGAGATTGAATTTGATTCTCAGGCATTTGATGGATATGAATATATGGATTATATGTTTCTGAATGTGCTTGTCAAGGGTCTTCATGTTTTTAGCCATGCGGGTGCAAGTGAGAATTTCAGTTTGATTTCAAAGCATGGTGGAAAAGAGAATCGTGTTTTTGATCGGGGTAAGTGAAGTTTCCAGCCATGGCTTCCCTTTGTAAGAAGTTTGTACATTTGTATAGCATCTTTGTTTCCAGTAGTATAGTTTGCTTTTGAATAAGGAACCAGTTTTGAGGAGCTTGTTGGAATTGGTGAAGTAAGTTTTAGAAAGAGTTGGAGTGATAAGAAGAGAAGTTAGTTTTTGGGGTGGTCTGCTCTTCCAGAAGATTCTGGAATTCTTGTGTTGAACTTGCATTCAACCATCCACAAACAGAGCCACTGTTGGTACCCTTAAAAAATTTTGAGTAATGGGACACATTAGCATGCATTTGTATTATTTTTGCTTTCAGGATGCATGTGGGAACTGGGTGTTTTCCGGGTGGTTTCACAAAATTTACTTGTCCATTGCGTTTCATCCTATCGAGTTGTTTTGAGTCCTTAGATGGCATGTTCAAATGGGTTTGCATCAATTCATTTCTAGGAGGTCTCTAAGTCAAAAAATGCGTAAGTGTAAAATTCACTGGGAAGGGTCACTTTGATGTTGAATAAAATGCACCCTAGAGAGCGTCATAAAAATATGAGCCTAGCGTCTTGTTTTAAATTTTGCATACTCTCTATGTGTCAGGTTTGAGGCCTTTGTGATAAGTTTTGACCCCGTTTATTCATCCCCTTCCAGAGGTGTTTTCTAGTTTCTGCACTTGGCCCTTTTCCTAGTTTTGTAAGGAACCCTGTTTGACATGTTCTAACTTGTAGCTGATGGATTGGTAGAAAGGTTTTAATCATTTCCCTACATTATAGACAATTTTTACTCTACCCCTGTCAGTTTGTAGCTCATGATGAATCCATCTGATGAGAAATTGAAGCTGATTCCATTTGCAGCTTTTGTGTTTTGCACTGTTTGGTTATTCACCAGTTTTCTAGAGTCCTATTTCAACTATGAATAACTCATGCCCTGTTGATCAGGTCATCAGTATGTTTGTCTCAGTGTATAGTAGACATAAAATACTTCCATGCTGTAAGATTGTGGCTCTTGATGCATTCATTTGGTCAATTTGCCAGATCTTTTCTGTTTGCAAAAAGTGCAAATTGCCCAGTTATATTTTCTGCAAGTTTGTCAGAGGCCTTCTTTGCCTGCTAATAACTTTTCATAGCATGATCCTATTGTCAAAATTCTTGTTGTCTTGTATTGCTGACAAGTTATATTATATCTCATTCTGATTCGAGCATCCTACCAATCCATTCGTGCACTTTTCAAGGCTAATTCCAGATGCAGTTTATCAAGTTCTGACAGTGTGTTGGTAGGATCAGAATGAAAAGGGAAACTTCAAAGGTTAATAACTTTTACCTCAGGTACAGTCAAGGGATGTCATTTTGCAGGGTGATTCTATGTATCTCAAGGTTTATGTCAGTCACGCGATGAGATTTGTTCAGGTGATTTGGTCAGTTTTCAAAGCCAGTTCTAGAGCCAACTTAAGTGATTTCAGATAGAGCAGAAAGGCAATGTTTTAAGTGGCTAACTTTGGTCAATTTTATCTTATGGTTTGGGTCTCTTTGAAATTTCTTCTTTGACATGCATATTTGTTTGTTGGAGGTGAACATGTGTGCTCAGTGACATGATCCTATGATAGCTATTGGCCAGTTTTTAAGGCCGCTCCCGGATGTCAGCTAATGTTATTTGACAATCTTTGCAAAGGGTAAAAGTGAAATAAATGGCCCAGACAAGATAATGCCATGATGTGTGAGAGAAAAGGAGTGTGTCGCCAGTGTGAGTTATCACTAAGATTGAGCACAAGATATTTGTGTATGTAGAAATGGCTAGTGTTACTGGTGTTCATTTATCATTATTGTTTTCTAGAGGGCAATGCATCAAGGTCTTGTCTCAGAGTTTGAGAAAATCAAAGCAAAGTGATTTTGTGATGCCAAATATCATAGACAAATGCAAAGCATGTGAAGAAGAAGATGATAAAAAAAAAGGTTGAAGGCAAGAGCCAGTTAAAAAAAAAGTGTCAATATACAGCCAGTCACGTTTTTTATCATATCTCAAAAAATACAAACTGAGTCGAGCTGAATTTTACATATGTTTGAGATGACAATGTGTGAAGTGTACAGCAAAAATTTTAGAAAAACCCAGTTTGACAATCAAAAGTTATGGTCCTCTGAGTACTCGCAGCAATAAAAAATCAGCATTGCTTCCAAAAGTTTAATCCCACATTGCTCAAGAAATGACCATTTCAAGTGTTTAAAAGATATACCACTCACATAATGAAATGCATAAAGAGAAGAAGGCTCTCAAGAGTGTGCACAGCTATTGCATTGGGATGCATGCCAGTGACCATAAAGCACTAAATTTTGCATAAAAATGCTGGCGAGAAATGCTAATGGTTAATGAGATAACATTTAGAGAATTGGAGAATGCTTAATCTCTAGTTCTCCAAATGCTGGCGGTTAAGTCATAAACATTCAGAGAATTGGAGAATGCTTAGTCTCCAATTCTCCAAATGGCTAGTGGTTATGAGATAACATTCAGAGAATTGGAGAATGCTTAGTCTCTAGTTCTCCAAATACTTGACAGTTAGTGAAAATGATTCAGAGAACTAGAGAATACACTCAGTCGCCCATTCTCCAAATGATAACCATGGTCAAAGAAGGATTCAAAGATTTGGAGATACATGTCATTCGCCAGTTCTCTTAATCAGTGGGTTAACTTGAGGTTTGTCCGAGCATGCAATAAGATGGTGACAAGTGGCACTTTCTGGTGCATTATGTGGGTATATGCAGAAAATGATATAAAATTGCAAATTAAAGCTGAATTTATGAAATGATATAGTTTAGACTATAGGGCATAAATTCAAAAATTTAAAAGATAAGTTGTTCACAGAAAAGGGGCCTGGAAATTCATTTTTTAACAAAACATATAAGTGTTATATGTTTCCGGAAAGGTCTCGGAATAAGGATTCCAATGGTGATGACTATTTTTAGTTTCAAAGCAGTTGATAAGAGCAGTTCAGGTTTGAAATCCGGAAATCAAGATCAGTTGTAGATCAGATTGGAAGTTTTTGCAGAATGTGGATCAGCTTGGGAATCAGTTGCAGGGAGATGAGGAATGTTGAAGATATTTTTATGCAAGAGGGACAGCTGTCAGTTGGTTTTGGGAATGGACTCTCAATTGCTATATCTTGGATTTTTCTCATTGTAACAAGGAGGTTGAAAATTTATGCTGCTAGACAAGATTCAGGCCCTTTTTCTTATTTTCTCTGTGTTTCTTTGTCATGTAAATATGTTGAACCAGAGGAATTTTAATAGAAAAACAATGGAATCCCTATTCAGTTCTAGTTAATGTCTTCTTGTATTTGGTCTTAGTTCTTGTGTATCAGTTTGTAAGGCATTTTGATGCACTGGTTATAAGGTAGCTGTGATCTTGTTTTCAAGTTTCTTTCAAGGAGAGAGTCAATCTTGAGTGCAGGCTTTGAGAATTTAAGATTTATACATGAATTTGATGTCTAGGAACTGGAATGAGAAGAGTGATTTGTAAGGCACTTCACTTGGTTTCTTTGAGTTTGGAGTTAAATTTTTCTGGGAATGCATGGTTGTTTGACTCTGATGCCCAATAGATAAGGCACTGGTCTTTTGCTTGTCCTACAGTTTTCATCATCAAACATTAATTTCAAATCATTTTACTTTCCTATTATTATGCACATTCATGTTTGATTGTATTCAAGAAGTACAATTCATTTGTCGATTCCTTGAAGAGTGAATCATTAGGTTAGCCTCCCTGAGCCTCCGGGTTTGAAGAGAAGAAGGAGTTTATCCTTGTTATCACATTGGCCATTTTTCTAGTTCTTAGCAGATCATACAGGTGGGATCCTGTATAAGATTGGTTGAGTTGGACTCCCATGTTTTATAAGTCTAAGAATTATCCACCGATTTTCATGTCTGCATAAATTGTTTTAGCTAGTGAGTTATATGTATGCAGATCTTATCATGTTTTAGGTGCACTCGCCTGAGTGTGTGGAACTCGAAGCAGAAGGAGGATCAAATCCTCATTAATTAGTCTTTTCTTGCCCCTCAGTTTGTATGAACAAGTAGATTTGTGTTGCTGGACAAAAATCCCCAGGTCCGGTCTTCATGTTTCTCTTTTAGAGTTTAGGGATACAAGAAAAACCGCTAACAAGTCACATGTCTTATCTATCAATGGTAATATCAAAGATTGGAAATGAAGACCATAAGCTTATACAATAATGGAGATTTTTTATAGCATGAAATGAAGGCTCCTGCATACACGATGATATAGAAACATTATTACCAGTAGTTAAAATTATTATAAGTGTGAACAAAAAGAATTGAAAATGATAATATATGAAATTAGCAATGCAAGTATGAGACTGAATGTGCACACAATGAAAAATAGCGACATAATTCATGGTATAGAATTTGTATACAGAAATTCATAGAAGTGGTAAATGAAACTTTCATATTAGCAGCGATTGAAGTTTTAATTTAGTGATGAAGAGAAGATGGCATAGTTTTTGTTTTGTAGAGAAATGATCTTTAGTATCGGTACTTATGGCCTCATCATCGTCTCAAGCACAGGGAAAGTTAAGCACTAGAAATCTAGGAAATCTATAAAAGTTAAACCTCAAACATAATAAGCTCCATGAACAGGGTATTCCAGAGTAAAGAAAAACAAATGTAACGTCAACAAGATATAATTTAAATCATAATGTTAATCATAGTCAAGATATAATTTCACCATTCAATTCCATAAACATGAATAATAAATATGTATATACAAAAAATGACGCAAATATAACATATAAATGAACATGTTCTATATATGTATCATATGTATCAAAAGTATGTCCATATATAAATATGGCACATGCCATTTCAAAATGTCTACAAAATCAATGTTTTAAGGTGTACAATGTGGCATATATGCTATCTCAAAATGTACCAAGTGTCATCTCTAAATGACCACAAAACTAAAACTGCATCCTATGTTGTAGGGGGATCATGAAAATGTAGCCTCTTTGAAGAAGTGTTGGGCTCTGATTGATCCTGCATAAAAAATAAGTCAAACCAAAGTTAGATTGCTTACTTTATATGATCTGTACATATATATATATATATATATATATATATATATATATATATATATATATATATATATATATATATATAAAATTCATAATTCAAACACTAATTTAATTAAAATTATAATTGAATAAAAATATTTGTACCTAGTCTCTCAGTCGCCTACCATGATCAGGTGTCCTAGCATAAGTCCTGGGTAGCGAAGGGACCATGCGAGCAATACCAACTCTGACCTATAAATATATATTTGCAATAATGAGATTGGTAGAGTGGTGCAACATAGAGTAATAAATTTACAAAATAGGATGATAGCATAATAAAATTACAAATTTCTTGAAATAAAATTAAAACTTACATCTGGTGATCCCTCCTCTAGAATAGTGGGCTAGGTCAACAAAGAAATGAAAGATTCTCGTGGGCCCTCCCTCATAGTTGGAGTAACCTATGAGAGTAAAAATATTGTCAATTATATATCAACGTACTTCATCATAACAACCTTGGTTAAAAAATACAAATAACAATATGTAAAAGTCTACGTACAATCGAGCTATCACTCCAAATCAAGATGCCTATAATCCTACGCTGCCGAACCGGTGTCAAGACATCATCAATAGCCACACCCTATACAATAAAGTGCAAGTAAAATATTTATTACTACACACAAGTGGCATACATATGCATGCATAATTAATCATAAACAATTAACTACCTTTCCTTTGTTGAGACCTGATGAAGGAACCCCCTCATGCCCCCCACTAACATCGGTTGTAGCCTGCAAGAACACAATAAGATGACAATATATATTAGTAAGTGTATGAATTTTATTGCTCTAATTGATAGAGATTTAAGCATGTACACCAAATGATATAAAAAAAACTAATGGGTACATAATTTATAATATACCATATAGTCATCAAGGCCAAATGAAATGGATGAAAGTGTGGACTCACCCACCTGTCTCACCTCCTCCTATGTCATCGACTAAACATAAATGCAAAAAATATATATACATAAGTGCATGTAATCATTAAAACTAATCTAAATAAATAAATTATTTTTAAATTAAATAAGTCATGTGACAAATTTATTTATAATGTTTACTCTTACAATATCAATAGGAGTTAATGGCTCTGCGTGCACCTCCTAAGCACTCTCATGAGATGTAGATGCTCCATGAGATGTTGCAGCCTCTGCAGCTGCGTCTCCTATATCCTCCTCATCAATATCATGAAATTGATATGTATCAGAATCAGTAAGCGGTCCAAGGCACATATGCCTGCACATAATGCACATATGGAGCTCGCATACATGTGAACTATGATGAGATGTCGATGTGCCAGTAGCATCCACGAGAGGCAACACTGACCTGGTTTGTGTGATCAACTGATCACTCAGTAAATGAATGGCCCTAATTGTCTGTGAGGTAGCCTTTGCAATGATATTGGGATGATGCCCTGGAGGAGGGGGTGTGACATCAGTGGGGGGGACAAAGGTAGTGGCCTTTCAACACTGGGAAGATAGCCTAGTCTGAGGAGCTCCTCTGCCTATGCCCACGTTGGGCCTCATACTCCAATAATCAACATGGTGACCAAGCACAAACTTGGGATACAATTTTTTAATGAAATAAAATGGGACCTCCAAATTGCTATGGGGTGGTTTATCAAAAACCATCCACCAGCGATCCCAAAAGTTTGTGTGCATTGCTTCATTTGTGCACCATTTTATTGATAATTTGGGCTTTATGGGTCAACTGGTATTCCAATTTTAGGATAGACAAAAAGGGTGGCTATATCTTCCTTAGTTATATTAAGGGCTGCAATCCCATCATGGTCAAGCCTGTCATCAAATTGGGCATGCATATCATCATGCTAATGAAGAGCAAAATTATGTTGCTACATGAGTGTGTCAATATTTCCAGCAATTGTATTTAGTGTGGCAAGCATGGGACCTAATGTAGGTATATTTTGGTACGTGTTTTCAAAACCTCGTATCGTGTTCAAATTTTTTTGTATCAAATCTTGTAAAGATTTAGGGTTTAGATATGGGGGATTATTTTCAAGATTGTTATTTGGTGTGGGAGGGTTATTTTCTTCATTATTGTTAGCCATGCCTGATTAAATACAAAACAAATCTAAATTTCAATCTAATTTCATATATTATTACAAATATAAATACAAAACCCTACTTTAAAAAAAAAACATTTAGCATGAAAATGAAATAAATTAATAAAAATTATACAAATAACTACTTACTGAATATGCTCGGAGTCGAATTTGTTGTTTCCAATATCGGGTATATGAAAATTGCGGAAAGAAACTTGAAGAAAATCGTGCAAGGAAATGAATAAAAGGGCTCGCAGGTTCCGGATTTATGCTATAGTTATCGGGTACTTGATAAGGTATGTGCTTTGGTGACAGGTTTGCCTAGGTGCACTAACACCTAGGCCTACTAAAAAGTCAACAAGTGCTTTCATGTAATTTTGGACGAGTGAAAAGTGAATATTTTTTACATTGCCACTTTTTAGCCCCTCATGCTCTTGCACATACCCTACATACATACATACATACATACATATATATATATATATATACACATATACATATAAATATACATATATACATATATACATATACAGATATACATACATACATACATACATATATATATATGTGTGTGTGTGTGTGTGTGCGCACACACACACACACACACACACACATATATATAAAAGCTAATGTTAGCACTTTGTGGGTAAGCTAATCCTTCTCGAGGCGTCTATTTTCATCAACCCTAACCCCAAAAAACTTTACAATTTGATGAAAATAGGTGCCTCAAGAAGGATTACACTTGATATATATATATATATATATATGTCTATATATATATATATATATATATATATATATATATATATATATATATGTCTATATATATATGTATATATGTCTATATATGTCTATATATATATACATATATATGTATATATATATATATACATATATATGTATATATATATACATATATATGTATATATGCATACATACATACATACATATACATATATATACATATATATGTATATATACATACATATATATACACATATATACATATATATACACATATATACATATATATACATATATATACATATATATATATATATATATACACACATATATACATATATATACATATATATATACATACATACATATATATATATATATATATATATATATATATATATATAGACATACAGACACACATATATTGTATCATCTTAAAATGGAAGCATTTTCATGATAAGAGCGTTTAGCCCTCTGAGTAAGTGGTTTGGGGTCATCTTAAGAGCCTTGATCAGGTCTTTGCATGTATTTCACTTTTCCTCCCTATTTTGATTTTCTCTAACCCTATTTTTCACTTCATATCTGCATTTCCTAGCATTCTGGGCCAAGATTTTGAGGTTTTTGACCATAAGCTCAAAGTCAACCTCTATCTTGACTTGGTCAAGATCGACCTCCATCTTGACCTGGTTAGGATCAACCTCCATCATGACCTGGTCAAGTTTGAGCTTGATTCTACCCCTCCTATCCAAATTTTAATTTTTCTTGAATTTTGGGTGTCGGGTTTCGGGGATATTTGTTTTCCCGCCTCCCAGTTGGCCATTTCGGGTTTTGGAATGGTAAATCCTTAAAGTAAATTAAATCTAAGTATATTTTCTAAAGGTTAGGACCTAATTGGGATTTAATTCTCCAAGGTGGCCCCTCTAGAGGATTGTGCCCTAGTTCACTATAAAAGCAGGCCTTCCTCTCTAATTTTCACATCCATATTTCACATCCACTTTTTCATGATCAAGCTCTTAAGTGCAAGAAAGTATTAAAGCATTCAAGAAAGCCTTCAAGAATTCAAGAGTTCAAGCATTCATCTATCAAGGATATCCATTGTTAGCCATTGAAGGATTCAATCTCTTTGGAGCCCTCTTGAAGATCCATCCTTCCACATTCATCCAAGCCTCCTCATATGCAGAGATCAATTCAAGATTGGTGTTGAAGATCAAATGCCATTGATTGGAGACATCCTACATTCATTCTACATCCATTGAAGTATTCCTACTTGTGGATTTGAGGATTCAAATCCTCTATAAGGACTTCAACATAAGCGAGGTGATTTATTTCAATTGCTTTGTTTATGCACACTACATTTCAATTCAATTTCAAGGTTAATTCTTAAATTGGGGTTTGACCAAGGCAAACCTCCTATACAAATAAAACCTCCATTTTCTTGTAGTTACAGGTGTGGGATTTCGGATATGAGAGCAGATTTGGATACCCTTTTCAGCGAATTTATGAGATTTGTGAACAAGGTCAGAATCGACCTTCAAATAAAGAATCTAGCCTTTGACCTTTTATGAGGGTCAAAGACTACCTACTATTAGAAAGATAAAATATTTTTGAGTTTTCTTTGTCTTAGCATTTCCAATCTGAAACAAGTTGCAGAATTGCCCGAAAGTACACACAGACATCAGAAATCGGCATTTTCCAGATTTTTCGTAATTTGAGGTTAGTATTTGTATTTCAATTATTTCAAATTTCAAGTATAATCCAACCATAGGAAAATATAGGGTTTCTCTCTCTCTTTCACATTCTCCATATATTGATCCGATTGTGCTTTAGCTTTTTGGTTGATCAAATTGGATCTCTCCTTTGGGAATTTGGATTTGGGAATAGATCTCATATTTTCTCCCACATACATTTCTACTACATCCTTACATTTGAATAGGGGTGATACCATTCTATTCATTTTGGTGAACCTGACGAGCTTACTCTCTTTCTTTTTGGTGTTAGATTCCCCTTTGTCTTATTGTGTGTTCACCTTCACTATTCATTTTGGTGAACCCGACTAGCTTACTCTCTTTCTTTTTGGTGTTAGATTCTCCTTTGTCTTATTGTGTGTTCACCTTCACTATTCATTTTTGTGAACCTGACATACTTACTCTCTTTTTTTTTGTGGAATAGGATGCCTTATTGTGTTTCCTTTTTATCTTGTTGGTATTAGATTTCTCTTTTATGTTAAATCTTGCATGCTAATTATATTTCAAAAATACAACAATATTCATGCTTATGTGTTCTTAGTGATGAAGGGTGCTCCCCTTAATACCACAAACACATAATAGAAAAAGAGAAACAACAACAATAATATGAAAGAACAAAAAAATTGGCTTCTTATTATCTCCACAAATGTGGAATTACAAACTTTCAGAGTTACAATATGCAAAGCCACATGGGCATTCCCTTACAATATTCTATAGGACAAAGCCTCAAACTATTACCCAGAACTATTCTGAACTCCCTAAGACAATAATACAGCCTTCCTTATATAGGCAATTATCCACCGCCTAGGAAGGTTCTAGAATTTTAGCCAATAAGTCCGACCAAACTTAAAATTATTTTATTTTACATTTTATTACATCATAGTCGGCTCAAGATAACCTTTGAAACCCGAACAGAAATTTTGAAGAAAATTATTTTCCGCCATTTCAGGTGGCCCAACTTTCGAAGACCATATGTCATCACCAGTTGACCCGATCGGCTATTATAACCCCATTTTAGAAATGCCACGAAGCGCTCTACAGGCTTGACCCGCGCAAGCGCCCATCACCCAAATTTTTGACCTCATCTGGGGTATCTAAAGCCTTCAAAACTGAGTTCAAAGTTTCTGTACCCTGCTGTCAATACCGAAAATCTTCAATATCTTACAATATACACTTGATCTGGCAATGAAACTTTACTGGCAGACTTACATGACCAAAATGAACCTCCAAGAAAGAAATTAGATCATTCTGAGCACATGCAAAAATTACCAAAAATAGTAACTTTCCATAAATAGCAGCTCTGCACTAAAATAACCCTTATTGAATATAAAAACAGAAATATTTTTGGGTGATACAAGATTGCTCTTACACCCAGGATGCTCCTGCATCAGACACCCAGGGTAATTTGAGAAGTGACCCTGTCACGACTCAGGTGTGCAGAGGAAAACCAAGACGGTTAACCTCCTCCTTTGTTAGCCACGATGAATCTTCTACAGGTCGTCCTTTCCATTTGACCAAATACTCTTCATATGTCCTATTCCTTGTGCTTCTACCAACATGACTGTCCAGTATGTCTTCGATCTCCTTAGTGTCTGAACTAGTTGCTGGAATACTCCACTGTGGTGTTGTGATCTCATCTTCAACACCTCCTTCATGATACTCTGTCAGATATGAAATGTTAAACACTGGTGAAATATTCAGCTCACTAGGCAATTCTACCTCATATGCATTTCCTGAATCATGCTTTTTCAATATCTTACATGGTCCAAACTTCTTCATTTTCAACTTGTTATATGTACCAACTAGAAACTGCTCCTTCCGCAAATGAACCATGACTTCATCACCAACCTAAAATTCTTTATACCTCCTTTTCTCATCTGCCCTAGCCTTATACTATGCGTTCATCTTGGTAATATGCTTCCTCACCTCCCCATGGATGTTCTTCAAATGTTTTGCAAAATCTTCAGCTTCAGCATTACTTATTTCTCCTTTATCTATCTTCCTCAATTCAGATGCATTTCTTGGACTACTTCCATATACAATCTGGAATGGTGATTTACCAGTGCTCCTGTTGATAGAATTATTGTATGCAAATTCCGCCTGTGGTAAAATCAAATCCCATCTTGTTGGCTTATCTCCAACCAAACATCTCAGCAAATTTTCCAAACTTCTATTCACCACCTCTGTCTGTCCATCAATCTGTGGATGATGTGATGAACTGAACTTCAAATCTGTCTTCAACTTCTTCCACAATGTACGCCAGAAATATCCAAGAAACTTGGTGTCCCGATCTGAAACTATGGTCTTTGGCAAACCATGAAGTCTCACTACTTCTTTGAAAAACAATTCTGCTACATGAACAACATCATTAGTCTTCTTGCAAGGAATAAAATGTGCCATCTTTGAAAATCTGTCAACTACCACAAAAATTGAATTGTGTCCCCGCTGTGTCCTTGGTAAACCAAGAACAAAGTCCATGCTGATATCCTCCCAAGGCTTCTCTGGTACAGGTAATGGCTGATACAACCCTGTATTTTGCTTCACTCCTTTCGCCATCTGACATACTCTGCAACTCTGTACAAACTTCTTCACATCTTGCTACAACTATGGCCAATAATAATTCTCACTAACCAAACCAAGGGTTTTATCACGGCCAAAATGTCCAGCCAACCCTCTGCTATGCTTCTCCTTGATGAGATTCTCCCTCATAGAACTTCATGGAATGCACAACTGACTCCCTCTGAATAGCATATCATCCTGGATGATGAAATCCAACTATTTCATCCTGTCTAGAGTAACAGGTTCTGTACAAGCTTTCCAAGCTTCACCAAAATCAAGATCCTCTGGATACAAATTCTTGAGTTCCTTGAACCCAACCACTTCAATCTGCATTTCTGTCAGCAATAGTTGCTTTCTGCTAAGAGCATCTGCAACCCTATTATACTTTCCACTCCTGTGTTTCAAAACAAATGTATAACTCTATAAAAACTCAACCCATTTCAAATGCTTCTGATTCAACTTTCCTTGACTATTCAAATATTGCAAAGCTTGATGATCAGTATACAAAACAAACTCCTTAGGAAGCAGATAATGTCTCCACTTCTTTAATGCCTAAACTATAGCATAAAATTTTTGATCATAAACAGAATATTTCCTCTTCGCATCATTTAACTTCTCACTGAAATAAGCAACAGGTTTACCTTCTTGGCTCATAACAGCTCCTATTGCAGTACCACTAGCATCACAATCTACTTGAAACACCTTATTAAAATCTGGAAGTGCTAAAATAGGTTGTTCTGTAACTTTTTGTTTCAACAATTGAAAACTCTTTTCTGCCCCATTAGTCCACTTAAACTCTTTTCTATCCCCTCTCATTGTTTCAGTCAAGGGTCCACAAATACTGCTAAAGTTTCTGATAAACTTTCTATAAAAGCTATCTAGACCATGAAAAGATCTTACCTCAGTAGCACTCCTTGGAGTAGGCCATTCAAGGATAGCCTGTACCTTCTCTGGGTCCATTTTTAGACCTTCTACTGAAACTATAAATCCCAAATACACTAACTCTTTCTTCACAAAACTGCACTTTTTCAAATTAATCAATAATTTTTCATCTCTCAACTTCTCAAACACCATACGAATATGCATCATATGTTCCTCCAATGTCTTGCTAAAAATCAAAATATCATCTAGGTAAACAATGACAAACTTACCCAAAAATTCTTTCAGAACCTCGTTCATGAGCCGCATGAAAGTGCTCAGTGCATTGGTTAGCCCAAAAGGCATGACTAACCACTCATATAGTCCTTCTTTTGTCTTGAAGGCAGTCTTCCATTCATCTCCTTCTCTGATCCGAATCTGATGATATCCACTCTTCAGATCTATCTTTGAGAAATACACAGCTCCACTCAAACAATCCATAATATCATCCATTCGTGGCAATGGAAAACTGTACTTGATTGTGATCTTGTTTATTGCTCTTGATTTTGTACACATCCTCCACTCTCCATTCTTCTTTAGTGCTAATACCGCTGGTATAGCATAGGGACTCAGACTCTCACGGATCAATCCTTTTAGTAACAACTCATGTACTTGCCTGTTCAACTCCTCATTTTCTGCAGGTGTCATTCTGTGTGCTGCCTTATTCGGCAAACTCGCTCCTGGGATCAAGTCCATCTGATGACTGATCTTCCTGACTATTGGTAATCCATCAGGCACATTATCAGATACAATATCCTGAAACTCATTCAACAAATCTACAACTTCTACAAGAACATCTTCTACTTCCTCTTTACCAACTTTTGGAATTAAAGTAAAACATACATGCTCATGCCTCATACCATCTAGAAAATTTCTTCCATCAACAAAAGTTATCCTTGCATTACCACATACCTTTTCTTCAGTCTCCTTCAATGGTTTTAGCTTATGTCGCACTCCATCCTTTGTCAGGGAATAGGTATTCGCACGACCATCATGTACAGCACATCTGTCAAACTGCCATGGTCTACCCAATAACATGTGACATGCATCCATAGATATGATATCACACAATACCTCATCTTGGTATCCGCCAACCTTGAACTTCACTAGGCATTGTTCATTGACCATGACCTTATGGTCATCCTGTACCCAGGCAATCCGATATGGATGTGGGTGTTTCTGTCTCTTGAGCTTCAACTTTGTCACCATCTCTTCTGACACCAAATTGTCAGTGCTTCCACTATCAATAATCACATCACAACATTTACCTTCACACTTGCACCTGGTGTGAAACAGGTTCCTCCTTTTCTCAGGTTCATTCTCACCACTCAACAGGACTCTTCTGTTAATCAACGTTTCTCCTCTTTCAGCATCTTCAGAATTTGATGATCTGGCATCTTCATCTACATGTGCAACTCTGGCCTGGCCTTCATTTCTCCTGTCCGTTCTACCTTGGTGCTAAGGACATTCAAATACCCTATGACCTTCTTCTCCACAGTGAAAACATGTTCCACGGAAGCCTCCTCTTCCAGATCCTTGTCCTCTTCCTCTTCCTCTCTGATCTCTATTATTCTGATCCTGGAAGCGATTGGAATTATTTCCTCGCTGATTTTGACTACTACTGGCCTCATCCTTCTTTTTCGGATCTTCATTTCGGCCACCATATGACCGTCCACCAGATCGTCCACCGTGACCTCTTCCATTTTGTCTGCTCTCGAACTTCTTGTTCAGCTTTTCCTCTACTTTTAGGGCAAATTGGTATGCCTCCTCAATACTGTTCATTCGAACCAGATTCAACTCCTCCTGAATGCTTGGCCTTAACCCATTAAGGTATTGGGCAACTTTCTCCTTATCAGCTTTGGCATGGCCTGTTCTGATGAGGAGTCGATAGAACTCCTCTGTATACTCCTGAACAGATTTTCCTGCTTGCTTCAAACTTTGCATTTTCTTCAGTAGGTCAAGCTCATAATCAACAGGAATGAACTGTCGCTTCAATTTTTCCACCATCCAATCCCATCTTGTGATTTTATCTTTCCCTCTTCTATTTCGCTCCAATTGAATTTCTTGCCACTAGATCTTCGCATGACCTTTCAGTCTAGCCTTCGCAAATTTGACCCTATCAGGATCCTCAACATCTTCATACTCAAAATACTCTTCACATTCATTGATCCAATTGATCAATTCCTCTGGGCTAAGATTTCCAGAAAATGTAGGAACCTCAATCTTAGGTCTTTTCCCAATCTTGGAAATCGCCCGAAAAAATCTTTCTTTCTCCTGGTTCACAATTTCAGCTTCTCCTTCTTGATATTCTTCTTCGGCTTCATCCTCGCTTTCATCTCTGACATTAAGATTCATTCCTCTGCGAATCTTTTCTTGCAATGCTCGCACTTGTCTCTGTAGCTCTCTAACCTCAGGTGTTACAACACCAGCTCTTCCACTACGTTCCCTTCGTGGAGGCATTTTCGTGATGCGCGCTGAAACCCTAGCCACGGTCCTGATG
The DNA here is from genome assembly GCA_027943335.1 of Chamaecyparis obtusa. NCBI lineage: Eukaryota > Viridiplantae > Streptophyta > Pinopsida > Cupressales > Cupressaceae > Chamaecyparis > Chamaecyparis obtusa. Next base: position 298,713 of record BSBK01003317.1, read on the forward strand.
CAAACTGCCTCACAGTCGGTGATCTATTTACACACTCAAGAACTCCTACTCTGATACCACTTGATGAAGGGTGCTCCCCTTAATACCACAAACACATAACAGAAAAAGAGAAACAACAACAATAATATGCAAGAACAGAAAAATTGGCTTCTTATTATCTCCACAAATGTGGAATTACAAACTTTCAGAGTTACAATATGCAAAGCCACATGGGCATTCCCTTACAATATTCTGTAGGACAAAGCCTCGAACTATTACCCAGAACTATTCTGAACTCCCTAAGACAATAATACAGCCTTCCTTATATAGGCAATTATCCACCGCCTGGGAAGGTTCCAGAATTTTAGCCAATAAGGCCGACCAAACTTAGAATTATTTTATTTTACATTTTATTACATCATAGTCAGCTCAAGATAACCTTTGAAACCCGAACAGAAATTTTGAAGAAAATTATTTTCTGCCATTTCGGGTGGCCCAACTTCCGAAGACTATATGTCATCACCAGTTGACCCGATCGGCTATTATAACCCCATTTCGGAAATGTCACGAAGCGCTCTACAGGCTTGACCCACGCAAGCGCCCGTCACCCAAATTTTTGACCTCATCCAGGGCTTCTAAAGCCTTCAAAACTGAGTTCAAAGTTTCTGTACCCTGCTGCCAATACCGAAAATCTTCAATATCTTCCAATATACACTTGATCTGGCAATGAAACTTTACTGGCAGACTTACATGACCAAAATGAACCTCTAAGAAAGAAATCAGATCATTCTAAGCACATGCAAAAATTACCAAAAATAGTAACTTTCCATAAATACCAGCTCTGCACTAAAATAGCCCTTATTGAATATAAAAATAGAAATATTTTTGGGTGATGCAAGATTGCTCTTACACCCAGGATGCTCCTGCATCACTTAGTTTAGTTCATTTGCATTACATTGGTTTGTGAGCTTTACTACTACTAGTTCTACTTATAAAATTTTGGTTAGAAGAAGTAGTAGACTCACGGGTGCCTTTGATCTTGAATCTTCCTCTCCTTTCCTTAAGATCCCGGATGATAACTTGATTCTTCATGATTCCAATCCTACAATGGAGCAAAAATCTTCTCACTCATCTCATGATGAGGATGATGCTTTAAGAGTTCCTCCTGAACAAGTCCAAAAACTTTCAACTGAACTTGACAAAATGGGTAATTGGATTATTCAAGAAAACCATAATCAAGACTCCATTCAAGCTATAGAGGCTCTTAAGAAAGTTCTTCATGATAGTGATCAAGGTGTTAACCTCTTGCATTGTATTACTCACCTTGTACATTCAAATGTTAAACCTTTAGCTCAATAAGCTCAAGATTTAGGGCTAATTCCTCCTATCACTAGTGTTGAACCTCCTTCTAATCCTTTACCTAGTATTCCTACCTATACTCCTTTGGTGACTGTGATAGTTCCCTCTATTCCTATGAGTGTTCCTCCTATGTCTCTATCTACATCACAACCTTCATATCATAATGTTCCTTTTACTTATTCCAATCCATTTCCAAATGTAGTTCCTAGTGTTCCTCCAGTTGTGTCTTCTATTCTTGTAGCTTCTTACACTTTACCTAGTGTGTCTAATGTTGCTACTCCTATTTCCTCTAATGATTCAAAAATCATCAGTTTGGATCAAACTATGTCCTCCTTACAACAAAAACTCACTTCCTTAACTCAAAACACATTTAGTATTCCTACATGTGACATGGAAAGTCCCTTGTCCTAAGACATCATTCGTACTCCTATTCCTCAACAAGGTGAGATGCCTCATCTTGAGAATTATAATGGAAAAGGAGATCATATTCATCATGTTAAAACATTCCAAATCTTTTGTAGTGATTATGCTCATGACCATAGGATTTTAGCCAAATTGTTTGCTAGAACCTTCCATTACAAGGCTTTACAATGGTATTGTTCCTTGTCTTCTTATTCTATTGATTCCTTTCCACAACTTTCTAATGCCTTTATTCAACAATGTCAAAACAACATTGGCCCGCAAGTGTCTTTGACTGATTTGATACATTGTAAACAAAGTGCTAAGGAAAAATTGACTGAATTTATTAGTAGATTTAAGCATTTGCATGCTTAGATTTCCTATCCTATTCTTGATATTGATATTCAATGTATGTTTATTTCAAATTTGCAAAAAGATATTAGAGATGAGATTCTTCTTACTAAATTTACCTCTTTTCAACAACTTTGTGTACCACTTCATCATTATCAATTACAAGTGAGTCAATTCGAGAGAAACACTCCAATGGCTCCTGTTCCAATTGATAAGAGTGATGCTACTCCTAATCCAAAAAAATTTAAAAAATTCAATAACTATGTCAAGATAAACAAACAAGTGAATGCAATTGCTGATCAAGTTGATGTTGCATCTCACAATGCCACTTCTGCATCCACTGCTTTTGGATTAAATCATAAGTTTACTCGTCTTCCTGAATCTTTACCTTCTATTATGAATAGGTTTTTAGCTTCTAATCTAATTACTTTACCTCCTATTCAACCTCTTTTACTGATGTAGGAGCATCCTGGATATTTGAGCATTCTTGCATCAACCAAAAACATTTCTTGATTTTTGTACCTGTTTTCTATTGTTTTCTTTATAATTGTTGTATTTGTTTGTTTCATGGTGTGCAAAGATTACATTATTCTGAGGACCTATTTGGGAACCTTCTCCTATGAGCACATAAAGTTTGGATGGACTGTTTCATAGTGACAACTATTTTCCTTGCTGTTAGAGCTGTGTTTCCCTGTAGTTTTGGTGCTGATTGTTCATAGTGGCAATCTTGATCCATAAGGAATCAGCCTTTTCTCTCTTAAGTAATTTTATAGGACCTAAATTAATATCATTTCCCAAGAGTGCAAGCCCTAATTGTAACAGCCCACCAGGGAACCCTGGAGAGATTAACCTATAACTTGCAACTAAGTTTGGTGGACATTTTTTTTTCTAAAGTTAACATACAAGATAATACAATAGTGTGAAAGAAATTACCATTAACTCACATTAAACCAACATCCAAAATAGATTACAAAACTCAAGGGTCCCATGACGTAGAATTACTTAAGAACAAAATATAACTATAGAAAGATAACAAAAGATTCCATATCATAAATGATACAATAACAACTTACATCAATTAACACAATCCTCATGAACATCCATGATAACTAATAAACTGACATCCATTGCACATGTCACAGGGTATGTAATAATAAATCTAACATAAAATTACAATGATCATATTAGGTATCACATGCGATACACTAATATAGGATTACATAAATGAATATAAGATAAGAAACCAAAAATGAAGAATCAATGAAGAACCATAAGGGCATCCAACTGCAGGAGTACCAATAGCACTGGCACCAGGATGTCAAATCTCAAATGGTAAAGAATCACTACCACCCGTCTGTGTAGAACCACAAAGGTCTACCCCACCATGCTAAGGAGATAACCACAAACCCCAATCAAATGACCAAAATCAAACAAGGATAAACCACTAAGCAAGGAATCCTGAAAGCTCTCTACTCAAGGTACACAATAATAAAGTGAAAGGTCCAACACACTAGTTACAGAGACATAAACAAAAAACTTGGGAGATGACTTAGGCTACATGCTATGGGAGTGTCATCACATGTCTATCTACTTGAGTTATCCTGGACTGGTCTCTCTGGACCCCAGACCCTCAAGCATTGTGTTACCCTGGACTGGCCACTCTGGGCCTCGGACCCTCAATATGATCCATGTGGGATTAGAATACTCTCTCTTAGATATGAGGAATTATAATCATAACCATACTCTATATTATCTTCTTAAATGATCTATAAAGTTTTAATTATTATGTTATCACTTAATTACATAACCTACAATAGGTTACCCAGGTGCTGACCACTTTGGGTCCCGGCCCCTATTGTAAGCCACTCCCCTAAGATGCACTTCATCAATCTCCCCTAGGCTCATAGTCTCATAAACAACCAACAGGTATACAACCAGGTAATCCTAGATGCAGTTTCACATAGAAACCCAAATGATTACATAGATACCAAAAATAGATAATAACCAACAAGAGCCCAAGAGATCAATACATAGATGATAATCAAAGTAAGCATTCACAATAAAACATGATACTGAAAATAAATCCAACTGACAAAGATCCAGGCCTCTGTTTCCCCTAGGTCATTCTAATGCCTAACATCACATAATGCACAAAAATGCAGTTCAGAAACAAGAAGCCAACATTCACAATTTACAAAACTAGAAAATGAATATAAGCATCAAAACATCACAATGAACATGATCCTAACAGAATATGGATCACATAATAATGATAGAAGAATCATGACATAACGAGCATACTAAAGTCACTCATAAAAGAAATATTCTATAATAACAATCTAGGAAACTCAGTAGAATAATTGTCCAATTTCAGTATAATCATAAACATTTAACAACTAATTGCCTTTACATCCAAGAACATCCCACTAATTTTATTAGCACAATAAAATAACCTAATTTAGATTTATTGTACAACATTAAATCTCACTAGTTATAATAGAACAATTATAATATAAATTTAATCATAAACTAAATCATAACATAAATAATTTAGCACAAAAGAAAATTATATTAACCATAAAATAAATTAATATGAAATAATTAATCATATTGTAAATTAATATAATCACAAAATAAAATTTATCATAAAACAAATTAATCATTTTCTAAATTACAACACAAAACTAAATCATATTATCATAAAACAATTTAAAACAAATTAGACAAATTAATTAATAATAAAACAAACTTTATATATATGTATATATATGTATATATATGTACATATATATATATATATATATATATATATATATATATATATATATATATATATAGATACATACACATATACATATAGATATAGATACATATACATATACATATACATATAGATACATATACATATATATACATATACATACATATACATACATACATACATATATATATATATATATATATATATATATATATATATATATATATATATATATATATATATATATATATATATGTATGTATATGTATATGTATATGTATATGTATATATATATACATATACATATACATATACATATACATATATATCTATATGTATATGTATATGTATATGTATATATAAATATACATATACATATACATATATATATAGATATATATGTATATGTATATATAAATATACATATACATATATATATAGATATATATGTATATGTATATGTATATGTATATATATATACATATACATATACATATATATCTATATATATATATATATATATATATGTATGTATGTATGTATATGTATGTATATGTATATGTATCTATATGTATATGTATATGTATATGTATCTATATCTATATGTATATGTGTATGTATCTATATCTATATGTATATGTGTGTGTGTGTGTGTGTGTGTGTGTATATATATATATATATATAATTAATAACAAAAGTTTTAAATTGATAAAATGAAATAAATTTATATCATATAACGAAAAATTCAAATTAATTTTTTTTTTTGGGGGGGGGTGTACCCTGCGGGCCCCACACCTCCTTTTCAATTGGCCGCACTAAGGAAGCCCACCGAATGGTACCTTACTGGTACCGCTGGCAGGCTCTCTATCGACGGTACCAATAGGTATCGCCGGCCAGAGGGTCCTCTGCGCTGTGTGGGGGGGGTCAAATCCCCTGGCCCCCACCATGTTTTTTTTATTATTAAATTTTATTTTTTACATAACAAATTCAATGCTTTCGAATATAATAATTGATTATTATTCAGAACAAATTTCAATGCAATTTGATATATATATATATATATATATATATACATACATACATACATACATATACACACACATGTATATACATATATATATATACATACATATATATACATACATATATATACATACATATATATAGACATATATATATATATATATACATATATATAGATATATATATACATATATAGATATATATGTATATATACATATATATGTATATATACATATATGTATATATACATATATATGTATATATACATATATATATACATATATGTATATATACATATATATGTATATATACATATATATCTATATATATATATATCTATATAGATGTATATACATATATATATATATGTTATATATACATATATATGTATATATACATATATATATATATATATTATATATATATATATATATATATTAAATTAAAACATTTTCTTATTTAATTCAGAGAATATATAATAATTATAGAGCAGATTAATATATAATATAATAGATCATATATTCTTTCTAAACCATTTTGAATGGGGATTTTAATGACAGAATAAACATATATATTTTAACTAGAATTGAGTCTTTTCCTTAAACATGATTTCTTTCAACCAAAATAGAATATTTTATACCAACATTGGGGTTTTAGCAATTTGATCTATTTTCTCAAGAGGATTAATTTTCTTCCAACACTATAGTTAAACTATACAAGAGGATTAATTTATCAATTTATAGGCAAACTATGAACAATTAATTAACAAAATTTTGCCAGAGTAACACTACAATGCCAAGTAATAATAAAATATAAAAATTAGCTACATTAGGGTTTCTAAATACCTAGATCTATTAAAAATAGGAAGAGACATATGAAAGTAAAAACAGAGATAACAAACAAAATTCAATGCCTACCTTAGATCCAATGCCAGAAATTGAAAATGAAAACCCTTGTAGATCTGAGAATAGAATTATCTCCAAAAATAAGCACAACCTACAGATCTTAAAACTATGTTGCAAACAGGTACCCAATCGAGATGCACAGAGAAATTCAATTCAACATGCAGCCACAACAATCTACAAATCTTTGAAAATACCAAGCACAAAAGCTGCCCCAAAAATCTTCTCCAAAACCTATCTCTCTAAAAAATGAATGCAATAATATCCTAATAGGAATTCAATTCCCAACTTCAACCAATCCCAAAAGACAACTCAAAAGCTAACTCAGAGTTCAATTCCAAATCAAAAAAATGACTCATAAGACAACTCTTGATCCAACTCTAATTCCAAAATTGAGAGTAAATAAAATTAATTAATTAAAATATCTTTTAAAAGCACAACTTTATTAGTCCATTTTCTAGTTCATGCAAAAATCCCAGGTTAATGGCCTTTTCCCTGCAAGCTTTGTTAAGTTGTCCTGCTCGACCTGCAGTAATAGTTTTATCTTACGAAGAAAATCCACTTGATTTCATGGTTTGTGCTCTTAGCACCATGCTCTTCAATGTGTCACCTTGCTCCAGTCCAAATTGCACCTGCTGAATTGCAAAATACAAAAATTTATTCAAGTTCTAAGGTCTACAAGAAACATATTTTAAAATCTGCCTAAGTGTCGAAAACCCACAATGTTTTTGAAAATCCATGATGTTTTCAGTCTGTGTGAAAACTTTCATTGTTTTTGACCTTGTGCCTTCCTACTTTTGTGCACTTGTCTTCTGGTATCAAAAACTCTATGTGTTTTGAGTCTTTCACCATGTCAAAAACTTTGTGTGTTTTTGACCTTGGTCTTAACTACGCAAGTACGATCGTTGGTGGGTCCCAGTTCTTCTCAGTTGCCAGGTGTGATTAAAGTTCAGACAAGATCAGTGGTTGTCATATGTTCACATGGTAAAGATGCATGATGTTTAACTTTTACGCTTTTGCGACAGCCGTTTGATTTTCTTGTGTGGGCGTGAGGTGGATCCAGATCTACAAGCTCTTCCTGATTGGTTGTCGCATGGCCGCATGTTAGAGTTTTCTGACATGCGATCATGTGACCTCTTGCCACCTATCCGCATGGGTCCCAGTTCTAGTGATGTTCAGCTGCCTAGCGGTTAAGTTTTTCTTTCCGCGGACCTGCTGACTTGTCGTTATCTCTTGGTCTCTTGATTCTGGCGGTTAAGCCCTTAACATCTAGCGACCTGGCTGGTAGTTTACTTTTCCTTAGTCATGCGATCGCTTAATGGTGGGGCTGGATCTTCATGCTTTTAAAGGTAAGGCCTCTTTGGCAGTGGTCCCGCTGGCAGTAATGTGGTAGCCTAGGGTTGGCTGTCGCATGATCGCATGTCAGAGTTTTCTGACATGAGATCATGTGACCGGTTGACACAAGTCCCTAGGGCCCAGTGGGAGGTGGTAATGTGGCATCCGCGGTGGTGAGGTGGTGAATTTCTATTGGGTGCCATGTGGTGCTATGGTGGTGGTCATGTCTGGAAGAAGTGTTGTGGGGCCGCTGTCAGAGAGTTTGTGACGAGGACGCGATCTAAAGGCTGGCGTAAGTTCTCATATGTTTTGTCAGAGCTATGAGATCTTATGCTCACTGTCCATTCTAAGGCTTATGATAGGTGGGTCTTGTGTTAGTGACCATGCGGATACAATGAATACCGTGGTGACAGGTGGCATCAAGCAAACAAAGGTGGGGTCTGATGTCTTAGCGGTGTCGATAAAGTTCAGGATTTTCACTCATTCGCGAAAAGATTTGGTGGCTCTCCAGATTGTCTGGCAATTTGGTGAACAGAGGTCGCATAGTCACTAAATTTTTAGCGGAAGGCATGAAATTTTTTGTGAATTGGCGGAAGCCTTTTGTCACCAATTCGCTAAATCAAAATGGGCACTCTTTTTAAAAGTAAAATCTTAGCCCGTGAAGTAAGGATAATCTAACGGTCATGACTTAAAGTTGGCAGAGATTTGAACAAGGACTGCCGATGTGATGCTAGCCCCATAAAGTGACTGTTGGGATTTAAATTCAAATTTGCAGAAGGGTTTGCAATGATAGAGGTACCAAAAATTCAATTTTTGAGCGGCGAGAGTGGGTAGAATGGATTGTCAAATGCTGTGGAGTGGTCTAGGCTGTCATGATAGTTGCAGAGGAGTGTCTTGCCATAGGGGAGTAAATGAAACAGTACCCTAAAGTGTGTTGCAGAGATCTTTTTGGTCAGTTTTCTTAGGGTTTAGTGTTGATTTTGTACCTTGGACCAGGATAGGGCTAGTTGGCTATTGAAATGGACTGTTCGGGCTAGCATGCTGTAACTTGATCCCTGTCTTGTCTGTGTTAACTCCTCAGTGGGCTTAGGTGTTTCTGAATTTTGAGTTGGAAATGATTATTGTGCTTGGATTATAACCCTGGTATAAAAGGATTTTGTGATCATTTTTGATTTATTGGGAGTTAGGTTTTCAAACTTTTATGCTTATGAGTCTTCTACCTAGTCTGAATTGTAACGACCTGTTGTGGTATATTTTGACAATAGAATGAAAATTGCAGGTCTAAGCTATAGTTTGCAAGCATGGTTCCTTTGGATTGATTGTATACACTTGAGGATTCTTCATACTTAATACATGCACATGATTCTTATCTCTCCTTTGTGTCAACATAGATAAATTTTGAACTTTCTAGTTCATTGCATAACCATTTTATGTATATGCCTTCATTCTTGAGTTCTAATCCAGGATTAGATGAAATGATGCTCTAGATGGGACATAGATTTATCTTTTGTCTATGTAAGGATACTCTGTAAGTAGTAAAGGAAATTTTAAATGTGTTTATGGGTTTGAATCTCAGATATATTCTGGTGTGTGTGTGTAGTCTGTCTAAGAAACTTTTCCCAATGGATGAGGCACTGGCCTAGATAAGTATTTCCTTGTTGACATGTCCTCATAGAGGTTGTTATGCTTCAAACACATGAAATTAAGAACCATCCTTAATTTTTCAGTATTTAGTTGTGTAAGGTTCCACCCCATAGTAATGGAGAGTCAATGAATGTGTGGTTATCATTTAGTACTTTCTTACTAACCTTTTATCTATTATTCAAACTCAGTCTTTGGTGTATGAAGTATAGTTTATACTAGGTTAGGTGCACCCACCTTGGTTTTGCAAAGCCAGAAGTAGAAGAGGGAAATCTTGTCCCTATAGTTGGTCCAGTTACCCTAAGACATCATTACATTTTGGAGCTAACCACCTCTAAAATCTATCTGAGGGTATATCGGCAGCCTTAAGAGCATAAGCTTCATTTTGAACACCAAGATGGTGGCTCTACTGGGGAAGTGTTATACATGTTCATCCTAACCAGTAGGTCATCATTGGAAGAAACAGGGTTGTTTTTGTCCCTTTTCTCTCTAACTCATTTGAGTATTTCTTGAGTGAAGAAACTATATTGTGATATTCCCAATACACTTGGGTGGTGACTCAAACATCTCTGAAGCAGTGCTAGTCAGTATTATTTTGCAAGATGAGTTATAGAGGTACTAGGTCTCAGAGAAAGGAGCATCCTAAAGATATAATGGAAGAAGGTACTCCAAGTACTTCTAGACCTAGTCAAACAAGGGAAGGAAAAAAGAAGAGAAGTATTTCTCATACTTGGAAGAAAAAGAAAAATACAAGAAATGAAGCTCAAACCAAGCCTAGTCAAGAAGAAAATATATCAGAATATGAAGAGGCTGATGATTTGGGACTAAACCAGTATGAGGATGAAACTCAAGTGGGAGATGATGACTCTGAGACCACTCTCCCTAAATCAGAAGAGATCTTTGAGGAAGTCTATGAACTAGAAAGAAGAGTTCAAGAGTATCTTGCCATTAGGCAGCAAAGAGAAAAGGGTAGAGAAGATAAAGTAAGACAAGCCATGATAAGGGTTGATCAACTAAAGAGGTAGTTACTGGACTTGGAGGTAATTAATTTTGTCCCAGAGCCTGAAAGAGTAGACAAATAGCCAATTGTTCAAAAAATATGTGAAGAAACTAGACCAAGAGATAAAGGCAAATAGAAGGCTATTGGGATTCAAATTAGTGAACAAGTTATTGTGGATAGGACATCAAATCCAGGACTGAGATTAGATTTAGATTTGGAGATAGCTAGAAGGAAGAAAGAAATATTGGATAAAGAACTAGAGAAAGCAGAGTTGGAGGCTTCTACTACAGAAATTAGAAAGAAGATAGATTTTCTCAAGCATGCTTCAGGACCTTCAGATATTGCTACTTCCTTTTTGGGACAAGGTGGAAATCAAGGCAACAATGCAACTCAAGCAAATGGTGTGTCGGGTGCTACTAGGGTTCCTGATGGTTCAAAAATAATGACATCTACATCTCAAGGAATGGATCCACCACATGGAGTTCCTATTCATGAAAGGTACAAACAACTTACCTTCTTTGGTATTTCTGGTTATCCTAATGTAATCCCTAATGAAATTAGAAAGAAACTTCCTAAATTTACTAGAAATAATGTCATCACATGTGAAGAACATTTAAAAAATTTCATAGATGTAATAGATGATTATAATGTAGAGCCTGATGATGTTATAATGAAGCTATTTGTACAATCCCTGATTGAGGATGCTAGGGATTGGTATAGAGGGTTACCCCATGCTAGTATAGGGTCATGGAATGAATTCAAGAATTGTTTCAAGGAACACTATGGAGATAAAACAAATGAGGGTTTTATCTTGAATGAATTCAATAACATAAAGAAGAATCAAAATGAAGAGGTCCTTGAATTTAATATAAGATTCCAAAAGGCTATGCATAGGCTCTTGCAGGTTATCAGACTAGATGACAGGGTATGTCTTGTGACATACTTGAATGCCTTTGATGCAAAAATGGGATACCTCTTGAGGGACAAGAACCCTAGAAATCTTGGGGAAGCTTACAAATTGGCCATCAACATAGAGAGAAATAGAAGAATATCAGGAAACATAGGAAGAAGAGATGATTACAGACCTCAAATGTAGAGTAAGAAAGAAATGGGAAGGTCTGCTGACTCTAAACCCAAAGAGGATGACAATCTAAAACAAATTTTAAAGGCTTTGGAAGGTTTAAAACCTGGTGAAAAGGGAAACAATAGAGCTATGACTATGGAGAGGTCAGCTCCAAACAATTTTAGCAGACAACCAAGAATGCAAAATTACCCTTACAACACTCAGTGGAAAGATGGCAAGCCCATTTTCCCAACCAAGCAAGAAAGGCCTGATGGAAGGATCCCTGATCCCTTGCATAGAAATTCAGTAAATATGACTGATGATGTCCCATGGTGTGTTGCTTTTCAATATCCTCATAGTTTGGAACATTGTGTTATTGCTTTAAACTTACAAGAGAATCAAGAATAAGAGGAGCAATATGACAATAGTGGTTGTGGAATGACTTCTGCACATGTAGAGGATTAGAATGATTTTGATGAAGAAGATGAAGAGTTTGATGATGTTGGATGTGGTATTGTGAGGGGTGAGGAGCAAGTTTCTTTAAGAAGACCATCCGATGAAGAAATTACTCAGATCACTACAGACATGGTTACTCAAGCTAGAAGCAATTATAACTTGAGGAATAGGACAGTTGGAAATGCAACTAGTAAGCCAGGTAGTATGTTTATCAAGGAGATAGAAAATGGTACACAACAACATGGAGAAAAGGGTAGGGGTGTCGATGATACTTACCAAGTGAAGGTAAAAAGGAAAGTTGTACCTCTTGCAGCACCTAAGAATAAAGCAAAGATAGCAGAGGTAGTTGTTCCCATTCCTCAGAAGGGAGAGGAATCTCCTCTCAAAGACAAATCTAGTTTCACAAAGGATAAAGTTGTCATAGTCTTTGAAGAAGACATGAACAACCAAAAGTATGTTCCAATTGATATGTCCAAATTGCTCTCACAGATCACTGTCAAGGTTCCATTATTGGAAATGATGAGAATAGAAGAACACAAGGTCAAGGCCTTGAATTGGTTAAATGGTGTTTCTTCTGCAGGAATCCAAGAGGTGAGTAGAAATGACAAACATGTGGCTTCCTTGGAAGACACACCTAACAGTAAGAGTGAAGAAATTGTTTCTACGATCCCTCAAATCTTCTTGGATACAAATATTGTAAACAATGCTATAGGAACAATTGATCCTTTCTTCTTGTCTCTTGTTATTAATGGTAAAATGTTGAAGAACTACATGATTGATTCTGGAGCATCAAACACTGTCATGCCTGTAGAGATCATGAAATCATTAGGACTAAAGGTTGATACACCTCATGGGAGATGCCAGGCTATGGACTCAAGAGAAGTGCTAGTTATTGGTAACATCAAGGCTTTGCCTTATAAATTAGCTGCATTTCCCAACAAATAGTTGACTATGAGTGTTCTTGTAGTTGACATTCCTCCTCAATATGGAATGTTGTTATCTAGAAAGTGGAGTGCCTCCATGGGAGGAAGTATTCAATGTGAATTGTCCTTTGCCACTTTTGACATTGAAGGAGAGAGTGTGAAGGTGTCAAGGGAAGCTAGGACTCTACATATGATTGAGGAAAATGAAAAGGATAGCATGAATTTTTTTGTTGACACTGACATTGGCTCATTCCAAGTCCAGAGGAATGAGATGCAGGAGAAGGTCAAGCCTATCCTTTCGGCTGATGATGAGAGTAACAAGACAAAGGATAGTGTGTTGTGGACATTATATTTTGATGGAGTAAGTTCTAGAGAAGGTGCTGGAGCAGGAGTGTTATTGGTGTCCCCAAGTGGTAAGACTTTTAAGTTTTCTTTCACTCTCTTGTTTCCTTGCATAAACAATTTTGTTGAATATGAAGCCCTACTGATTGGTTTGAGACAAGCATCAAAACATGGGATCAAACATCTTAGAGTGATTGGTGATTCTAAGTTAATAGTTTCTTAGATTAGATCAAAGTATGCATCTAAGAATCAAAGGATGAAACAATATAGAAATTCTATATGGGATGAAATTGAGGGTTTCAGTGCCTTTGGTATTGATTGGGTGGATAGAAGCCAAAACAGGATGGCAGATTTACTAGCAAACATAGCCTTAAGGCCAGAGGATGTTACCTTTGCAAGGATATCCAGAATTGAGTGTAAGTCCAGGCCTTCTATCCTAGATAATGTTGAAAATTGGCAAGTATTTTCCAATGATCAAGATATTTTGGGATTCTTGTAGTGTGAATCTCATTTTGATGGTCAGGAAATGGATTTTAGCACCTATGTTGACATCAGAGATGGAAAAGAAAGTGTCCTTGGGAAGGAAGTTTTGCAACTAAAGTCAAATAGGATCCCTAGGGGACCGGTTGCCCTTGAAAGGACATTTGATGATAAGGAGAGGGCTTGTGTTGCTAGAATTGTTGACAAGAAAAATGATTTGGAGGAAGTGAATCTAGGAACAAGCCAAGAACCAAAAAATATTTGCATAGGTAAATGCTTATCTCAAAGAGCTAGAAGAAATTTGATTGATATTCTCAAAAAATTTAGACATGTTTTTGCATGGTCTTATGATGATTTGAAGGCATATAGAGAAGATCTCTTTCAACATGAGATACCATTAAAGGAAGGAACTAAACCTTTTAGGCAGAAATTAAGGCTTGTGAACCCTACTCTGGCACCAAAAATGCAAGATGAACTTAAAAAGATGATGGATGCTAGCATTGTCAAGCCTATCAGACATTCTACTTGGGTGTCAAATTTGGTTCCAGTCAGAAAAAAGAATGGTGACATTAGGTTATGTGTTGATTTTAGGAATTTGAATGTCAATTCTTTAAAGGATAATTATGGTCTGCCTAACATGGAAAATATGTTGCAAAGGGTTACTGGATCAGAGTTAATGTCTATGATGGATGGCTTCTCTGGATATAATCAGGTCATGGTCAATGAGTCAGAACAATATAAAACTGCATTCACTACTCCTTGGGGAACGTATGTTTATGTCAGAATTCCATTTGGTCTGACAGATGCAGGAGCTACTTTCCAGAGAGCTATGGATGTGGCCTTTACTGATATCATAAATAAGTTTTTAGTGGTATATCAGGATGATCTCACGGCATATTTAGAGAAGGAGGATCAGCATTGTGAACATCTTGAAAAGATCTTTATCAAAGCTCTGGAGTATGGAATCTCTTTAAATCCAAAGAAGTGTTCTTTTGGTGTTGTGGAAGGTAAGCTCTTAGGACAAATTATGTCCAAGGATGGAGTAAGAATTGATCCTGAAAGGGTTATAGCAATAGACAAGCTCTCACCACCAAGGAATGTTAAAGGAGTACAATATTTCTTTGGGCAAGTGAATTTTTTAAGAAGATTTGTTACAAATTTTGCAGAAATTTGTATTCCTATCTCTAGGATGTTGAAAAAGGATGCAAAGATAGAGTGGAATGAAGAAGTAGATAAATCTTTCAGAAGTATCAAATAGGCCATTAAAGATGCCCCTATTTTGAGGACCCTTGATTATGGTAAGCCCATGCAGATTTTCTCCTTTGCTTCTTATCATATAGTTGCAACAGTTTTATTACAAAAGAATTCAGATGGATATGAGAAACCTATATCACTTTTTAGCAAGTCTTTACATGCAAGAGAATTGAAATATGATATCACTGAGAAACAGGCTTATGCCCTAGTCAAAGCAGTCAAGGCTTTTAGGTGTTATCTTGTGGGAGCCAAGGTGGTTGCTTATGTTCCTAGTGTTGTCGTTAAGGATATTTTGGTGCAACAAGAGGTATCAGGAAAAAGATGTAGATGGATCAATAGGATCCAAGAATTTAATATTTATATCCAGATTACAAAATTGGTGAGAGGCCTAGGTCTTGCAAAGTTGATGGCACAGAGTAATCTGGTTGCAAATCATGTGAATATGTTAGAAGAGGAAGAGAGGCCATATATTTTTGATATGGATTATTGTAATTGGTATAAAGATGTCATCAATTACTTGCAGAGGTTGGTCCTTCCCCCTGACATGAATGAGAATAAGAAGAGGACTGTCAAGTTACAGTCAGCAAGGTATGCCATTATACATGGTGAGTTGTGGTGGAGAAGCAGTGAAGGAGTATTGTTAAAGTGTGTTGATCATGAAAGATCTAAGACTCTGCTAGAGGAAATGCATCAAGGTGTATGTGGAGGACACTATATGGCAAAGACCATAGCCCACAAGATCCTTAGATCTAGATTTTGGTGGCCTACAGTTTTTTAAGATACACATCAGTTTGTGAGGAAGTGTGATGCATGCCAGAGATTTGCAGGAAGGATGAAATTCAATGGGAATTTTCCACTCAGACCTGTTTCAGTTCAGGCTCCTTTCTAGAAGTGGGGTATTGATTTCATTGGTGAGATTCCAAACAATTCTAGTGGTGGACACTCATATATACTAGTGGAAATAGACTATTTTACCAAGTGGGTTGAAGCTATCCCTACTAGGAGGGCTACTAGTAAAGTGGTGACTGATTTATAATGTAGAATATCCTCACTAGATTTGGTTCCCCAGAGAAAATTGTGGTTGATAATGCAATGTGCTTTAGATCACAGGAGTTTGGTGATTTTTGTCAGCAATATGGGATACACATTTCATTTTCTTCTCCATATCATCCACAAGGAAATGGTCAGGCTGAATCTAGTAATAAAATCCTTATTAAGATTCTCAAGAGGGTGTTGGATAGAAATAAGAAAGCTTGGGACTCAAAGTTATGGTGGGCATTGTGGGCTGATAGAGTAACTATAAAGAAAGCCATAGGTTGTGCCCCTTTTGACCTAGTTTATGGAATAAGTGCTAGATTACCTCAGAACAATTTATTGCAAATGTATAGGTTCATCCAGGCATATGATGAAGATTTGAATGATGAGATGAGAATGAGAATGGATGAATTGATCTAGTTAGAGGAAGTAAGGAGGGATGCACATGAGAGAAATGAGACATTGCAGAGGCAGTGTAAAAATTTGTTTGATAAGAGGACAATTCAAAGAAGTTTTGAAATTGATGATCTGGTCCTGATGTGGAATGCAAGGTTGGAAGATAAGGGAAGGCATGGAAAGTTTGATCCTATTTGGTTGGGCCCTTATCTTAATGAGGGAAAGTGGGGAATAGATTCATATATCTTGAAGGATTTAATTGGTGGTACTTTGGAATTGCCTGTTCATGGACAATTCTTAAAGTTTTACTTCTCTTGAATTATCTCTTCCATGAGCAGTAGTTTAGGTTCCCTTGTTTTTGTCTGCTCTATGTTTTTGAGTCGGGTTTTTTGAGTTGGTCTGCTCTCCCAGTGATTTTGAATCCTTTCCATGCTTGCAAGAGACATGCATCCCCTAGTATGAGCCATTGTTAGTCCATTTTCTGGTTCATGCAAAAATCCTAGGAAAATGGCCTTTTCCCTGCAAGCTTTGTTAAGTTGTCCTGCTTGACCTACAGTCATAGTTTTATCTTGCGAAGAAAATCCACTTGATTTCATCATTTGTGCTCTTAGCCCCATGCTCTTAAATGTGTCACCTTGCTCCAATCCAAATTGCACATGCTGAATTGCAAAATCCAGAAAGCTATTCAAGTTCTAAGGTCTGTAAGAAACAAATTTTAAAATATGCCTAAGTGTCAAAAATCCATAATGTTTTTGAAAATCCATGATGTTTTCGGTCTGTGTGAAAACTTTCATTGTTTTCGACCTTGTGCCTTCCTGTTTTTGTGCACTTGTCTTCTAGCATCAAAAACTCTATGTGTTTTCAGTCTTTCACTATGTCGAAAACTTTGTGTGTTTTCGACCTCGGTCTTAACTGCGCAAGTGCGATCGTTGGTGGGTCCCAGTTCTTCTCAGTTGCAAGGTGTGGTTAAAGTTTGGACAAGATCGGTGGTTGTCGTATGTCCACATGGTAAAGATGCATGATGTTTAACCTTTATGCTTTTTTGATAGCCGTTCAATTTTCTTGTGTGGGTGTGAGGTGGGTCCAGATCTGCAGGCTCTTCCTGATTGGTTGTCGCATGGCCGCATGTCAGAGTTTTCTGACATGCGATCATGCAACCACTTGCCACCTATCCACATGGGTCCCAGTTCTAGTGATGTTCAACTACCTAGTGGTTAAGTTTTTCTTTCCGCAACCTGGCGACTTGCGGTTATCTCTTGGTCTCTTGATTTTGGCGGTTAATCCCTTAACGTCTGGCAACCTGGTTGGAGGTTTACTTTGCCTTAGTCGCGCGATCGTATAATGGTCAGGCCGTATCTTCATGCTTTTAAAGGTAAGGCCTCTTCGGCGGTAGTCCTGCTGGCAGTGATGTGGTAGCCTGGGGTTGGCTATTGCATGATCGCATGTCAGAGTTTTCTGACATGCGATCATGCAACCAGTTGACACATGTCCCTGGGGCCCAGTGGTAAGTGGTAATGTGGCATCCGCGGTGGTGAGGTGGAAAATTTCTATTGGGTGCCACGTGGTGCTGCAGTGGTGGTCATGTCTGGAAGAAGTGTTGTGGGGCCACTATTAGAGATTTTGTGATGAGGACGTGATCTAATGGCTGGTGTAAGTTCTCATATGTTTTGTCAGAGCTATGAGATCTTACGCCCACCATCCATTCTAAGGCTTATGATGGGTGGGTCCTGTGTTAGTGCCCAGGCGAATACAACAAATAGCATGGTGACAGGTGGCATCAAGTGGACCCAAGTGGTGTCTGATGTCTTAGCGGTGTCGATAAAGTTCAAGCTTTTTGCTCATTCGTGAAAAGATTTGGCGGTTCTCCAGATTGTCTAACGATTTGGCGAACAGAGGTCGCGTAGTCGCTAAATTTTTAGCAGAAGGCATGAAATATTTTGCAAATTGGTGGAATCCTTTTGTCACCAATTCGCTAAATGAAAATAGGCACTCTTTTTAAAAGTAAAATCTTAGCCCACGAAGTAAGGATAATCTGATGGTTGTGACTTAAAGTTGGCAGAGATTTGAACGAGGACCACCGATGTGCCACTGGTGCCATAAAGTGACTGTTGGGATTTAAATTCAAATTTGCAGAAGGGTTTGTAATGATAGAGGTACCAAACATTCAATTTTTGAGTGGCCAGAGTGGGTAGAATGGATTGTCAAACGTTGCGGAGTGGTCCAGCCTGCCATGATAGTTGCAGAGGAGTGTCTTGTCATAGGGGAGTAAATGAAATAGTACCCTGAAGTGTGTTGTAGAGATCTTTTTGGCTGGTTTTCTTAGGGTTTGGTGTTGATTTTGTACCTTGGACTAGTATAGGGCTAGTTGGCTGTTGAAATGGACTGTTTGGGCTAGCATGCTGCGGCTTGATCCCTATCTTGTCTGTGTTAACTCCTCGGTGGGGTTAGGTGTTTTTGAATATTGAGTTGGAAATGATCATTGTGCTTTGATTGTAACCTTGGTATAAAGGGATTTTGTGATCCATTTTGATTTATTGGGAGTTAGGTTTTTAAACTTTTCTAGTTGTGAGTCTTCTACCTAGTCTAAATTGTAATGACCTATTTTGGTATATTTTCACAATAGAAAAAAAATTGTGGGTCTAAGCTATAGTTTGCAAGCAAGGTTCCTTTGGATTGATTGTATACACTTGAGGATTCTTCATACTTAATATAGGCACATGATTCTTATCTCTCCTTTGTGTCAACATAGATAAATTTTGAACTTTCTAGTTCATTGCATAACCATTTTATGTATATGCCTTCATTCTTGAGTTCTAATCCAGGATTAGATGAAATGATGCTCTAGATGGGACATAGATTTATCTTTTGTCTATGTAAGGATACTCTGTAAGTAGTAAAGTAGATTGTAAATGTGTTTATGGCTTTGAATCTCAAATATATTCTGGTGTGTGTCTGTGTAATCTGTCTAATAAACCTTGCCCAATGGATGAGGCATTGGCCTAGATAAGTATTTCCTTGTTGACATGTCCTCATTGAGGTTGTTATGATTCAAACACATGAAATTAAGAACCATCCTTAAGTTTTCAGTATTTGGTTGTGTAAGGTTCCACCCCATAGTAATGGAGAGTCAATGAATGTGTGGTTATCATTTAGTACTTTCTTACTATCATTTTATCTATTATTCAAACTCAGTCTTTGGTGTATGAAGTATAGTTTATACTGGGTTAGGTCCACCCGCCTTGGTTTTGTAGAGCTAGAAGCAGAAGAGGGCAGTCTTGTCCTTATAGTTGGTCCAATTACCCTAAGACCTCATTACATTTTGGAGCTAACCACCCCTAAAATCTATCTAAGGGTATATTGGCAGCCTGAAGAGCCTAAGCATCATTTTGAACACTGAAAAAGTCAACTTAGACTTTTTGAAACTAGTTATCTTTTTGATAACAAACTCCTTATTCAATTTTGCACATGTTATAATTTAAATTTATTATTAAATAAATTAAATACTTAATGCATCACAAATTCATGCAATTAATTATTTAATCATTTAATAAAATATGCAAGCATAAATCAATTCATTTTCCAATTAAGCACATGTTATAATTAAAACTCAAATTAAATAAATTAAATATTTAATACATCCTAAAGCATGTAATTAAATATTTAATTATTTAATAATACACTCAAGCATAATTAATCCTAATTTCAATTAAATAATCAATTAATTCCAATTAATCAAATAATTGACTTTAGATAATTTTCCAAATTAAACATAGGAACATAATTAAATCATTAAATTCAACTATAATCCTAACATTGATAATCATATAAAATCACCCATATAATCATGAATCAATTGAATCAAGCACTATAAGATCAAGCACAATAAAATCAAACAAACTAAAACCATGCACAGACTCAAGAATGGGATCCATGAATTCATACCAACCAGGTGAATTTGGGTAGGGTAGTCAAACAGACACTTGTCCATTCTTAAGATAATTTGGCATAGGTTATGGTTTTGGGTCTATGTATTATCTGCCCTCTTTACCATTGAAATGAATGTTTATGGGCACACTCACTCCTGCCAATTTAGGGAAGACAATGCCCTGTACCTGCAAACCTGTCATCACAAGAAGAAGCATGTACATACAATAATATATAATAGACAATGGTGAGGATCAGCTAATCATGTGGATCTCACAAGCAAGTAACTATGACTCCATCCTTCAACCACATCAGGCACATCAAACAGAAATATAAAATAAACACATCGACCATACACATGCAAGTATGGGGTTAGTGAAATCATAAGCATCAATGATCTCCTAACGTATAATCTATCATCCTAAAATAATCATAACATTTATAAAATTAGACTAGGGATGAGGTACTACATTAGTTTATTATGAGTAAAAAGTTATTCCCATTTTTCTCGGGGACCTATTTTCTACAATTTTTTGGGTGAAACATGTAGTGTTTCTTCTTGCAATGTTCTATGTGGTCAAATGGGGCCTTTCACCCTTAAATAAATTTTCTTGGGTCATTTGATGACCTAAATATGAAGGGGTATCAATTTATGTTCATTCTAGCATTAGTTTTAGTTTAAATCTTCCAGACTGGACCTATAATGTAATTAAATGCATGACTGGCTGACCTGTGGCCTAGTTGGCTATATAAGGAGTCTAGATTGATGTAGTAGGGCATCAAGGAGATCCAAGAGGGATAATAATCAAGATATATCATTGGAGACAAAGATAGGATGCAAGCTGTGATTTTGATTTCATAATTCTCATTGTATAAGGCTGAAATCTGGAAGGCCTCACAACCAGGCATGTTGAAAGAAATAATATAATTCTCTATTGTTGCTGCTAGTTGATTGTCTCATATCCATTGTGATTTCATTTCTTTCATGTGATATTATATTTCTTTCATTGTGTAACTTTGAGCAAGGCTTGTTTTTGGATTCAAGTGGAGCCAATTCTGCTTGCTACTACTTGTATCTACCCTATCCCTACATCAAGTGGTATCATAGTGAGTTCTCTCTTGTGGATTGGATCATGGAGAACCTTATTGGATTGGTTTTAGGGTGGAAGATCTGAGATCTAACCTCTAACTTATAGAAGGTTACAATCTTGCTGGAACCTGATTGTCAAGATGGTTCATGGTAGAGGAAATGATAATGCTATCATGGATATGTTGAGACAGATTGCAACTAGGCTTGAAGCTATAGAGACAACCTAGAGAAGAGGTGCACATCTTGAATATGTTAGTGATGAAGAAGAAGAAGCACTTAATGCTGAACCTAAAGTTGAACAAGATGAGGAAAGACTTTTGAGAGTTTTGTCTAAGGCTAACTCTAGACCTATAGTTGAAGTTGCTTGCTATGATGGAAGACTTGAGACCAATACACTTTTGGATTGGATCTCTGAGAAGGATAAATAATTTGAGTATGAAGGTACTCTTTATAACAAGAAGGTTAAGATAGCAGTCACAAAATTGAAAGGGCATGCATCTCTTTGGTGGGATCATTTGCAAACTGAGAGATAGAAGAGAGGAAAAGAAAAGATTAAGACATGGATGAAGATGCTTGGAAAGATGAATAAGTTTCTTCCAGCTAACTACCAAGTTATTTTGATGAGAAAAATGAAAAATTTGAGAAAAAAGGACATGAGTGTGAAAGAATATACTGAGGAATTTTACAAATTGGATATCAGATCTGGACATGTGGATGATGAAGTTGAGAAGGTGGCTAGATATATGAATGGCCCGAGGACATCTATTCAAGATGAGATCAACTATGTGAAGATAGAAAGTGTGGAAGAAGCATATCAATTTGATTAAAGTCTGAAGAGAGATTGACAAAGAGACATGAACAAAGACAAAGAGGAAGAGGTGGTAGATTTCAGAGAAGTAGAGGTAGATCTTATGGAGAAAGTAGCGGATCTGACAATGCAATGCAAGATAAAGGATGGAAAGATGACCCTGCTAGTAAAAGAGGTAATTAATCTAGAGCTAGCTATATTGGTTACTCTAGGAATAACAATAATAGTAAAAGAGAAGATAAATATTGGTTTAAAGGTACTGGTTACAAATGTGGTGAAGGACATAGAGCTTTTGAATGTACTAACTTTGGAAAGAAGACTAGAGGTAATGGTAGAAATAATTTGGCTTGTGAACAAGTTGAGAAAATATCTAATGAACCTGAACATGGTGAGAACTTGATGCTAAGAAGGATCTTGTGGAATGAAGAAGCTGATGAGGTACCTATTTTGAGGAAAAGTTTGTTCAGAACTAGATGTAAGATAGCTGATAAATGTTTCAAGGTAATCATTGATAGTGGAAATTCTAATAATTTGGCATCTGAAGAGCTGGTTAACAAATTGCATTTGCAGAGATTGAAACATCCTAAGCCTTACCATATTGCTTGGATCTAGAAGAAGCATAAATTACTTGTAAGTGAACAATGCCTTGTTAAATTCAAAATTGGGAATTATCATGATGAAGTCTTGTGTGATATTATGCCTATGGATTGTTGTCATATTCTTTTAGGTAGACCTTGGCAGTATGATAGGAAATCTTTGCATGATGGTAGATTGAATCAATATACTATTTGGATGGATGGAAAGAAACAAGTATTATTTCCTTTGATAGAGAAGTTTGATGAAGGTCACTGTACTACAGTTAGAGTATATTTGTTTGATGGTAAAATGTTTACAAGAGAAATGAAAGAACAAAATATTTGCTTTTCATTGAAGCATAAAAGTGGACAGTCAAATAAGGTTATTGATGCCTTGAGCCAAAGAAGAAATTTTCTGACAGAGATGAGAGTTGAGGTACTTGGTTTTGATGATTTGAAGTGTTTGTATGAGACTGACATTGATTTTGCAGAACCTTGGAAAGCTTGTAAAGAACACACAGTGAGTGATAACTGGACTGATTATTTCATTCAAGAGGACATGTTGTTTAATGGATTTCAGTTGTGCATACATAAAGGATTTATGAGAGAGAATATAATGAAGGAGAAACATAGGGGTGGACTTGCTGGACATTTTTGGATTGATAAGACTATGAATTTGATTTCAGAAAGATAATTTTGGCCACAGATTTATAGAGATGCACAAAGAATGGTTAGAGGTTACAGAATTTTCCAAACAACAAAAGAAACTACTCAAAATTTGGGATTGTATACACCTTTGCCTGTACCTAATAGACCTTGGGAAGATGTGAGTATGGACATTGTTCTTGGATTGCCTAGAACTTGGAGAGGTAATGATTATATTTTGGTAGCGGTTGACAAATTTTCTAAGATGGCTCATTTCATACCTTGTAAGAAGACATCGGATGCATTACATGTAGCTGAATTATTCTTCAAGGAAGTGGTAAGATTGGATGGTTTGCCTAAATCTATTGTTTCAGATAGAGATACTAAGTTTACTGGTTACTTTTGGGGAACACTTTGGGAGAAGATGAATACTAATTTGAAGTTTAGTTCTACATTTCACCCTTAGACAAATGGACAGACTGAAGTTGTGAATAGAAGTTTGGGAAACTTGTTGAGATGTTTAGTTGGAGAGAAACCTGCTAATTAGGATTTGATTTTGGCACAAGAAGAGTTTTCATATAATAATTTGGTGAATTGAAGTACTAAGAGGACACCATTTGAGATTGTTACTAGATTTCATCCTAAGGTCCGAACCATAGAGCTGAGAGATTTACCTACTGAGACAAGAAGAAGTACTAAAGTTGAGGATTTTTTTGTATATGTGAGAACTTTACATGATGAAGTTAAAAAGAATTTGGAGGACAGTAATCTGAAATATAAACAGAGAGCAGATAGAGAAGGAGACATAAATATTTTAAAGTTGGAGATGAGGTTATGATTCATTTGAAAAAGAATATATTTCCAGTTGGTACCTACAACAAGCTGAAAATGAAGAAGTTTGGACCTTGTAAGATTTTGAAGAAGTTTGACAATGGAAATGCTTATGAAGTAGAATTGCTAGAGGACATGGATATATCACCTATATTAAATATTGCTGATATCTTCAAGTAATTTGAATCAACTGATGAGATAGAAGATGATCTATACTATGCTAAGAAAAATAAGGACATCATTGAGAAGATCTTGAATAAAAGAGTGAGCAAGAGTACAAGAGGAAAAGACTACATGGAATATCTAGTTTAGTGGGAAAACAAGCCAGTTGAAGATAGTTCATGGATTACACAAGATGAGTTAGATCTTTATGATTTAGGTCAGAATATGAGCAGTGTCTAATGTGAAAATTAGTTCTTTATTTACCCTAGGTGTCTGATGCAGGAGCATCTTGGGTCTTTGAGCAATCTTGCATCAACCAAAAACATTTCCTGATTTTTGTACCTGTTTGCTGTTGTTTTCCTTATAATTGAAATTTTATTTGTTGGTTTCATGGTGTGTGAAGCTTAAATTATGCTGAGGACCTATTTTGGAACCTTCTCCTATGAGTACATAAAGTTTGTATGGATTTTTTCAAAGTTACAGTTGTTTTCCTTGCTATCGGAGCAATGTTTTCTTGCAGTTTTTGTGTTGATTGTTCATAGTGGAAATCTTGATCCATAAGAAATAAACATTTTCAATCTTAAGTAAATTTAGAGGACCTAAATTACTATCATTTCCCAAGAGTGCAAGCTCTAATTCAATATGAGTAAAACGTTATGCCCATTTTTCTCGAAGACCTATTTTTCACCAGTTTTCAGATGAAACATGTAGTGTTTCTTCTTGCAATGTTCCGTGTGATCAAATGGGGCCTTGTGCCATTAAAGGAATTTTATTGGATCATGTGAGGACCTAAATCCAAAGGTCCATCAATTTGTGTTCATTATAGCATTAGTTTTGGTTTAAATCTTCCAGACTAGACCTATAATGTAATTAAATGCCTAACTGGTCGACCTATTGCCTAGCTGGCTATATAAGGAGTCTAGATTGATGTAGTAGGGCATCAAGGAGATCCAAGAGGGATAATAATCAAGATATATCATTGGATACAAAGATAGGATGCAAGATGTGATTCTGATTTCATAATTATCATTGTATAAGGCCGAAACCCGGAAGGCCTCACAACCGGGCATGTTGAAAGAAATAATATAATTCTCTATTGTTTCTGCTAGTTGAATGTCTCATATCCATTGTGATTTCATTTCTTTCATGTGATATTATATTTCTTCTATTGTGTAACTCTGAGCAGGGCTTGTTTGTGGATTCAAGTAGAGTCAATTATGCTTGCTTCTACTTGTATATACCCTGTCCCTGCATCTTTACCTGCTACGATTGCATCTAAATCTTTTGATCAAAATGCTTTTTATCAATAATATCATCAGAATGGTCATGGTACTAAGAAATGTGTTATGATTGAGTAATACTGAGAGGGGGGGTGAATCATTATTACAAAACATTGCTTTCAACTTTAAACAATTATAAATAATCCAAAGTAATGTGGAAATAAAAAGAACATATAAGCATAACACATTACTCATGACACCATGATTTTTTCTTGAGGAAACCCTGATTAAAGGGAAAACCCTGGTGGGGATGGTACCCACAAATATGCACTAAATTATAATGTCCCTATTAAGAGATCTAGCCCTATTAGGATCTGATTGTTACATAGTAAATTTACTTGCAAAAGGATTACAAAAATCCTGTTAGGGGCATACAAGACACCTGGTTAAAGGTGGTGACACACTGCTCTTACAATCAATGCTGTCACAAAAATAGTTCACAAAAGGGGAACACTACAAGAACTTATCTTTCTTAGATAGTTCCAATTATAGCTCTACCTTCTTTTGATCTCGCATCTGATTTTTGCTATCTTTTTACAACCTTTTTCACATCAATGATATATTTCTTTCACAAGAGTAGTATGCACTTATACAGAATTAGCCTTCTAGTCGGCTCCACGAAAGTCATACTTAACATAGAAAAACTTGTGTAAATAAAATATAAGGAGTCAGCACTCTTAAATAACAAAAGACTCAGCACTATACTTTATTCATATGACTTTTCACATTATCATATCCATCATGCCTTCCTTAATCACCACAACTGTTCATATACCCTAATATACTATTTTACTATCTTTGCAAACCTTCTGAACACTAAATATCATACACCATCTATCCAAAACTTATGTGATCTTAGATATAGCATTTATATAGACCAAAATATCTCCAATTAACTTTGCAAGCCATAATACCATGTATGTCTCCATCGCTATCCAAAACTGTGGTACTGTACCCTATTTTCCTGATTTTGGACTGTCATTTTTATGACTATGAATCCAATGGTCCTTTCCACAACATTCAATCATACTAATCATAAGTGTTTCCATAAATAAAAACCCTTAGAAGATTTCCAATACTCTAAATCATCACTTTCCAACAATCTCTCCCTTTGGCATTGATGGAAACACTTAGAAAAATTACTAAGTGTCATAGAGTACTTTGCTTCTTTACCTTTTCTTTTTTTTCCTCTCCCTTTGACATCAATGGTAAAGGTTAATCTCAAAATTTCAAAACTTGAAGCATAGGTGGCTTAGTGCTTGCTTACCAGACTTAAGATATCTTGGAAAGATGTTTCCAAGGTCTTAATCTCCTCAACCCATGAACTTATGAGTAGCTCACTGACATGGATTAATCCATTTAGTGCATATGATGATGTCTCTACTACCTTAAGCTTAGTGAGAGTAGGTACTATCATTGAGCTTTCAACCTTTATCATCTCAGAGAGATGAGTCTCCAAATTTGAGAGCTTTCAAATTAATAGGTTTCTTAATGACCCAAAGCAATTTGTAACTCTCCCTTTCTCCAATTCCAGTATACTTATTTTCTCTAGTAACCCGGATGTTTCCCTATCTATTTCTTCCATAGTTTGTGAAGATGATTCACAACTATCCATTATATTGTTAATACTTTCCCTATCTTTGGCTATGATTTCATCAAATTTCTTCAAGTGCCTGTAAGCATTAATGCAATAGCTATATAGTCTCCTACCTTGTGCTGCACGACTTTTGGCTTTAAGAGTGGTAGCCTTTAGAATGCCTAAGTCCCATGAGATGGACTTGTGAACTTTGCTTAACTTCTTCTCCAGGAAGTCTTTCTCAGCCTTTTCGTCTGTTGTTTTCAGCAATGACTCAAAATGACTGTCAAAGCTATCCAGGACTATATTGAGATTTTCAGTCTTATCCTTGCCTTTGAGGATAAGTGGAGAGGGTAGTAGCATGTTTACTGTTTCTACTACCCTGACCAATGTTATCTTGGCTCTTTTGTCCCCTTTTTGGGCTGATCTCTCCTTAGCTTTAGCGAAAGCCATGAATGATAGTCTCATCAATTCATCTTGATCCATGTTGTCTACATCAAAACTTACTAGTTTGGTAGCACTTGCCAACAATAGGGATGAATCAAGATTGATTCTAGTGGTCTCTTCTACCTTTCCTTATTTTTCTTGATGTTCTTCTTGGTGTAACTCTTTCTCCATTATTTGTTCTTCTTGTTTTTCCTCTGATATCTTCTCTTCTACCTATCCCCAATCTTTAACTTCCATCGCACTATCCATTTTGTCTATGAATGGATCATGTATGTCTTGTGAAGTGTCAAGGCTAACAGGCACACCAGTGACAAAGAAGTGTGGTTGCAAGTTATCTTGACCATTCATATCCATTGTTTGTGAGCTTTCTCCTAAACCAAAGGATATAGGTTTATCAATCTTAGGTGATGGCTCCCTTTTGGGAAGATTTTGCATTAAAACTTTATCTAATGCCTTTTGGGTATCTTCAATTACCTCATCGTATCTTCTAGCCATGATTTTGACTAGTCTAGCCTTTGTTCTCAAGAGAGGTTTTAGTGCTTTTATGATTTTGTCTCTTTCTTGGATAGACATAATAGGTAACATATCATCAATTATTTTGTTTCTTATGTTCTCATCTTCTGAATGTGCTAACTATTTTCTGATTTCCAACTTGCTGTATAATTCTTTGGGAACACTAGATTCAATTTCCAATAGATTCTTCTTGAAAACTAATAGATGCTCAATAATAGTGTCTTCAATGATCGCTTGATCCTCAGGGCTATATCTCTCATAGTATCTTTTTATAGATGTTAAATTTCCATCTTGGATAACCCTCTTCTGTATTGATTTCATATCAAGTCTCCACAAGGTTTGTGGATTCTTTTGAGTCACCTCCTTTTCTATTGTCTTTTCTTCCTTTTCCTTCCTCTCTTCTTATGTTTCTTTCTTGCTTGAACTTATCTATTTACCTGTTTTAGAGAAAATTTTAGGCATGACCTTTTGAGTCTCATCTTTTTGTGTATCATCAATAAGAACAGTAGGAATTGCTGATTTCTTAGATGTATTAGGTGCATCAACAGTTGTGCTAGAAGATGCCTCCATTTTGGCTCTTATATTCTTCAACTATTCCTGAGTGATTCCCACCTTCACAATGATATCATCCATAATTTTACTAATCTTTCTTTTTCTTATCACCTTTTCTTCTTCTTCTCTTACTTTCTCATACTTTTCACTGTAGGTACCCCATCTTTCTTGAGTGGTGCCTTTTTCTACTACAACTACATGCTCTACTTGCATGGTTAGTACTTCAACACTCACCTCATATCCCATGGGATAGCACCACTTGGTTTTTGGTTCAACTGCTTCAAAGAAAACATAATCTATTTCAACTATAAAACATATGGTATATTCATATTTTTCTACTAATTCTTCTGGTATCTTGTATCTTTCTTTCATCTATCTCTCTAGTATTTTTGTCATGGAAAACAATTCACCATCTACCCAGTCCTTTTTCTGCCTTCTATACATTTCTGATATCTGAATTCCAGTAGGTACATCACTTTTCCATGCTCTGGAATGCATGCCAGGAAAGTTATGAACAATATGAATATACATGTGAGCTAGTAGTGATCCAAACCTGAATGCTTTGGTTCTATCTTTCTTGATAATTTTGACATTATCCAAAAACTGTTGTGCCAATATTTCACAAAGATTGTATTTCTTGTTTTCCTTGACCATTCTATAGGCCATCTTGATGACTCTAGCAGAAACAAAGTTTGATCTACTACTGTGAAACATCTTGTATCCTAGCAACATTTCCACTAATCTGACATTAGGTAAGTATATGTCATTTACTGTCATCGCCCTCTTGTTCCATTTGGAATGAGTTAGGGTTTTCGGCTATTTCTTTAGGTTCTTCTCTGCCACAAGTAGGGCTCCTTCATTGTCAAGACCTATGATCTCATGAATCATTTGTGCACAAATTTTTGTAGGTTGTTCACCAATCCATAAAAACTGATCATGAATTCTACTGAGAATGATTTTAAACCATTTGACCTCTAATAATTCTGGTAGATGAGTTAGCTTAAAGATTGATTGATCCTTTAGATGTGAGAATTCTTCTGAGAAGGATCTTCCTGCTTCTATCATTTTATCTAACTCACTGTAGATGTTAACATCTCCAATAGTCTCATAGTTACAATGAATATATGCCCTAATGTCTTCTACATGTAGAACACCAATGGGGGTTTGAGAAAATGCCACTTCTGGATCATCCTCATAGGATTTGTATGGATGCCACTTAAATTTATACCTAGGTCTATCTACAACATCATATATTACTGGTGCATCCATGACTATGGTGAAATATTAGGTCTAAATACCTTAACACTAGAATCTAATGGTTGGTTTCATGCGAATGTTGTAATCACTTATCTTGATTGCTGCTCTACTTCCACACTACTTCTTCTTCTTAGTGAATGATCAAAAAATGGTGTGTGAGTGAGATTTCTTAAGTCTTTTATCCTTCACAAGTTGAGTGTGTGCATTAAACATAGGTATCTCAACCTCACATGTCGACTGATCAATGCAAAACTCATGAACACAGAAGATGGATCTTCAAGTGCTGCGATCACAACCCTAGATTTGAAAACATTTGTAGACATCATACTCAAACTCGCATGAACATAGATTAGTGTTTTTTTTTTTTTCTGATGGAATGTTGTTGATCATTCATGGTCTTGAAGAAACTTTTGATTGTTTTGATTCTCAAGTCTTGACATTGTTTTTCAATGTGATATAGACTAACCACAAGATGGTTCAATTGGTCCTCTCTTTCTATTTAATCATTTGTCTTGTTCATGGTGTAAGTGTTAATATGATATAATCCAACCAGCATGTCATACCCCCACTTCTGACAAACTACACAACATGCAAATCACAGCCAAAGACTTGGGTGATTAGCATACACAAATAGTGATTACCCTTAGGAAACAATGATCATTAATATTCATTAATGGTGGGTGGTGATTCCTTGGTAATAAAGGCATTGACAACATTCATAATCGTATAGCTTTTTACTTGATCTAGTCACATCATCAACATCAAGGTTAGTTTGTTACATTAATCTAAACACCAATTGCAATTAAATTTGTATTACTACACCAATCAATTTAAGATGTTTACCTGTATTACTATGATGCATGTCCTCATTGTCATCAACACGCATAGGTTGTGTATGGCAAGAATCGGCAAGATGCATTTCAATTTCATACGCATTCATGTTATCATTGTTTTCTTACTTAAAACAAATTTACTCACTTTGTGTTGGAACTTAACATCAAATGCTTCTTTATCACTATCCTAATAGTCTACAAGTGTGCGAAGTAGATAAATTCATGCAACGTCAACTTAAATAATATACGTTGTCATGAAAATATTCTATTAAATTCTTCCAAATCCCCAGATTTGATGAGCTAAGGTAAAACATTCTGTAAATATTATAGACCTTAAATAATTGAGCTTCTCTTTGTTTTGAGAAGAGTATAACATTTTCTACTTTTCATTCTCTAGGCGTCTAATAATCAACATTTCATTAGAGGAAACCTTGGACAAGGAGGTCAAGAGGTTGATGCAGGACCTTGAGCTATAGAGGGAGCCACATCATTGTGTAGATCTACTTTATGAATTCTTCTCTGTGAGGGAGAGGTTTGAGGTGCAAGCCCTTGTTAATGCATTTTTATCTTTGAAGAGAAACTTTGAGGTGTAAGTCCTTATCACCACCCTCTGATATAGTTCATGGTGGAGGTCATGTGTGTGAATCCAATTTAATTTTTTTTATAAATATATATATATATATATATATATATATATATATATATATATATATACACTATCAAATTAAGCACAACAATATTATGTCATTGTTGTTTACTGTTTACAAACAGTCACACATTTTCTATCTTATTTCACACAAACAAGTTAGTTTTAGACTGAAACACTCCACCATAGATCACAGAGTGACTCTTAGATACTTAGTTGACAAAATATGGGACACTCTGAGTGACGAGGCTTTTTGTTGCTTTATTGACTTCAAAAAAGCCTTTGATTTAATTTGTCTATGGACTGATCAGACCTTAAATTATTGAGCTTCTCTTTGTTTTGAGAAGAGTATAACATTCTCTACTTAACAGGGCCAACCGTGCGAAGGTGGAAGCTCATTTGGCCCCTCCTAGGAGCCTCCTATGACCCTTTATGACATTTTAAGACCTCTAAGATGTATTCTTAGGGATTGTAAATGGTCATAAAGGGTCATAAGGGGTCCTCAAACACAACAACTGAGAAACATAATTGTAGGCATCATGGTCACAATTTTTTGGAGACAACGTAATTGAGTTGTATACACAGATGATGGAGAGAAACTCCTGCACCCCCGATTCCAAGTTGACTATATATGTCTTCTCATGAATACAATGTCCTCCAACAGATATATTCAATTTGGAATTGGGGGTGAGGAAGTTTCTCTACACCGCTTGGGTACACAACTCAATTACGTTGTCTCCAAAAGATTGTGACTATGATGCCTACAATTATGTTCCTCAACTATTGTGAAATCTACATTTATGTTTCTCAGTTGTCGTGTTTATGTGCATGTTTTTTATGTATTTTGGATAGTAAGTCTGATTTAATTTGTTAGTGGACTAAGACATTCTCCCATTTGCTGGTGTAGTTCCTCTATGAGTATCCCCTTTCTCCTTTGTATCCAAAATTAACTCATCAAATCACACCAATAATAATCACTAAATATTTCTCCTTGATGAATATAACAAGGGTATTTATTTGATCAGTTTGATCTTGGCCGAAAGGCTATAATTATTAACACTCTGCACTAGTACTCAATCTAGCCTCCACTCCATATACACCTTCTCAGAATCTAAAAACTCTCCATCATTGATTCCTATCATTTTTTTAGCATCTCGATGGACTGAGACCTTAAATTATTGAGCTTCTCTTTGTTTCAATAATAGTTAAACATTCTCTACTTAACAGGGCCAACCACGTGAAGGTGGAAGCTCATCTGGCCCCTCCTAGGAGCCTCTTATGACCCTTTAGGACATTTTAAGACCTCTAAGATGTATTCTTAGGGATCGTAAATGGTCATAAAGGGTCATAAGGGGTCCTAGGACACAACAGCTAAGAAACATAAATGTAGGTATCACGGTCACAATTGTTTGGAGACACAACATAATTGAATGCTATACCTAGAAAATGCAACACAACCACTACTCCTGCAGTTGTAAGTGGACACTGCAGGATCCAGAAACCAAAGATAAAGAATCTATATATGGTTTCTGGATCCTGCACTATCAACTTAGCACTGCAAGAGTAGTGGTTGTGTTGCATTTTTTGGGTATAGCATTCAATTATGTTGTGTCTCCAAACAATTGTGACCATGATACCTACATTTATGTTTCTCAGCTGTTGTGATACCTACATTTATGTTTTGTAGCTATTGTGTTTATTTACATGTTCTTTATGTGTTTGGCTTCTCTCCCTCACATTGAAAATAAGATTTTCCCACTCTGAATCTCTGTCGGCAAGTTTCTTCATGGATGGCCTCCCCTTTCTTCCCCACTACAACTGTAACCACTATTCATTCTCCACACTCAAACTTCAGCAAGACTTCATACCATGCATGTTTGTAGACTACGTTCAATGCGTTATTTACATTTGTAAATCAATGTTGCGTACAAATCTACGGATGGTGCTTGGTATGAAGCCATGCTCAAGCTTGAAATTGATAATAAATCCATAGTCAAGGTCAAAGAACAAATGGAACAACCAAGAAAACACTATACGTTAAATCATGGAAGATACAATCACTAAATTATACATGCTCCTTATTTTGTTTTGTGTTGATATTGTTAGACATGGTCTTTCTTGAATGGAATGACTCATTACTTGTACATTGACTAGAATGTTGGTGGAAGAAGGATGATTTGTTTACAACCATTTTTTCAACTCTAATTTTCTCAACACAAAGGGACATTTATCATAGCCATAGAAAAATGATTATTTTAAAATGAAATACACCAAGGAGTACCATCAGAAATATTGACTATTTACTGATGAAGGGTGATCCCCTTAATGCCACAAACACATAACAGAAATAGAGAAACAACAACAATAATATGCAAGAATAGAAAATTGGCTTCTTATTATCTCCACAAATGTGGAATTACAAACTTTCAGAATTACAATATGCAAAGCCACATGGGCATTCCCTTACAATATTCTTTAGGACAAAGCCTCGAATCAATACCCAGATCTACTACCCAGAACTATTCTGAACTGCCTAAGACAATAATACAGCCTTCCTTATATAGGCAATTTTCCACCGCCTGGGAAGGTTCCAGAATTTTAGCCAATAAGGCTGACGAACTTAGAATTATTTTATTTTACATTTTATTACATCATAGTCGGCTCAAGATAACCTTTGAAACCCGAACAAAAATTTTGAAGAAAATTATTTTTCGCCATTTCAGGTGGTCCAACTTCCGAAGACCATAAGTCATCACCAGTTGACCCGCTCGGCTATTATAACCCCATTTCGGAAACGCCACGAAGCGCTCTACAGGCTTGACCCACGCAAGCACCCGTCACCCAAATTTGTGACCTCATCCGGGGCCTCTAAAGCCTTCAAAACTGAGTTCAAAGTTTCTGTACCCTGCTGCCAATACTGAAAATCTTCAATATCTTCCAATATACACTTGATCTGGTAATGAAACTTTACTGGCAGACTTATATGACCAAAATGAACCTCCAAGAAAGAAATAAGATCATTGTGAGCACATACGAAAATTACCAAAAATAGTAACTTTCCATAAATAGCAGCTCTACACAAAATAGCCCTTATTGAATACAAAAACAGAAATATTTTTGGGTGATGCAAGATTGCTCTTACACTCAGGATGCTCCTGCATCAGACACCCGGGGTAATTTGAGAAGTGACCCTGTCACGACTCAGGTGTACAGAGGAAAACCAAGACGGCTAACCTCCTCCTTTGTCAGCCATGATGAATCTTCAATAGGTCATCCTTTCCATTTGACCAAATATTCTTCATATGTCATGTTCCTTGTGCTTCTGCCAACACGACTGTCCAGTATATCTTCGATCTCCTTAGTGTCTAAACTAGTTGCTGGAATACTCCACTATGCTGCTGTGATCTCATCTTCAACACCTCCTTCATGATACTCTGTCAGATCTGAAATGTTAAACACTGGTGAAATATTTAGCTCAGTAGGTAATTCTACCTCATATGCATTTCCAGAATCATGTTTCTTTAGTATCCTACATGGTCCAAACTTCTTCATTTTCAGCTTGTTATATGTACCAACTGGAAACCGCTCCTTCCGCAAATGAACTATGACTTCATCACCAACCTGAAATTCCTTATACCTCCTTTTCTCATCTGCCTTAGCCTTATACTATGCATTCATCTTGGTAATATGCTTCCTCACCTCCTCATGGATGTTCTTCAAGTGTTCTGCAAAATCCTCAGCTTCAGCACTACTTATTTCTCCTTTATCTATCTTCCTCAATTCAGATGCATTTCTTGGACTACTTCCATATACAATCTGGAATGGTGATTTACCAGTGCTTCTATTGATAGAATTATTGTATGCAAATTCCGCCTGTGATAAAATTAAATCCCATCCTGTTGGCTTATCTCCAACCAAACATCTCAGCAAATTTCCCAAGCTCCTATTCACCACCTCTGTCTGTCCATCAGTCTGTGGATGATGTGATGAACTAAACTTCAAATCTGTCTTCAACTTCTTCCACAATGTACGCCAGAAATATCCAACAAACTTAGTGTCCCGATCTGAAACTATGGTCTTTGGCAAACCATGAAGTCTCACTACTTCTCTGAAAAACAATTCTGCTACATGAACAGCATCATTAGTCTTCTTGCAGGGAATAAAATGTGTCATCTTTGAAAATCTATCAACTACCACAAAAATTGAATCGTGTCCCTGCTGTGTCCTCGGTAAACCAAGAACAAAGTCCATGCTGATATCCTCCCAAGGCTTCTCTGGTACAGATAATGGCTGATACAACCCTGTATTCTACTTCACTCCTTTTGCCATCTGACATACTCTGCAACTCTGTACAAACTTCTTCACATCTTGCTGCAACTGTGGCCAATAATAATTCTCACTAACCAAACCAAGGGTTTTGTCACGACCAAAATGTCCAGCCAATCCTCCGCTATGCTTCTCTTTGATGAGATTCTCCCTCATAGAACTTCGTGGAATGCACAACTGACTCCCTCTGAATAGCATATCATCTTGGATGATGAAATCCAACCATTTTGTCCTGTCTAGAGTAACAGGTTCTGTACAAGCTTTCCAAGCTTCACCAAAATCAGGATCCTCTGGATACAAATTCTTGAGTTCCTTGAACCCAACCACTTCAATCTGCATTTCTGTCAGCAATAGTTGCCTTCTGCTAAGAGCATCTGCAACCCTATTAGACTTTCCACTCCTGTGTTTCAAAACAAATGTATAACTCTGCAAAAACTCAACCCATTTCAAATGTCTTTGATTCAATTTTCCTTGACTATTCAAATATTGGAAAGCTTGATGATCAGTATACAAAACAAACTCCTTAGGAAGTAGATAATGTCTCCACTTCTTTAATGCCTAAAGTATAGCATAAAATTCTTGATCGTAAACAGAATATTTCCTCTTGGCATCATTTAACTTCTCACTGAAATAAGCAACAGGTTTACCTTCTTGGCTCATAACAGCTCCTATTGCAGTACCACTAGCATCACAATCTACTTGAAACACCTTATTGAAATCTGGAAGTGCTAAAACAGGTTGTTCAGTAACTTTTTGTTTCAATAATTGAAAACTCTTTTCTGCTCCTTTAGTCGACTTAAACTCTTTTCTATCCCCTCTCATTGTTTCAGTCAAGGGTCCACAAATACTGCTAAAATTTCTGATAAACTTTCTCTAAAAGCTAGCTAGACCATGAAAAGATCTTACCTCAGTAGCACTCCTTGGAGTAGGCCATTCAAGGATAGCCTGTACCTTCTCTGGGTCCATTTTTAGACCTTCTGCTGAAACTACGAATCCCAAATACACTAACTCTTTCTTCACAAAACTGCACTTCTTCAAATTAATCAACAATTTCTCTTCTCTCAACTTCTCAAATACCATACGAATATGCATCATATGCTCATCCAATGTCTTACTAAAGATCAAAATATCATCTAGGTAAACAATGACAAACTTACCCAAAAATTCTTTCAGAACCTCGTTCATGAGCCGCATGAAAGTGCTCGGTGCATTGGTTAGCCCAAAAGGCATGACTAACCACTCATATAGTCCTTCCTTTGTCTTGAAGGCAGTCTTCCATTCATCTCCTTCTCTGATCCGAATCTGGTGATATCCACTCTTCAGATCTATCTTTGAGAAATACACAGCTCCACTCAAACAGTCCATAATATCATCCATTCGTGGCAATGGAAACCTATACTTGATTGTGATATTGTTTATTGCTCTAGAATCTATACACATCCTCCATTCTCCATTCTTCTTTGGTGCTAATACCGCTGGTACAGCACAGGGACTCAGACTCTGATGGATCAATCCTTTATGTAACAGTTCATGTACTTGTCTGTTCAACTCCTCACTTTCTGCAGGTGTCATTCTGTGTGCTGCCTTATTCGGAAAACTCACTCCTGGGATCAAGTCCATCTGATGACTGATCTTCCTGACTGGTGGTAATCCATCAGGCACGTTATTGGATACAATATCCTGAAACTCATTCAACAAATCTGCAACTTCTACAGGAACATCTTCTATTTTCTCTTTACCAGCTTTTGGAATTAAAGAAAAACATACATGCTCATGCCTCATACCATCTAGGAAATTTCTTCCATCAACAAAAGTTATCCTTGCATTACCACATACCTTTTCTTCAGTCTCCTTCAATGGTTTTAGCTTATGCCGCACTCCATCCTTTGTCAGGGAATAGGTATTCGCACGACCATCATGTACAGCACATCTGTCAAACTGCCATGGTCTACCCAACAACATATGACATGCATCCATAGATATGATATCACACAATACCTCATCTTGGTATCCACCAATCTTGAACTTCACCAGGCGGTGTTCATTGACCATGACCTTGTGGTCATCCTGTACCCAGGCAATCCGATATGGATGTGGGTGTTTCTGTCTCTTGAGCTTCAACTTTGTCACCATCTCTTCTGACACCAAATTGTCAGTGCTCCCACTATCAATGATCACATCACAACATTTACCTTCACACTTGCACCTAGTGCGAAACAGGCTCCTCCTTTGCTCAGGTTCATTCTCACCACTCAACAGGACTCTTCTGTTAATCAACGTTTCTCCTCTTTCAGCATCTTTAGAATTTGATGATCTGACATCTTCATCTACATGTGCAACTCTGGCCTGGCCTTCATTTCTTCTGTCTGTTCTGCCTTGGCACTAAGGACATTCAAATGCCCTATGACCTTCTTCTCCACAGTGAAAACATGTTCCACGGAAGCCTCCTCTTCCAGATCCTTGTCCTCTTCCTCTTCAATCTGATCTCTATTATTCTGATCCTGGAAGTGATTGGAATTATTTCCACGCTGATTCTGACTGCTACTGGCCTCATCCTTCTTTTTCAGATCTTCATTTCGGCCACCATATGACCGCCCACCAGATCGTCCACCGCGACCTCTTCCGTTTTATCTGCTCTCAAACTTCTTGTTCAGCTTTTCCTCTACTTTTAGGGCAAATTGGTATGCCTCCTCAATACTGCTCATTCGAACCAGATTCAACTCCTCCTGAATGCTTGGCCTTAACCCATTAAGGTATCGGGCAAATTTCTCCTTATCAGCTTCTGCATGGCCTAGTCTGATGAGGAGTCGATAGAACTCCTCTGTATACTCCTGAACAGATCTTCCTACTTGCTTCAAACTTTGCATTTTCTTTAGTAGATCAAGCTCATAATCAACAGGAATGAACTGTCGCTTCAATTTATCCACCATCCGATCCCATCTTGTAATTTTATCTTTCCCTCTTCTATTTTGCTCCAATTGAATTTCTTGCCACCAAATTTTTGCATGACCTTTCAGTCTGGCCTTCACAAATTTGACCCTATCAGGATCCTCAACATCTTCATACTTAAAATATTCCTCACATTCATTGATCCAGTCGATCAATTCCTCTGGGTTAAGATTTCCAGAAAATGTAGGAACCTCAATCTTAGGTCTTTTCCCAATCTTGGAAATCGCCCAAAAAAGTCTTTCTTCCTCCTGGTTCACAATTTTAGCTTCTCCTTCTTGATATTCTTCTTCGGCTTCATCCTCGCTTTCGTCTCTGACATTAAGATTCATTCCTCTACGAATCTCTTCTTGTAATGCTCGTACTTGTCTCTGCAGCTCTCTAACCTCAGGTGTTACAACACCAGCTCTTCCGCCACGTTCCCTTCGTGGAGGCATTTTCGCGATGCGCGCTGAAACCCTAGCCACGGTCCTGGTGCAAACTGCCTCACAGTCGGCAATCTATTTACACACTCAAGAACTCCTGCTCTGATACCACCTGATGAAGGGTGCTCCCATTAATGCCACAAACACATAACAGAAATAGAGAAACAACAACAATAATATGCAAGAACAGAAAATTGGCTTCTTATTATCTCCACAAATGTGGAATTACAAACTTTCAGAATTACAATATGCAAAGCCACATGGGCATTCCCTTACAATATTCTTTAGGACAAAGCCTCGAATCAATACCCAGATCTACTACCCAGAACTATTCTGAATTGCCTAAGACAATAATACAGCCTTCCTTATATAGGCAATTTTCCACCGCCTGGGAAGGTTCCAGAATTTTAGCCAATAAGGCCGACCAACTTAGAATTATTTTATTTTACATTTTATTACATCATAGTCGGCTCAAGATAACCTTTGAAACCCGAACAGAAATTTTGAAGAAAATTATTTTCCGCCATTTCAGGTGGTCCAACTTCCAAAGACCAGAAGTCATCACCAGTTGACCTGCTCGGCTATTATAACCCCATTTCAAAAATGCCACGAAGCGCTCTACAGGCTTGACCCGCACAAGCGCCCGTCACCCAAATTTTTGACCTCATCCGGGGCCTCTAAAGCCTTCAAAACTGAGTTCAAAGTTTCTGTACCCTGCTGCCAATACCGAAAATCTTCAATATCTTCCAATATACACTTGTTCTGGCAATGAAACTTTACTGGCAGACTTATATGACCAAAATGAACCTCCAAGAAAGAAATAAGATCATTGTGAGCACATACGAAAATTACCAAAAATAGTAACTTTCCATAAATAGCAGCTCTGCACAAAATAGCCCTTATTGAATACAAAAACAGAAATATTTTTGGGTGATGCAAGATTGCTCTTACACCCAGGATGCTCCTGCATCATTCACAATCATGAATAGTTAACCTTAATCAAATAGCTCATTTTTTTATTAGCATGTGTAGTCTCTGTGTATATGAAAAATGAATGAAATATCAAGCTGAAATAAAACAGTGAACAAAAATTCAAATTCAAGGCCTACTTTATCAAGAGCAACAAACATTAGGAAGAAAGAAAAATCATTAAGAGTATAGAAAAATCATTAGTACTATAGAAAAATCATTAAGACTAGAA
This sequence comes from Chamaecyparis obtusa, assembly GCA_027943335.1. NCBI lineage: Eukaryota > Viridiplantae > Streptophyta > Pinopsida > Cupressales > Cupressaceae > Chamaecyparis > Chamaecyparis obtusa. The sequence continues at coordinate 339,449 of BSBK01003317.1, forward strand.
AATCAAGTTCTATAAAAATCATTAAGAGTACTATAGAAAAATCATTAGGACTATAGAAAAATCCTTAAGACTACAAAATCAAGTTCTAGAAAAATCATTACGACTATAGAAAAATCATTTAGACTATAAAATCAAGTTCTAGAAATGGATGGTTCTGATGCTTTTCCATTACAACAATTGAGCATTCATCATTTGGTACTTCTTGGTGTATTCCATTTAAGTTTTTCAACTGCCGTGTTTATGTGCATGTTCTTTGTGTTTGGCTTCTCTCCTTTGCAAGCGATATGTCGATAGGTAATTGATTTGAAAGCATAATGATTTGACTATTCCAAGTAATGTTTTTAATCCTTTGAAGTTTCTCATGATCCTGATGTAAGTTGATTGGATTAAGCAATTTGGGGATCCAATAGGACTTTAGGGGAGTTCAATAAATGTTTAATGTTAACTGTTCCTGGACAATCCACTCATACAATAGTGAAATGCTATGTGATTGACAATTTCATACAATTGGTCCTTTGACATGTATTAAATAGAATAGAATTTTTAACATATTATTATCATTATATTTCTTTGTTGTAAACAAGTCAATGGTTTAGTTTTAATCTACTGGTGTCATGCCCTGGCCCATGCTTTATTTCCATTATTTGATTTTATTCATTATTTTGAAATGTTGATTGTAGTTATCAAATGGAAAAAATAGAAAAAAAAATGTACCATTCATATTTATAGTAACCATTCAAAGGATCATTTTGTCAATGAACCCTTTGACTATACCCCTACAGTAGAGAAAGGAAACCTCAAAATAGAGAAAGGAAACTTAGTAAAACCAGTCTATGCCACTATTTGTGAGGGTACAGTCATGATAAGTGCCTTTCAAACCTCTCCAAACATGTAAGATTGTCTTTAAATACTTTATTGATCTCTTCTAAACATTAACCAAATCAAACCTACATTTGAATCCACACACAATAACCCCAAAATGAAGGGTTTTGTATCCTTTAATAAATCTCAGACACTGATAATGCATGGATAGTCAAACCAATAGTCTCCAAAGCATTCAATAAGTGATTAGATTGTATTTAATACATGCCAAAGGACCAGTTGTATGAAATTGTCAATCACATAGCGTTTCACTGTTGTATGAGTGGATTGTGCAGGAACAGTTAACATTAAACAAGGAGAAAACTCCTCAACACATCTTGGAAACCATTGAATTCAAAAATAAATGAAACCTAACACTAACACTATTCCTTCCATTCACTTCTACCAAGAATAAAGTATTTAATCCATTCAACATTACATATAATCATTAGATAGTTACATTTTCTAACCGTGTAGAGGAACAGTCACGACCAAAACGATCAAAACTACTTTCACCCTTGCACAAGCTATTCCAAACTTCAAGTAAAATGAGCAATATGCTATATCAAATCATTCATATTCATAGTAACCATTCAAAGGATCATTTTTTTAATGAACCCTCTGACTGTACCCCTGCGGCAGAGAAGGAAACCTCAAAATAGAGAAAGAAAACTTAGTAAAACTAGTCTATGCCGCTGTTTGTGAGGGAACAATCATGATAAGTGCCTCTTAAACCTCTCCAAACATGTAAGAATGTCTTTAAATATCTCTTTTAAACATTAACACATGGACAATCAAACTAGTAGTCTCCAAAGCATTCAATAAGTGAATATGAATGTTTGAAAAATTTCCTCTCAACTTCCCCAACCACTCCTAATCGGTTAGAGGGATTAGTTGAGTGTTTAGACACTAAAACTTCTTAAACATACTTTATCTGATATGATGAATTGTAATATTAAAAACCATGAATCCAAACATTTGAAAATAGTGAATCGATATCCTTGAGCACAAGCACCAAAAACATCAAATAATGGAGATAAAGCACAGGCTAGGGCACGACACCAGTAGAATGCGGTCATTTCAGTGAGCATTCATGATCAAATAAAATGCAATGCATTTGAAATTTGCGGTCGAATATAATGCCAGAGACTCGAAAGACATTGCCCATCAAAGATACCAATCAAAGATGAAGAAATCACATACTTTCTCTCGCACTCAGCTTGCACGAAGGAAGATTTGATAGCCAAATCTTCCTTGTACCACATGAAGAACATGCCATTGGTTTAGTTTACCATGTTATTATCATATCAGATAAAGTATGTTTAAGAATTTTTGGTAAGGATAGGAATAGTGGAGATTCTAGAAATATCCCTCTAACCGATTAGGAGTGGTTGTTTATTATTGAATTCAACAGTTTCCAAGATGTGTTGAGGAGTTTGCTCCTTGTTTAATGTTAATTGTTCTTGCACAATCCACTCATAAAATAGTGAAATGCTATGTGGAAGGGATGGTTGATAGTGTTCCTTGGGGGAAGGGGGATTGTGAAATACTTGTTATCATTGTATTGTGTATTTCTAATATGTTTGGATGTAGGGAAGACTAGGAGAATGAAGGATCACTCATTGATTGCATGATAACCCAGTTTTGAAGGGTCACTAGTTGAGGAGACAGTCATGGTCTGGATGATTGGGCCATTGGAGGACCCTAGTTCTTTATATTAATTGCAATTCAAATTGGATGCATGGATTTCTTGTGAATTATCGGCTACTATGTATCCTGCAATTGGATTTGTAAATCTGCATATACTTCTCTAGGGTTGTAAGCCACTTAGGGATCAAAATAGAGAAACTAAATAAAAATTATTCTTTGTCCTATTTCCTTTTAACAAAGTCTCAACTATCAATGAAACAATACATTTGATGCCCTAAGCTATCAATACAAATGGTGCCTAGCTAGAAGCTCACGGGCTGTCCATTTGATAACCACAGTCAACATTTCAAAAAAAATGGATATCCTTGAGCAAAAGCACCAATAACATGAAATAATGGAGTTAAAGCACGGGCTAGGGCATGACACTGCCAGTAGAATGTGGTTATTTCAATGACAGTAATATACAATAGCGTCATTAAACACATATGCCAGTAATATCAACAAACATGAATCCAAACATTTGAATACAGTGAATCGATATCCTTGAGCACAAGCACCAATAACATCAAATAATAGAGATAAAGCACTGGCCAGGGCACGACACCAATAGAATGTGATCATTTCAGAGAGAAACTCCATCAAAAATAAAATGAAATGCATTCGAATATGATTCCAGAGGCTCGAAAGATGAAGAAATCACATACCTTCTCCCGCACTCAGCTATCGCTCATTTTCTCCCGCTCTCCAATCGAAATAAAAATGATGAGGCCGTTTCACTTTTTTTTGAATGTATACCCCAAATCTATTAGAATTTTGATGGTCAATTAAACACCCATCAAAATACCGACATCATCAGGGCCTATTACAAAAAAAAAAAAATACCAAATTCGTAATAAAAAGTTACCCGTCGGAAACTTCTATCAAAAATTGGCCCCAAATGTAGTAGTGTGTCCATATCTTCAAGTCTAGTCTCAAAGTTTACTTGAAAGTCTTCTAAATACATTTTGATCTCCCTTAAGCTGTTAAGCTTTCTCTCACAGGACCAATAGCTCTGATACCAATTATTCGGATTGAGTAATACTGAGAGGGGGGTGAATCAGTATTAAAAAACTTTGCTTTCAACTTTAAACAATTATAAATAATCCAAAGTAATGCGGAAATGAAAAGACCATATAAGCATATAACACATTACTCATGACACCATGATTTTCTCTCGAGGAAACCCTGATTAAAGGGAAAACCCCAGTGGGGATGGTACCCACAAATATGCACTAAAGTATAATGTCTTTGTTAAGAGATCTAGCCCTATTAGGAGCTTATTGTTACATAGTGCATTTCCTTGCCAAAGGATTACAAAAACCCTATTAGGGGCAGATTCTTCATCCTCGCCAATAGATCAAGAAAAGAAGAAGACCATTACTTCTACATTTGATGGGCACACTTTCTGGGTACCTAAGGATGCTAATACTTTGGAGATGAAACTCCCTTCTGAGAAGACAATGTTATGGCACCAAAGACCTGGTCACATTGGTGAGAAGGGTCTTACATCTCTGAAAAATAAGAGCCTTGTTGTTTATTAAAGCAGCAGCAAAAGGGTGCTGACCCATAGAACAAAAGGAAAACTAAGGAATTAATAGAGAGTTAATCACCAAAGAGTTCAACATGTAGCATGAAGCATATAAGTCTACCTCGATCAAAAACAAAGATACAGGAAAACAAGCACCACCACATAGTGAGAGTATTGATAAAGTTTAGCTTTAACCAAGCTAGGTTCCATGCAGAGCTAAAAACCCAAACCAGAGTATAGAGAAAATGGAAATAAACATAGTAAAACAAAAAAGGAGGCAAGGAACTAGTAGCACTCTCCATCCTTCTACTCACAAGATCCCAGAACCCTATTTTCCAATCCATAAGCACTTCGATAGCAGAATATCGACTCACTCCTCATTGAGAAAACTGAAGAGCTCACGATTATTTTTGATAGCTTCTGTATCCTTCATGACCTTCTCATTGAGAAGATGAAGAGTAGTGGCAGAGGCATGCATAACCTTAAGAGAAAATTTTCTCACATCTTTTAGCCACCTGTTCGTGGCTTCCAGGTCCTTAGTGAGATTTGAGATCATGCTTTCCATGGTATCAACCTAGAACTAAATTTTTCCCATAAAGCCACTAGTAGAGTGCCCTTTGTTATCATTAGGGCACTTCTCATTCACCTCTTCCGCTACCACATTAGTTTGGGTAGCTCCCATAGGCTTAATTTCCACCTCGACAGTGTCATTTCCTAGGCTCTCTTTGCTAGGGGACCCAGCAAAACCTTCATCCTGAGAAGAGACCTCCTCCTTAGACATGAGCGCTCTGATGGTTGTTTTACCCTATTCTTTAGCAAGGTGGGTAGAGTGGCGAGTAGAAGTAAGCAGGGGCTTAGAAGTAGGGCCACAGTCTAGGTTAATCACAATTTTTTTCTGCTTCTTCGGAGGGGGCATGAGGTTGTCTCCAAGGTTAAGGGAATGCTTTAGAGAGCTGGGAGTGGGATGAGTTTCAATAGACTTAGGGCTAGAAGCAGGGGTTGCCTCATCCTTATACTCAGTGGTAGTGGGGATACCCTAGTTAATGGAAACTGAGGGTGACGCGGGACGATGAGAGGTGGGCAATACTTGTGAAGGCAGAGCAAGGAAAAGGGCTCGGTGAAAGTTATAAAGGCAAAGGATGAGACCCTGGTGAAGATAAACATGTTTTTTGCCGAGGGAAATGATTTCATTAATAGTATTCACATTAGCTTCTAACGAATGCAATAGGAAGAAAGGAAAATAAATTAACAGCTTGTGATGGAAATTATTTAGGAAGGGGAGGTGATAGTTATAAAACGTACCAAATCGACCCTCCAGAGTAAAGTACTTCATCACAAGCTTACACATTTTTGGCCAAAACTCTGAGAGCTTAGTAATAGTGTAGCCACCATTTATCAGAGTGGGGGTGGGGCCATCCTTGAAGAATTGTGCGAATTTCATCTTCGCCTAGGTCTTAGCCATCTTTTTCCATTTCCTACTAGTCATAGGCATGCTCGTAGCCTGCCCAATAACCTCTTTATTGACCTGGAAGGTGATGCCATTGATGGTGACTTGCCTATCATTCCAAGTCTTGGCGACCTATCGATAAATCATCTCATCGTGACCTTGGAGGCATTCCATGAATGACAAAATACCTCCCTCCCTGTAAAAGTACATTACTATGGGATCCGAGGTGAACTTGTCCTCAAGCCAATCTAGTTGGATTCTTTTTCTATCCCCACCCATAGTCTTCCAAAAAGGCTGTCTACAAAGAAAACCAAGAACCAGAGAGAAGCCCAGGGGAAGAATACTCTCACCAGCCTTGACTCTTCGAAGAAACCCACGACATAGATTAGGAAAGCCAGAAAGAAAGTCAGGCAAGGGTTTAGAAGTTGTGTCAATTAGCAAGGAGCGATTAATGCTATGATTGTCTTGGATTTCATAAATCTTATCCATGAGTGCCACCGTGGTTAAAACATGAGAAGTACACATTAACCCACACTTAAAATAATAATTATCCTATGAAAAATCCACATCGTATCTTTCACCAGCCTCCAAAAATTTATTGCCTAGAGCCCATTTGAAATAATGATTGTTTTCAGAAGCCCAGTTTGTGGCTAGCAGCCACATCATCCATGTCATGCCTATTTCTCTCTTAGAATTACACCCCCAGTGATCCATGTGGCAAAAAAAATAATTCTTAAAAGTTGTCATAAGAATATGCTGGCACCCAGCCCATCATAAGGTGTCATGCCCAAGCTTTCCTTTTTAAACATCATGAGTTTGAAAATTAATTTCTCTCATTTCCCACCTTAGCAGTTCTTGAGCATTTTGGGGAAGCTGACCAACAAATCTCCAACATCTAAGCCCCTCCAACTGTAGTCTGGTAGCTGCCATGGCGTCAGCCACTACATTTCCTTCCCTATAGATGTGTGTGATGGTAATCCTCTGCAAGTTGTCCATAATGATCCGAATATCTCTCAAAATGTTGTCCACTTTCCATTCAGCGTTACCATCACTTATGGAGGCATCAATTATGACTTTGGAGTCACCTTCCACTTCAATGTTTGTGCAGCCAATGGACACAACCATTTTCAATCCCCAGAGGAGAGTCATGCCTTCCACCTAGTTAATAGTGTGGTTTTGAAGGGGACCAGCATAGGCCACCAATAAGAAGCCATTGTGATCACGAAGACACCCCCATGAGCTTGTAGAAAATTGTGAATCTCTAAAGATCTTGTTATTGTGTTCCTTCCATAGGGACCACCAAAAGATAGGTAGAGCCTAATCCCGTAAGATCTTTATTAGAGGGTGATGTGATGGAGATCGCCAGTTATGGAAGAGATCACAAATATATTTATTAGGAGTCCATTGGATGCCAAGGTGAGTTAAGATTTGTTGCCACACCTCAGTCGCATATTCACAATGAATAAATAAGTGCTTTATGCTTTCCTCTTCTTTCTTACATAAACAACACATGTTGGCTAGATTCAACCCCCTCTTAGTGAGGTTGTCCAGAGTAAGAATTTTCCCATGTAGAACCGTCCACTAGAAAAAGTTGACCTTTGGGATGAGCTGTGGTTTCCACACCTTTTTCCAGTAGGTAGTGTCAGCAAGAGTCATTGTAAGATGATTGTAGGCATATTTGATAATGAGGCCACCATGGAGGGTATGGTGCCAAATAAGTCTATCAGGTCTGTCAAAAATGGGAATGCAAATAGAATGGATTAGGGTAATGAGGAGATCCGGTCTGTCCCTCAGGAAAGGGGTAATATCAATCCATCTTCCATTTATTATGAAATTGGAGACCATGCTACTCACTCCTAGGGTGAGAGTGTTTCTTAATTGGGAGAAATGCGTTTCAGCAAGAATACCATCAAGAAGCCAAGGATCCTCCTAGAACCTTATGTCCATGTCATTACCTAATTGGCAAAGAGTTCCCTTCTCCAGAATACATCTATTTTTGAGAATATTATTCCAAATTTTGGAACCTCTCAAATGCCCCTCTTCCATGAAGAGCTTACAAAAGCGTCCCCCATCAAGGTATTTAGCCTCCATGAATTTGCACCAATCAGAAAAACTCACAACCATTTACCAAGACAAATTGGAAAGCAGGGCTTTGTTGAGGTTGTTAATTCTTCTCAGGCCAAGGCCCCCATATGTTTAGGGCTACATACTTTCTCCTATCTAACCAAGGTAAATCTTCTCTTTTCTTTAGCTCCCAACCAGAGGAAGGTGCACTGAATCTTTTCTAACTTGTCAGCCATGACACTAGAAATTTTGAAAATGGAAAGAAAATAGATAGGAAATCCTTGAAGAGAGGCGGCAAGAAGTTGGAGCTTACTAGTGCTTTTGAGAAGTTTACCTTTCCATCCAGCCAACTTCCTTTGTGTTCGCTCGAGGATGGAATTCCAAAACTCATTCTTGACTTCTGTGACTGTAAGAGGGAGCCCAAGGTAAGTCATGGGAAGCGAATCAGCCTGGCAGCCCAGAATTCTCAGGATCTTAGATTGGACCATCAGCTAAGTGTTAAACAAGAATATTATGCTTTTATGATAATTTATGTGTTGTCCCGAATCAATAGCATAAATATCAAGCATATGTTTCCACTCCCCCGCTTCAAGGACCAAGGAGGTACCGAAGAAGAATGTGTCATCCACAAACTGCTGTAGGACTTCAGGGGGAAGGCTGGAGGCAAGTTTGATTCCCTCATTTTTTTGAAGCCGTGCCAAGTGCATCATGTTACAGCCTAGAACCTCAAGAAGAAGAATAAAAAGATAGGGGGAAAGAGGATCCCCTTCATGAAGACCCTTAACAGGGGAAAATTTAGTACCCGGTCTGTCATTGAATAGCAAAGAGAATTTGACAGATTCAATGCAGGCTTTAATCAAAGTTAAGAAGTCTTGAGAGAACCCAAAGGAGGTAAGAACCTTATAGAGGAAGCTCCAATTAACTTTATCATAAGCTTTAGAGATGTCAAGCTTAAGAGCCATACCAATAGCCTTGCTATGAGAGATAGAGTGCAAGATTTCATGGGTAGTGATGATAGCATCCAAAATTTGCCTACCTAAGACAAACCATTTCTGATTAGGGTTAATAACTTTATTTAGAAGTGGTTTGATTCTGCTAACCATAATCTTAGAGAAGATTTTGTATAGGGTATTACAAAGGTTGATGGGTCTGAAGTCATGCATAGTTTTGGGCTCAGCACATTTAGGCACTAGGTCAATGAAAGTGTCATTGAGCTGTTTACGAATTTTCTTAGTTCTAAAAAAATACCCGGTGGCATGTGTCACATCATACCCAACAATGTCCCAGAAATCTTAGAAAAGGTCGGGGGAAGCCATCAGGGCTAGGGGTTTTGAAGGATTTAATGGAGAACACAGCATTATGAACCTCTTCATCTCTGACTCTAGACACTAAGGAGTTATTATTATTGTCAGTGATCACCTTCAATAATATAGAGATAAGCTGATTTTGAAGGGTTTCAGAATTACCTGAATTCACATCTGCAAAGGAGTTGACAAAGTAGTGTGTAGCTAAATTTTCTAGCAAGGTAGGGTCAGAGATCCCATTCCCCCTACCATCCTTAAGAGTGATGATAGTGTTCTACCTCCTGTGCTTGCAAGAAGATTGATAGAAGAAAGAAGAGTTCCTATCTACCTCTTTAAGCCACAACACTCTGGACCTCTTCTTCCAGAAAATTTCCTCATTAGCCAAAGTAGCTTTCCAGTCTTTCCTAACCTCTTCCTCCTTATTGAGTAAGTCTAGTGATAAATTCCCAGTAGCCATCAACCCTTGGAGGGTTTCCAATTTCTCATTTAGAACTTTCTTTTTATGAAATATATCCCCAAAAGTGGTCTTACTCCAACCTTTAACAACTCCCTTGATGATTTCCAGTTTAGAGGCCACTTTAAACATAGTAGAACCCTTAATTGGACTGGACCACCATTGTTGAACCCTATCCCTGAAATTGGGGTGTGAAGTCCACATAATGTCATATCTGAAAGGGGCAAGGTAGGAATGCTTCCCATCCATCCATTTGAGCAGAAGAAGATTATGATCAGAGGTGATTCTAGGGAGGGCTGTGAGAGAGCAGGAGGGACCAAGGTCCAAAGCAGACAAAATTAAGGCCCTATCAAGCCGCACCTAAATTAGGTGATTTCCCTCCCTATTGTTGGTCCAGGTGAAGGGATTTCCTTTAAGATTAACATCCTGAAGACCATTCGCACTGACAAAGTTAGATAGGTCCCCCATGCTTTCAGTAAAATCCACAATACCTCCACATTTTTTAGACAGGTAAAGAGGGGAGTTGAAGTCTCCAGCCACCAAAAACTTAGAGCCCTGAAGGAGACAAAAAGATGAAAAAATATCCTCCCAAACAACCTTTCTACCCTGATAGGAATTAGGAGCATAAATATCATGACAATGCCAGGTAGCCATCAAAGAGGTGAATGAAATAGAAAGATGGTGTTTGGAGAAATAGAGGGCATCCCCCTACACTCTAGAAGGGTTCCAAGGGGTAGCAATCCCCCCCAAAAGCCCCACACACCTCAGAATAAAATAACATGGCTCCAGGCCATAGCCGCCCCACAAGAGAATTAAAGTTACAGTAGGTCATTTTGACTTCTTGAATAAGGAGAATGTCAACTTTACAATCAACAATATACTACTTAACAACAAGTTGTTTCTGCAAGTTCTTTAAACCCCTAATATTCCAAGAGAAAACAATCATTTCTTACCTTTGGGAGTGAGGTTGATGGTTTGCTACCTAGCTGCAGCAATCTCCTTCGTTGTGTTCTTGTGTCTTCTTGTCCTGTTTGATGGACGTCCTAGCTTTGTGTCCACCCCCACATCAATTTTTTTGATCCTTGTTTTCTTTTGTTGGGTTTTCCATTCTCCATCTTTGCCTTTCAAAGCCTCAGGTGGATTGATTGGGGTTCTACAAATAACCTGTTGAGGACTAATGTCATAGGTATTCAGGACCACTTCCATCACTAGGCTGACCACCAGTGTCAGTACTACAAGTCTCTCAACTGTGATACCCATGGCCGTTGGGTCAACTTGGTCTTGCTTATCGGTCGAAGCACTATTAGGCGAGCATATTCCTTCCTCAACAGAGACTTCACCTATGGGTATTTCAACCTCTTCTAGTAGAATTCTCAAGGGGACCTCTTCCAACAAAGGGGGACCAACCTTAGTAGCAAGGGTTGATAGCGCAACAACATCCTAGGGTTGCAAAGAAGCAGCATCTGTGGTCTTCAAGGGGGAGGGAGCAACGGTGTCCTTAAGCTTGGGCTTAGGTAGCTTAGGACCTTTACAATCCTTCCTAGTGTGCCCTTTAGAATTACAATCTTGGCAAAAGAGGGTCACATTCTCATACACAATGCCTGAGACCATTTCCCCAATTTGCATTTAAGGACAACAAAGTTTGGAAGTGTCTTGTTAATGGGGACATTAACACAGAAATGAGAAAAAACAAGATGAGACTTGGTGAGGGTCATCAAATCAGTAGCAATATAATGCCCAAAGGAGTTCCCTATTGACCTAAAGACCTGTTCATCCCAGAACTCAAGTGGGAGACCTGGCAGCCGAATCCAAACAGGGGCCATCTTATTTAGGTCAGTAGAAGGGTCGAATCCAGGCTTCCACTTAGCAAAGTGAGTAGGTGCTTACCATACAGCCAGGAACCCGCAAGGATAAGGGCAAGGTCCTCTGCCACCATGAATCTGAACAAAAAAATACCACCTAGCATCGCAAAGGTCACCACACTACCCTTCAGCTTCCAATTGCGTCTAACCCATTTTCTCACCATATGTATGGTGGGTCTAAAATAAAAAAAGCATCCAACCAAGGCTTGATGGAATTCTGCCATAGTTCTATCAATAATGGAATTAGGAATGTAACACCCATCCAAACTTAAAACTAAAAGATGAAACCAAAGAAGAATCAACCATAAACAAAACCACGTAGAACCATAAAATTTTTTTTTAAAAAAATACAAACTGGAACATATAATCATAGTAACTGCTTCTAAGAGCTTTATAGTTTTCAACTGAATTACATCAGAGTAAATAGAATACTCTTTATTCGAAGACTTAGTTTCAAAAACAAAATTTCCTTTTTAACCAATCCTTTACATTCTACGAATAGTTCTGATAACTAAAAACCAAGAAATGATCTGTTTCCCATAAATCTTAACAACTGCTATCCACTGTCCCATACTCATTGATTTATCCATCTAAAACCTGAAAATAAAAAATAAACACAAGCGCAATTGCAAACAGGGCTCAGTCACATTAATTAAGATAACGAATCATCTCCAAAATTTTGCAACCATAAAAGTCAGTATAACATAACAATTATGCAGATTAAATACAGATGTTATTGAAATCTAATAACATAATTCCATTCTTGTTACACCAAAATCATCAAGCACTGTATCTCTTTCTAACAGAAATAAACTCACAAAGAAAATGACAAATTAATGATCCAATAGTTCATGGGTGTCCACATAAGGACCTACGCTATGTATCCGTAAGGAAACCTCGTAGTAATCCATTATATCTGATGAAACCATAATGTTTTATCTTGTTAATTGAAACCCATATCCCTTGAATTTATAATTATCACTTAATTAAACAACTGACATAAATTCTTTCCCATAAGGATATAGACTAGTGTCAGTCACAACTGACAGAAATTCTATCACCACAAGGTACTAGACTAGTGTCAGCCCCCAATCTAAGGATCACACTTGCATTATCTCAAAACACTTGATCTAGCAATTAATGATTGAAATGAAATGAACTACATTACACAATTTCACTAACACTCCATTTCTATTGCATCAATTATAAAATTGAAACAGCAATCAAAAATCCATTTAGATCCATGTTTCCATTTTCCTTAACATACATTCTTAAACATGATGTTTCCCAAAAAAAGAAAGGATCATAATACTTTCTCCATCACAAATCCAATCAAATAATAATCTCCACATTAACTTAGCATTATATCTGAAACTGTACAATAAAATGTCCATATTGAAATCATGATTCCATTGAATAGAAAAGAACTAAAATAATCATATATCAACTGAATCAACACAACACCCATCGCTTTTAACAAACATACAAGCTTGCCATAAACCAATTTATTATAAACTAATTTGCTATACATCCTGCTCTGTTAATTACAAGTTCATACTTTTATATACATGTTGGCATATGTACATGTATACACCACGGCTTGTGTATACATATACATATCCCAACAGGTATATATATATATATATATATATATATATATATATATATATATATATATATATATATATATATATATATATATATATATATATATATATATATATATATATATATATATATATATATATATATATATAATTATATAAACTTGTAATTAATAGTTCAGAATGATAAACATAGCATTCATAATTTTTTTTACTAAACAGAGGATCAAAACAAAAATTCTAATTCTATAACGTAACTCATCATTCGCAAAAGTTCAAGTCCATAAATACACATTGGAAAACCATACTAGTCATCTCAGTCCTATCAAAAACACATCTACCTTATAATACTACTAAATCTGCCGATTCCATAAAAGGAATAACAGAATAATAAGAACCGTCATCTACATTTTAAACAAAATATCAAAGTGGTCTTCCTTACTGACTGAAAAAGATAATAATTGACTTTCCTATATATTCCTTGCATTTCCTAATGTCGAAACAAAACTATATTTCACACTTGTAATTATTTCTGAAGAATCATCTAGCTCGCAGTCAAGATTTGGTACAACCAAAATATCTACATTTTCACTATTGACTGAACCAAAACAGTGACAAACACCCATTAGACACAACACATATTCAGATAACTAAAGGAGTAAACTCAAGAATACCTTAAACCACACCTATGATGCGATAGTATAAATACACAATACAACAGGCTTCAGGTAACACTATGAGCTACCACTAATCTCTACTTCCACGATACAGATCTAAAAAAAAACATCGATACCATATTCGGATTATAACAGTGGTAAGAATACCCGATTTCACCTTATGACCAATGACCCTTACATGTTGTAAACATTTTGTTGCTATAGTGTTCCTTACAACAGGAATCAGTACGAGAATACCTTTAAAGAAGCTTTTAAACAAAACTCATTCTAGGTTTCAAACTGCATTTATAAGCCGATACTCATTCTCGATTAACCCCCTTAATACTGACCAAAAAAAAAAAACATCGACACAAAATGCACTATGGAATAACCATATTCATAGAAACAAACTATATTCCCCATAGTTCGGCGCAAGCTTAAAGAAAACACTGTCAACTTCATACTCAGAAACAAAGAAAACCCATCAACACAATATGCTCGAAAACAACATATTAAGAACATGTATTTAATACCACACAAAAAACAATCTCCTACTTCCTCAACTTAAAAACAAACATCAAGAGTGAAACAGTCGTTCGTTTCAAATTCCTCCACTAATCATAACATCTATTAACTTAATAAACTTCTTAATCCATCCAAGAAGAAACCGGTTCATGACCAAGCTCACAGAGAATACAATCACAAATACCTTACATTCATCAACTAACTAACAGCGGTAATTAAACATTCTAATATTTCATTTGCAGAAAAAAAATAAAAAATGGAAACAGAGGATAAGGTGAGAGAATGCCCCTGCCTGGTATTTGTGTGGAGAGGTATCCAAAGACCGAAGTATGCCAAAGCTAGCCCTTGCCTGGTGAGCTTCACAGTCGAACCCTAATCTCAACCATGAAGATCTCTTTCCACTGACTGCCCAAGTGTCATGCAAAAGAGCCCACAACGCAAATACAGAGATGACAGTATGAAACACAAAACTTCCTAAATGACCACGAAAAGAAGGGTAAAACTTGTCGTGAAAACCCCTTTCCATTCCAAGCATCTTATCATATAAAATATAATAGGAAAATGGGTCCATTACTAACTGTTTACCCAAACTGTCACAGAAATACATGGTGAAAAATGGAGTCATTATTCAACTGCAACTTCTTCACCAGAGCTAATGGCGGACATCAAACAAAAAGATGAATTACATCGATGAGTTCATTCAATACGAGCTTATCTCTTTCAGCAAACACAATACATTCCCTACCATATGTCCATCAACGTACAATCCCATAACCTGAAAATAGCTTAAACCCCACTAACTCCACTATGCGATGAAAGTGCAATTAAACCCTGCCGTGTGATAAGTCATGTCTTCGAGCTAGATCATAAATAGGAAGGCTTAGGGATAGATTAATATACATCTATGTTAGATAACATTTGTCGATATTAGGTTAAAGAAAACTAACTTAAGCCTCATTAATAACAGCACATTAACAATGCCAAACTACTAACACTAACCAAACTAACCTCCTTCTAACATACAAAATAGGGTATGCTAACTTAGATAATTCTTTAGTTTTAGCAAAAGAAATACCACATAATTTCTAAAACAATCACTCATACATATATGTATAAATATATATATATATATGTATATATATATATATATATATATATATATATATATATACATATATATATATATGTATATATGTATATATATACATATATACATATATATATACATATATACATATATATATACATATATATATACATATACATATATATATACATATACATATATACATACATATATATATATACATACATATATATATATATACATACATATATATATATATATATACATATACATATATATATATATATATACATATACATATACATATATACATATACATATATACATATACATATACATATATATATATATACATATATATATATATATATATATATATATACATATATATATATATATATATATATATATATATATATATATATATATATATATATATATATATATATATATATATATATATATATATATATATATATATTTTTTTTTTTTTGAACTCAAAATTTGATTAAAATTAAGTAACAACAATCTCTATTTACTGTCTGCAACATCAAGATACATTTATCCATAATAATAAAACCAATTCTAATTATGTTTAACATATTATTTAGAATTCCAAAATAATGAACCAATTATAAGACAATTGACTAACCATTTTAGTTGTACTTATTTTCACAATCATACCAATACTCGAATCTCTACTGAACTATCCAGTATCATTAATTCAAAAGTTAGTCTATACCAATTCTGACATCAGAAAATCTCATTAAGCTACAGAAATAGACATAATTCTCTGAGTGTCTGGCAGAACCAAAATACCTATTACAGAGATAAACATATTTATTCCAAACAACAAGGTTCAAATGAACGAAGTCAGAGTTCAAACTCATAGAAGTCTAACAGAAATATTGTTCCAGATAAAACGATGCTAATCAAACCAGAAATCCAACCATAACATAACATTGAAAAGTAAAGCCTGAGACTGTCAGGGGCATGACAAGGAAGGAATATTTTCGTTCCTTCATCCGTAATGCTAGTTACACAAAAAAAAGAACCAACCTCAGCAGTTTGGGTCCCCACAAGCGTGCCTTTCCAGTCTGGCTTGGGCCCAGAGGTGAGCAAAGAATCCAAGGCCTCTGTCCGTGGAACAGCAACAGAGTCAGAAAAGGGTTGAATGTGTGGTGAGAATAGAGGGTCAATAGGAGGAGGGGGAGGGGGAGGGGGTTCCTCCCTAGAAGCTTCCACCATGCAAGGGAATTTGAATTTCAAAAAGGTGCCCAAGTTGTAGAGCTACAATAGCTAAATAAGAGCCTTGTTAAAGGCCTTGATGATTGTAATATGGAGTTTGACTTCTGTGAACATTGTATTTATGGTAAACATCATAGTGTTTCATTTTATTCTAGTTCTCATAAGTCTTCTAGGGTTTTGGATTATATTCATTCAGATGTATTTAGTCTAGTTAATGTTCCTTCGATATCTAGATCTTTGTATTTTGACTCATTCATAAATTATTATAGTAGAAGGCCATCTGTGTATTTCCTCAGAAGTAAATCTGAAGTTTTTAGTCCATTTAAGGAATTTAAATCCTTGGTTAAAAATCAGACTAGTAGAAAATTATGTGCTTGAGGATTGATAATAGTGGTGAATTTTTTTCAGCAAAATTTGATAGGTTTTGTAAGGATCATGTAATTGAGAGATATAAAACAACTCCATACACTTCACAATAAAATGGAGTTGCAGAGAAGATGAATAGAACGTTGATGGAGAGAGCTAGGAGTATGTTGAGTGGTGTTGGCCTTGAAGAAATTTTTTGGGATGAAGCTGTAGCCACTGCATGTTATTTAATTAACATGTCTCCTACTTTAGCACTTATTGAGAAGATATCCATGGAAGCGTGGTCTAGCAAGAAGCCCTCGTTGAGACATATCAGAGTCTTTGGTTGTGAGGCATATGCTCATGTGCCAAGTGAGAAAAGATCAAAGTAGGAGAAAAAGGAAGTTAAGTGTGTCTTCATTGGCTATGGTGTCAGTGTGAAAAGTTACAAGCTTTGGGATCTAGTTGTAGAAAAGGTGCTCTACAGAAGAAGTGTGATATTTCATGAGTTGAAACCTTCCATAATTGATTTGCAACCAGAGAAGGAAGAGAAGCCAAAAAAGGAAGCAGTTCATATTCCTACTACCTATAAAGAAGAAGAACTACGAGCTCCTGATGGACTTGATAATGAGGAGAGCCTAAGTAGCTCTGAAAGTTATGAAGAAGAGAAAGAACCTGAACCTCAAATTTTGAGGAGATCTACTCATGATATACAATGACCTAATAAATTTGGTTATTCACCCGAGAGGTATGGATATTCTTTCTTAGATTCTAGTTGTATATTTTCTTTGATTGCTAACATTGATGAGCCTAGGACTATTAGAGAGGCTATGGGCATGCATGATGCAGATTCCTGGATGGAAGCCATAAATAAAGAGATGACAACATTGAAGAAGAATGCTACATGGGATCTGGTACCTTTTCCTGAAGAACAAAAACATGTTGGATATAAATGGGTGTTCAAAAAGAAATTGGATCTAGATGGCAGTGTTGAGAAGCATAAGGCATGGTTGGTCACGAAGGGGTATTCACAGGTGGAAGGAATTTATTATGGTGAAATATTCTCTCTTGTAGCTATGCTGACATCCATTTGATTCTTGTTATCACTCGCAGCATCTTATGACTTTGAAGTTGAGCAAATGGATGTGAAGACAACATTCCTTCATGGTGATCTGGAGGAGGAAATCTATATGTCATAGCCAGAGCATTTCATTGAGAAAGGTAAAGGAAACCTTGTTTGTAAGTTGAAGAAATTTTTGTATGGTTTGAAACAGTCTCGTAGAATATAGTATCAAAATTTTGACACCTATGTGTTGTCTTTAGGATTTCTGAGATCTAAATCCAACCATTGTGTATATTATAAATCTGAAAAATGGTCACATTCTTATCATAGTCTTGTATGTAGATGATATGTTGTTTATCGAGAATGGTTAAAGAATGATTTCAAATTTGAAATCTCAGTTAGCAACATAGTTTGAAATGAAAGATCTAGGTGCAACTAGATATATTCTTGGGATTGAGATCATTAGAGGTAGAGCTAGAAGAAAGATTTGGATGAGCCAAAGGAAGTATGTTAACTTTATGTTAGAGAAATTCAGCGTGACAGCTTGTAGGCAATTAGTTGTTCCAATGTTACATGGGACAAAGCTTTCTATGGAGGATTGTCCAAAATCTCCTAATAAGATGGAGGACATGCCTAGAGTACCTTATGCAAGTGTTGTTGGTAGTTTGATGTATGCTATGGTTTGTACAAGGCTAGACATTGCACAAGCAGTGGGAGTCCTTAGTCGATATATGGCTAATCCTGGAAGGGTGCATTTGGATGCATTTAAGAGAGTGTTCAGATATTTGAGGAGAACATCTAAGTATTGCTTATGTTTTCATGGTAATCCTACTGTATCTCAATATTCTATTTGCATTCATGGATATGTGGATTTAGATTGGGTAGGTGATATTGACAAAAGAAGATCCACCATTGGATATGTTTTCATGATTTTGGTGGTGCAATTAGTTAGATGAGCAAGCGACAAGTTGTAGTTTCTTTGTCCACTACGGAAGTAGAGTACATGGTAGCTACTCATGCTTCCAAAGAGGCTATTTGGCTTAAGAGATTATGTTCTGATATTGGTTTTGATGCAAGATGGATTACTATCTGTTGTGACAACCAGAGTACTATTTGTTTAGAAAAGAATGCTACTTTCCATGCTAGAACAAAGTACATTGATGTATAGTATCATTTTGTTCGTGATATGGTGGAAGATGGAAAGGTGAAGTTGGAAAAGGTTTCTACTTTGGATAATGTTGCAGATGCATTGACAAAGCCAATGGGCACTGAAAATTTTAAATGGTGTCTTGGTTATATGGGCTTTGGGGCCTATGTTATAATACAATAACTCCTGTAAGGTCTTCATCAAGTGGGAGATTGTTAGGATAAGGTGACTCAACCTTATCATGATTATTTTTTTTTAAATTCTTTTTAGAAAGATGCTAAATGAAGATGAAATCTTCCACAAGGATGGACTTGGAGAAGAAAACAAAATGTTTCCCTTTTTCTCTGATTTATTCTCTTTGCTTTATTTTTAAGGCAAGAGTTGTGCATAAAAGAAGTCTCTAAAATATTTTTTAGATGCTTTGAATGTAGACACTTTAGAAACTATTTCCTCTTGTACGAAAACTCTATAGGTACAAGGCATTGTTGTAGAGAATTGAGAGATAAAGACAATTGTTTGAAGAGCGTTGTTATGCTATCTGAACTATTCTAGATTTAGATATTATAGTTGATTACTATTGGAGAGTTGTGGCTCTAGAGATTGTATTGTAACATTGTTGCTGATAATACAATTGAGTCTGGCTTTGGAGTGGTGGGTTTTTTCCCACAAGGGTTTCCCACATATATCTGGTGTTATGTGTTTATGTGTATAATCTATTTTATGTATGCGTTTATTTAGCTTGAAATAGTTTAAGGTTTTATGAGATAAATTTCAACATCATCTCTCTTGTTATAATTATCATTTGGAAGTATTTCTGCTCTTTGGCTTCCTTTGACTTTAGGCACATTGAAAATGTTCCTACACCTATCATAGTTATTGATTACTGGGGTTTCTCCAAATATGCATTTATTAGGGATGTGGTGATTATTTTCAGGACTGAAGAAGATCACCATCAAGATGTTAACTAACCACTTTGCATCTGACATTCATTTTCAAGGAAAATAGTAGAGTGGTGCCTAAGCCCCTATCACATACCAGTGATCCTGAGAAAAAATGAGGATGTGAGTAAGGTTCATACACTTATTTCTAGTGCAACAATGTCAAATTGGGAAAAGCAAGATGTTCATACACTTCTTTCTAGTGCAACAATGTCGAATTGGGCAAAGTAGGATATGCAAAAGTTGATTTTGTAGACAAGGCTTAACAAATCTTCAAGCAAAAGAAATTGGTAGTTGTAAGCTAGTAGCCTTTCTAACTATGTAAAAGGGGGATCTTTGGAACATGGTATGGAGATCCATCATAATGTAATGGAAGAGGACTTTTGACGGATATTGTAGTTGGAATGCTTGGGTGGGCAAGTATGGAAAATGAGGAAGCATATCATTATACTAATTATCTATTTTGTAATCTTTATTTTATTCTATTAATATAAATATTCAGACTCTTTGTCGTTCACCAAACACAAACACAAACACACACAATCAAAATTTTAATAAAAATCATAATTTAAAATAAATAAACTCTTATATAATCAGTTTACAAAGATAATTAATATTTAGATATAATTAATTTATTAGAATTTGAATATTAAAAATTGTATAAAAAGTAAAATAGTAATATTAATAGGAAGGTAAACTATCACTAATAATAAATAAAATCATTAAGAAAGAGAAAAAAGATAAGACAAAGGATAAGTTGATTTCATAAAATTGACATAAATAGTTAGGATTATTTCAAATTTAAATCCAAATTAAAATTCAAAATTGAGTAAACAAAAATTCAAATTCAAAATATATTAAATCAAAATAATAATAGTATATAATTGATTTATTAAATTAAAAAATAACTAAATAAAATAATTTATTAAAATTAAAATACAAACAAAATATATCATAAAAAGATGATTAATAGCAAACAATAATAAAATAGAAAAGACAATAAAAAGTCAATAGTACACATCAACATAAAAATATAACATAATTGATATAGATTTAGAATTTAATAATATTTAAAAATTTATTTCATATTTTATTAAATAATAAATTTAAAATTATCTTTAATGATAAAATAATATATCTTTATTTATTAATTTTTCTTGAAAAACTTCATTCAAGAAACTAAAAGTCTACGATTAAAGTAGTAAATGTAAACTTTTAATTAAAACTACTTTTCTAAGATTTTTCTGGCAATTTAAACATCCATTTCTCAAAAAATATTTTAAAGCAAAGTCAATTGTAGAAGATTTAAAGGAAAGCCAAATATGCGTGAAGAAAATTTGATATGTTAACACTCAAAGGAATAATATTGTTTCTCTATCTATCAAGCAATCGGAAAATAGTTGGGTAAAAGAGAAAATAATTGTGATAGCAAAGAGTTAGCGTTGTTCCAAATAACACATAATAAGGGTGTAATACCCCAAAAATGGGCTATAGGTTCATTAACCTCTATATCGACACATCGAACAAAATCGACATCAAAGTCCTAACCTAAGGCACATCGACATATCATCGAATCCTAATTGATTATCTCAAATTCTGCATCGGGGAATATTCTTAGCACTATTCCTAATTATCTTAATTATCTTTAATTTAATGATTATTTGGCGATAAATCTTATTTATCCAAAAGTTGATTAATTGAATATGATGAATATTTAATTAATTGATTTAATCTTGCCACTTGATTATTAAGTTGAATTTAATTATATTTATTCCTAAGTATTATTATTTAAATTTGACAATAAATCAAAATTCTTATGATTAATTGATTAAATTCTTATTTAATTAATTAAAGCAAGTTGTCATATTTAATGATATTATTTTTGAATAAAAGTTTAATTTTAATAATTGATTAACCCATAAATCAATTATTTTAATTTTAAAATCAGTTAAGTTGAGAATAAATCACTTTATTTTTTAAATTCATTTATAATTAAATCATGCACAATCAGAAAAGTAGGCAACTAGAAATTAACAATCAATTTTAAAATTTAAACTCAACATCTAATGATGAGTTAGAATTTGATCTAAACTCTATTTTGAGTTAAAGCCTTGCTTTTGCATGATTTTATAAATTAAATATTATTTATTGAAAAATAACTCAAAAATCAACTTGAGTTATTTGAGTGATTTATAGCTTTTTTTCATACACCTCCAAAGCCCTAGATTTCTATAAATTAAGGCTTCAGCTCATCCCAAAAATATCTCATAATTTGCAAACTTATGCTAGTGAATTGCTATCTGGAGAATCGGAGCTTCTTTGCAAATCAACCACATTTTGTGAGATCACTTTTGTTTTTATATTATTGTTAGATCATTTTAGCATATCAATTTCCACATTAGCATAGATTCATATTAGCTTTCATCATATCATTGCATAGAAAATCAAAAAAATAGATTAATTGTATTCATATTTCATATAAGTTTTGCATTCAAATCCTTCGTTTAGGTGTCGTCAAGGTCACTGATCTCGATAACAATCTGAGAACATCATACTTGCACCTATTAGAAGACAGTAAATCACCTGGTTAGTTTAGCTTTCAATTCATTGCACAATTTCAGTTTTTGTTAACCTCTAATGTTTTACTGAAGTGTTGTGTCTATAGATCAGGTACAATTTTCACACACACAAAAGGCTGATTTATTACTTTAAACGTTTAAATATTCAGGGTCCACTAACTTTAGTTAGGTTTAATTTGTTTCTTAGAGTGTGCAACAATTATGATATTGCTATCAGGATTCAAAGGTGTAAAAAGTCAGAGCTGACTAACTTTTTCTACTCTTAATTTATTTCTTAGATTGTGTAACAATTGTGATATTGCTATCAAGATTCAAATCTTAATTTGTTTCTTAGATTGTGTAACAATTGTGATATTGCTACCAAGATTCAAATGTGTACTTTTGAGTCAAAGTGATTGACCCATATTTCATGAGTAGTGACTCAGAAGAACCCAACTCACATAAAAATGAATGGAACACTTAGCACTCATTGAATCTAGGTGATGTTCGCATAGGTGAAACACTAGGCCTTCCTAAGAATGTATTCCAATATTACTCCAACTCACACACTTAACGATAGAATTTCCTCTAAAGTTAAGCCTACTTAATTTGCTATCCTATTTACAAAACTTTCAATAAATATTGTACTTATGAACCATTCATTATATCACAAACCCAAAATAAGGAAAACAATCAGACAAACAGAAAACAATTGGGTACAAAAAAGCCAAGAATACAGCGATAAAAAAGATACAGATTGGGACCGCCTAAAATATAATTAAATAATAATAAAGAAACATAACTATTTAATCAAATACAATTATGAGAAATTTCAAAATTGGAGAAAAAGGTAAGTCGTGGTTACCTTTAATTGCAGGGCTAACACTAAAAGATACCGTGCTTTCTAAAGAACACCTTGTCCCATTTTGAAATCCGTCTCCGGCATAATACGTTTGACATGAACAATTGTAAGAAGCAGGCAAATCAGTACATACGCCACCAGCCGATGGTTCAACGCACTGATTCAAATCTCTTTGACTGCACTTGGGCAAATCTGTGCATTCAAAAGAGTAAATATAGTCCCTAATACAAGATCGTAGTCTCTAATCCCAAACAAACATAAAAGAAATTATATAATTTGAAAGGCGTTTGAGATCATACATGTGCAATCGGTGCCGTTAGAGTAATCAGTTCCATCATAGCCCGGAACACATCTGCACGAATGGCCTTCCCCTGTTACAGAATCTATGCATTTCGCTTCTGCAGCGCAAGAGTAATTTCCTGTTCCTTTCACCGCTGAGCAATCTCCATGGCCGATGCCCCAATCGAGGAGGAGGCCGTAATGTCCTCTACCCAACAACCCTAATTCCTGCACTGCTAATTCCCATGTAAGTGGATGAAGAATAGTGGAGAACCCACACAGTCCCCCAACACTCTTATAGCTCATTCCCCCACCAGTTAAATTTATCGCTCTTTTATTTCCTGGAATGCCAGCTTCACAACACCCATATGTGTTGCAGTATTTCGGATCAAGTTGATGCAGACATGCAGATTTACAGTTCCCCTCCCCATCACCAACCGTAAAAGAACCACTTGATCTGCATCCAATTACCACGAATTTATTGATAGAGGAAATGGTGAAGGGCCCATCTGCAGGTAACTCGAACTGCACAGAAGCATCATCTGTTCCATTACACGACATGGCTTTTAGAGAAGTGGAATTTATGATCAGAGAGCCCGTGTAACTGATCGATTGAATCTCTAAATCCGTGTTTCTACCATTTACGAGAGCACCTGCAAGAAATGGAGCGAACTTCCTTGTAGAATTCCCATTCCCATTCTCCATGCATTTGATCTGAAAACCAGGGTACCCACAATTAGGATCGTCGATCCAAAATGGGTAGCTCACATTCATCGATCCACAGATGTTAAGATCGCATTTTGCAATGGCATCTTGTGTACTCTCTACACAAAAATCAACCCCCCAACCTCCCACTGCATTTTGTGTACTCTCTACACAAAAATCAAAATGCTGCCAAATTACCGCAAGACGAGAACTAAATAATAGCTGCAGAGTTTTCCGTGTTTTAAAACTTGACTTTACTTTTGGTTAGTCAACAGCCCACAGGCTAGGTAGGTGTGGAGAAGTCAGACTCCATTAAGTAAGGTAGGTGTTTTAAAACTTGACTTCAGTTTTGGTTCGTTATAATAAAAGTATGT
This sequence comes from Chamaecyparis obtusa, assembly GCA_027943335.1. Lineage (NCBI taxonomy): Eukaryota > Viridiplantae > Streptophyta > Pinopsida > Cupressales > Cupressaceae > Chamaecyparis > Chamaecyparis obtusa. The sequence continues at coordinate 364,049 of BSBK01003317.1, forward strand.
TAAAATAAGTATTATTATAGTTATAAAAAGGGTATGACTTTTGTAATTATCTTTGGAGTATTATTTAAACATGTAAATTAATAAAGGGACGAAGAATAATGTAGGGAAGAGTAATAATTACGAAGGACACGGGAGAGAGCATAGTTAAGTTCTTTTGTTCTACATTGGACATTAAAGAAGGGGCACATAGTGTGTGTCCAACTCAGGTACGATGTCTTGGTGAAGGCTATGTTTTCCATGCCGTGAGGTGTGTGGATTATGTGTTAGAAATTTCAATCAATTCGATATTGAAGATTTTTCAGCTATTCTATTGCAATCTGTTTTGTGCAAAAGAGATTTCTAAAAGCAGAGTTTGAATAGAAATTGCAGTGGGTCATTCTTCTAAGTTACTGAACCGCATTAAGATAGGTTGATATCACGTTACTTGTCCGCATTAAGTTACTGAACCGCATTAAGAAAGGTTGATATCACGTTACTTGTCCGCATTAAATATGTATCATTGACAAGTTATTCATCGTCACACGAGAAGGGACAAAGCGCTTAAAAACCAATATGCAAAAGTCGCAACAAACGTCGTCTTCAACCTCCCATTTTCTACTCAAAAGAAGAAATTATGCCTGACGACAAACCCATCTGAGTTTTATAAGCTTAGTCAATGATTTGAAATGAAATTATGCCTGATTGAATCTCGCTGGCATGTCAGTGTCGGACATTTGTACTTCTTAAACTATTGTGACTTTGCACACCAACAATGGTAACTTTCTGACTATTTCTTTTGTATGTTCAATCGATTGCAACAAAAAAATGTGACAGGACAAAAAGAAAATGTAACGGTGTAGATGCATCCAATGTCGTCCAATGCATTTGGATGATATCAATCATTGATCAAAGAAGTCAGCTGAACAAGTTCATATACGGAACGCCTTTGGCGTAATATTTACGACGGCTGATCTATGACCCAGTCGAATCCAAGCTTTTCTCCCACAAATTATTTGTTTTATCCGACTTGTCTGCCCGTCTTCCAAGGCAAAATGACACAAATATTTAATAAAAAAGACTCGGACAAGACATATTTTATATAACTGGAATTTGCTGGTAAAATTGACTGTAATTGAGACTAATATTAACATTAATCCTAATCCTAAGTGAATCTTAACTTTAACCCATCTTAATTCTATGTGAATCTTAATCCTCGCCTTAATTGTACTATAATCTTAACTCAAGTGAATCATAAACTTAAACCTATCTTAATTCTAATTGAATCTTAATCCTTTTCTAATCTTAATTCTAATATAACTCTAGTCCCGATTCACTCAAATTCTTCCCTTAATACATTTTATTCATTTAAACTTTGCATTGTTGAATTAAAATAAAAAAACCTAGATAATATTTGAGAATACGGTTAATCCGATGACTTTTCATTTTTTAAATCTATTTCTCCTAGCTTAATTTTATCTTGATTGGAGACATATTTTCATAAATAGCCCCATGAATCCCTCGTAAGGACTCAATGGTCGTATACAACTGTTGATATGGACTTTTCTTTGTGGAATAAAGTTAATAAAAGAATGTTGAAATAAGTATTATTATAGTTATAAAAAAGTGTGTGACTTTTGTAATTATCTTTAGAATATTATTTAAAAATGTAAATTAATAAAGGGACGAAAAATAATGTAGGGAAGAGGAATAATTACAAAGGGCACGCAAGAGGCATAATTAAGTTTTCATGTTTGGCATTGGACATTAAAGAAGGGGCACACAGTGTGTGTCCAACTTAAGTACAATGTCTTCGTGAGGGCTATGTTTATCATGTCGTGGGGTGTGTGGGTTCTATGTTAGAAATAAATCCTCCTAAAGTGCTTCTTGCCTATGAAAATCTAGAATCTATGACCAATCCTCTACCCATCGATATCAGTGTTTCAACCTTTTAAAGATATATTTCATTGGCTAATTTATTGTTGCATATTGATGTTCTTAATAGTTTTTTTTAATATATGTTGTGTATTATCATTGATACATTTTAAATTTGTTTGAGGAAGTTGATTAATGTAATTTTTAATAAATAATTATCTTAACCTTAGAAATTTATTTCAAATAAATAAATTATCTATGAAATCATTGGGGGATAAATGGTAAATCGCACTAGGATAAAAAGTTGAATAACATTTGGTATCAAAGCCAAACAACAAGAATACAAAATTAGGGTTAATGTGTCTTGAAAATCTTTACCTATGACCATCAGATAAAATCAATCTTGTAAATAAATCACAATTTAGCTACGCAACCTAATTAGAATGCTAAATTTATTTTGGGCTTGTGTTGCAATTAAAATTTACCTCCTATATTAAATTTAAATTTACAGACTTGAAGATTATTTGTTGAAACAACTAAATGTAATTGAATACAAAAATTCTCAAAACCTATTTTCTTTTAAGGTTGCATATATCTTTCAAAAGAAAGTAACTAAAGTTATAGATCTTTGTTATTGGATTCTATAACAAAATATTAAAGTTATAATTGCATTTAAAAAAATGTTGAATTCTTAACAAATAAAAATTAGCATATTTTGCATTTAAAACCGTTTACTTAATTTTCCTACGGTCAAGAATTGAAGCTTGATTAGAAACTCCAGACAGTTGAAACAATAATTGTCACGTCTAAAAGAAATTTCAACTCATAAGCAATATTTTCATTTAAAAGACTCAAAATTCTTGACTTGAGCCCAAGAATCTAGTAGCTCTAAAACCCCTTCATCTACAAATAGTACCAAGTTTGTGTGTGTGTGTGTGTGTGTGTGTGTGTGTGTGTGTGTGTGTGTGTGTGTGTGTGTGTTTGTGTATGTATGTATGTATGTATGCATGGATGCATATATATATCTATATAGGTATATGTATATGTATATGTATATGTTACATATACATATACATATACATATACATGTGTGTGTGTGTGTGTGTGTGTATAATGCAATTATTACAATGTGAGTGATTAACATTATAAAAGTGAACATTGAAAATGCAATTTTGAACTTATTTTTCCTAACATTCTTCCATTTATATTGAACATCTTCCTAGATCGTAAGGGGAATGCCAACACCTAAATAAGGGGAAATGAGGCCTATAGATCTACTACCACATTTAAACTTCTCTATGTACATAAAATTCATCAAAACATATACAACATTTACCAAAGTATCAATGTTTGCAAGCATCACCTTATCATCTCGAATCATATCATGGAATGATGTTGAATGTGTATACTCTTTATCCATGCATGAGAATTTAAATTTTTCAAAGCTGAGAAAAATTTGATTATATCATTACCAATCTTTTAACTACTCTCTAATGTAGCCTAATATTTAAATATTATTGTTAAAGCCACATAGTCTCCTTACAAGCATAAATAGGTATCTAGGCATGAGAATTTAAATTCTTCAAAGTTGATTGACCTTTCATTATATCATTACTAATTTTTAAACTACTCTCTAATGTAGCCTAATATTTGAACATTGTTTTTGAATCCATATAGTCTTCTTACAAGCATGGATATGTACCATGTACTCCACATATGTACTAGATAAACTAATGACATTATGTCACTTTCTTATCCAATGAATTGCAACACCAAATAGATTAAAGACATAACTATTAATAGATCTTCTACTATCCACAACTCTTTCCTAGTCTAAGTTAGCAAACCCCTAGATCTCTAAGTGAGCTACAAGTACTAACTTTGACTAAAAATAAAATATTTTAATAAATTACCCCACAAGTTTCTAAGGACTTAGTTTACTACTACATAGTGCTCTTTAATAAGATTATAAATATAATTACTCAAGGCTCTAGAATGAGAAATGTATAGTCTAGTGTAGACTAGAGCATACATTTTGGCTACGAACTACGCTGGCTTAAGGAACATAAGAAATACCTTCTATCTCTAAAGTTGAATATAGGTATAACTCAAACAATAAATTAGTCCATAGTAAAATATGAGCACCCAATAGTCTATGGTCTGTTATGTTAAAATATTGTAACATAAATTCAACATACTTACTTTGTGTGAACTAGAGATATTTTTTAGCTCTATCAATTTGATCTCCATTTCTAAGATAACCTCAAAAACCCCCATATTCTTTATGTGAAGCTATAATAAAAGATAATACATTAGTTTCCTAATCATCTCCTTATCAATACAAAATATCAACATATTGTCCACATACAAAGTGATGACGAAGATAATATCAACATCATATTAAATATACTTATTGATTTTACTTGGAGCTTGAAAATTCCAACGTCAAAAATATTTGAATCAAACTTTTGATACCAAATTTTGAAGGGCTATTTTAGACAACGTAGAGATTTCTTCAATATACATGCTAATGGATCCTTACCTTTTATTGTGTAAATTTTAAGCTATGCCATGTAGATTTCTTCCTCCAACTTGTTGGATATTGCTAATGCATGGGAAAGTGTTTGATATATTTTATATGTTTAATCACTACATTATAGAATGGGAATTCATACTGTTGTCATTTGTGGTTTGTCACTGATGTCAACATATGTCTATGTGAAGAGTACATGTTGATTATGATAGTGGACATACACTGTACAGATGTTTCAAAACATGCAAAGATAGATGAGAGTACAGGAAGATGTTATGATCTCATATCCAAGATCGCATCATGTAATGTTTCATACTGAATGAGTTATAGATTATTTGGTGAGAACTAGTTCCTGGACAGTGACACTGGAAGCTGATAGAGAGAGTCTCTATTTTTTTGGTATATCTTATAGAAGATATGGATCAGGTGTATGCGAGCTTAAGAGATGAAAGACAAGGAAATAATTGATGTTCATTGGTTAGCGCAAGGTACATAATTCTAAATGATGTCACTTGTGGCGTGTGATCTGGAGGAGACTTATTTGGGAGCCAACTTTAGAGGTGTAGCATGCATTTTCTTGGCAAATGTAAATTAAGGATGTCGGTCCTTAATTGTTGTAATAGAATCATTGTATACTTGTTTTAGGTACCGTGTCTAACTTAGCAAGATTTTATGTAATTAGGAAAGCCTAATGGGCCGACCTGATCATGTAGAATGTAATAGGGTATATATGTAAGATCTTCTCTTTGGAAAAGATATGGTGAGGATATATTTATTGTAAAAGGAATTGAAAGAGCTGTGAGCTTGTGTTTGCTGGAGATAAAGAAGAGGATTTATGGTGAACTTCGTTGGAAATGATCAAGCAAAGATAGTTTTTGTCAAATAGTTCAAGGATTGTGTATTTCTTCATATACACTTGTTGCGAACAGTGAGTTTTAAAGGTGGATTTAGCCTTCTTTAGGCAGTGAGCCTAGGAGGTGAGCCCACCCTTCTTTCTTGACTCCTAACAGGGTCTGTCCTCTAACAAGGACTGTGTACTATAATGTTTCAATAAGATCCTAACATGGCTAAATCTTCTAACAAGGATACTATACTCTTAGTACATCATTTGTGGGTGCTAATTCCCACCGAGGTTTTTACCTTTAACATTTTTTCCGTGAGACCAAAATATTGTGTTGTTGTATTGACATTCATTGTGTTCATTAGATCTGATATTGCTTCTACTCAAAGTTTAAAGTTTAATAATATTTCATACAACTAATTCACCCCCCCCCCCCTTAGTTGTATTATGCATTGTGATGTAGGAGCATCCTGGGTGTAAGAGCAATCTTGCATCACCCAAAAATATTTATGTTTTTGTATTCAATAAGGGCTATCTTGTGTAGAGCTGCTATTTATGGAAACTTGTTGTTTTTAGTAAGCTAGTCATAAATCTTGAAATGTTCTAATTTTACATGTGGAGGTTCATCTCAGTCATATCAGCCTGCCAGTAAAGTTTCATGGCTAGATCAAGTCTAGTTTTGAAGATATTGAAGATTTTCGGTATTGGCAGGAGGGTACAGAAACTTTGAAGTCAGTTTTGAAGGCTTTAGAGGCTCCTAATGAGGTCAAAAATTTGGGTGACAAGCACTTGCGCTAGTCAAGCCTGTAGAGTGCTTCATGCCCTTTTTGAAATGGGGTTATAATAGTCAATCGGGTCAATTGGTGATGACTTATGGTCTCCTGAAGTCAGGTCACCTGAAATGGCAAAAAATAATTTTCCTTCAAAAATTTTATTCAGGTTTCAAAAGTTATTTTGAGCCAACTCTGATGTAATAAATTGAAAAATAAAGTAATTTTAAGTTTGGTCGGCCCTAAGGGCTAAATTTCTGAAACCTTCTCGGGTGGTGGAAAATGCCTATATAAAGAAGGCCCGTAGTGTTGTCTAGGGGCAGTTTTGGTTAGTAGATCTGGGTATTGATTTGAGGCTTTGTCCTATAGAATATTGTAAGGGAATGCCCATGTGGCTTTGCATATTGTAATTCTAAAAGTTTGTAATTCCACATTTGTGGAGATAATAAGAAGCCAATTTTCTGTTCTTGCATATTGTTTTTGTTTCTCTATTTTTGTTATGTGTTTGTGGTATTAAGGGGAGCACCCTTCATCAGATTGTTATTCCTAAAAAATGGTATCAGAGCTACTGGTCCTTATAGAGAAATCTTAACTTGAGGTGATCTTGGAGATGGCATTCTATAGGAAGGATAGTCTAAAATTTGATCTTGAAAACTTTGACAATTGGAAGAACAAGATGCAAACTCATCTATTCTATTTAGGCATTGACTACTGGTTGATTACAAAGAATAAGATAGCTATAAAGTCTGAGAATGAATTACCATCAACTACTAAAGATGAGAAGAAAATATTTTCACTTAACATGATTGCACGAGAAGCATTGATCAACGCACTCTCTGTAGGAGAATTTACTGAAGTTAGAGACTTGGATTCGGCATACAAGATTTGGGAAAGATTAGAAGCACTATATGAAGGAGACAAATATACCAAGAAAATGAATTTATAGAACTGGAAAAAAAAGACAGAGAAGCTACAAATGAATGAGGATGAAAGCATTAGGGCTTATGTCCAAAGGATTATAGAAGTTGTAGTTGGAATCATAAAATGTGGAGGCACTTATGATGAAGAAGAATTTCTTGTGAAGATCCTTAGATCATTGACACCTACTTACAAGTTTAAGGCTATGTCTATTCAAGAGACTATACCGCTAACTCAGAACTTTAGTAGAGAGATGTTGATTGCAAATCTAACTATCTTTGAAGCTGCTAAATTCAGAGACTCTATACCTAAAGTTAAATATACATTTAAAGCATCTCCACACAAGAAGATAATGTCTTCACTTCCGAGCACTAGCAGTGAGAACCTAAAAGAAGAGCTCGGTGAATATGCCGAGGAATGGGAGCAGATACAAGAAGAAGAAAGAAAAATGGATGAATTTTTCACACTGATTGCTAGAAGAGAAAAGAGAGGTATGGGTAAATTTGAAGGAAAAATACCTTTGAAATGTTTTTCATGCAATAAGGTAGGTCATTTTGCATCTATATGTCCTACAAGATTTCCTAAGTACAAACCTAAGTTTTTCAAATCTAAGTATTCAAAGGATAAGGAATGTCATTATGCTAGTGAAGGAATTTATGATGATGATGATTTAGATTATGATGAGATTGGATTTGTTTCTATGAGAGATGAACCTATACATGAAGAAAAATCTTTCGTATCTCATGTTGATAAGAAATTTGAATGGATCATAGACAGTGGTTGTTCACATCATATGACTGGAGATAAAAACAAGTTTGTTAAATTAGTAAAGTATGATGGTGGTGTTGTGAGGTTTGGAGATAATCTTCCTAAACCTATCATAGGAGTAGGATCTATTACTCTGGATGGAAAAACTAATACTGATAATGTACTGCTTGTTGATGGACTTAAGCATAACTTATTGAGTGTTGGATAGTTGATGGACAAAGAGTTTCAGTTACAATTCAATGATGGTAAATATTTTATTAGAAGTAAGGAAGGAAAGTTGATTGCAACTGGTACTAAATCTAGAGGTAATGTATTTAAATTAAATACATTTAGAACCTCTTGTTTTGTTGCAAAAGGAGATGACAGTTGGTTATGGCACAGAAGGTTTTGTCATATTAACTTTGACAATATTGTGAAGACAAACTTGACTAAAGTAATAAGAGATCTACCAAAGATTGTGAAACCATCTGACACTGTTTGCAGAGAATGTGTTATGGGAAAATAGACTAGAAGCAGTTACAAAAGAAAAGCATATACATCAAAAGAAAATTTGGATTTGGTACATACAGACCTATGTGGACTTGCAAGGAAAAAATCATACTATGGTGAAAGGTATTTCATACTTTTTGTTGATGACTTTTCTAGACTGATATGGGTTACTTACTTAAAAGAAAAATCAAAAGCATTTGATAAATTCAAGATATTCAAGGAAAAAGTAGAGAATGAATCAAGTTTAAAGATAAAATGTTTAAGATTAGACAGAGGTAGAGAGTTTACTTCAAATTTATTCAATTCATAGTGCGAAGAGCATGGAATACAAAGATAGACATCTTCTCCTAGGACTCCACAACAGAATGGGATAGTTGAGCAAAGAGACAAGACTATACTTGATGCTGCTAGGACAATGTTTCCTAAAGGGAATGTATCTCATGTGCATTGGAGAGAAACATTTGTGACAATAGTGTAAACATTGAACTACATTCAAGTATTCAAGACATTGTGGAGATTCAAGGGGATCATGAAGATGGTTAGGGTAATTTAGCCTTGAGGGCTTGGTATGATTTCTATGCTATGTTCAGATTTGATTTTTGTCTCTTCATATTTTTGCACACATTTAAATTTACAACCACACTTACATGCTAAGGTTTCACTCATAGAGTAAATTCTTAGCATTTACTAGCTCTTTTACATTCTAGATCTATAATCTAGGGTTCATGAGTACTACATACACACAACATCTTTCCTATCGGCCATTTGTGGAGGTGGAAATCACCAAAATGAGGATTTGACTAAGGAAAACCCCTTCATAGCCATCCACACACACCAATTATGTAATAGGCTTACATGTTATTAGTTTGGCAACCACAGATTTGGAATCCACTCTCTGAGATATTTCTAAAGAAGTTGGGTCAACTTGGCTATGGTATCCTAGGAAAATGGTGACTTGGTCGACCAATTTTAGAACACGATGACATGGTCGACCTATTCCTAGAGGTGGAAAATAAAATTTTCTAGGTTTTCTATTGTGATCATGGATCCACAGTCAAAAGTTCTGTCAAAGTCTTAGATCCATGATTTAAGAGTAAAAAGTCATATTCCATTGCTTATTTCGAGGTAAGTACCCTATCATTTTTTTTATCTGTTAGGATAGATCTATTTCTATATTTCAGTTGGGATGATTGCATTTACTTGGTTCCTAGATTCATCTTACATTTCTTTCTTAATCAGTTGTTTCATTTTTTTTCATCTTCATTCCGTATCTATAATCAAATTATATTGCTTGAAAGGTGTCTTGCTAATATACTTCCTTAATATAACTTGGGTTAAGGATTTGAATCCTTTATCACCTATGAGTTTTTCTAATCTAACCTAGGTCATATTGAGAGTTATGCTTGAAAGTCTCTCTTTCTCTTGTATTGAATGGCTTTGGGAGAAAGTGTTAAACTTGATATACCTAGTTTGCATTGTTGAACTCATTGATGCCATTTTCCCCTTGAACACATATTAGTTATCAATAATGATAACTATGATAGTTATTAATTATATCTATCATGTTTATCAAATAATAATAATTATAGAATGAATCTTAATGAATTCTCCAATTGATAAGATCATCAAATGTATAATGATAATGAATATAACATATAATTATCATTTTATCTAAAGGAGATATCAAATGCTTAAGGTTAGAATAATATGATTGAAGCTACAAACATTAATAATTTTTATCTTTCATAAGGAATTTCTTGTCTCAAACTAATTTTTTTGTCTCCATTCTAAGTGGTGTTTTTGGTCTCCAAATGATTTTTGGTCTTCCTCAATGGCTAGCAATGTGTATTCTTCTTCACTTTGAGCAAAGCTAGCAATGTGTATTCTTGTTGTACATGTCTTCCTCTTCATTCCTTTCATCTTTACTTAGCTAGCAGCATAAAATGTGTATTCTCTTGAATCCTCTTCATTCCTACCATCTTTCCTCAGCTATCAACAACGTGTGTTATATATGCAGGTTGAGGTTCTAGCAGCAAAACCCATGGATGTGATTAGCTACGCTACTACAAGTTGAGATAACTTTTGTTAATATTTTTTTGAAAGTATCATTTTGTGATTATCTTCTCATTTCAATTGACAATATATATAAATCAAATATCATCTATTGGTAGTAACAGCCAATAGGAAATGTTAGAAATTATCTAGAGTTGCATCTAAATTCTTAATTCCCAAAAATGGTTTTCTACGTTTTATTTTATTTTTTCTGATTCACAAATCATTTTTGTTTTTTTTCTTTGTTTGTTGTTTATAGATTCAAAATCAAAGAATGGTTGTGTTGGTTGTGTCACAAAATTTGATCATGGCCTTGCAAAAATTCTAAAATGGCCTTTTACCAGGTTAACCTAGTTCTTCAAAAATGGTAAAACCCTAAATCCTAGGTCTTTCCTTCTATTTCATCGTTACCTTTTTCAAAGATTGAAGTATGATTAAATGCATGTGCTCTAAAATTATGTTTAAGTCATCAGCTTATGTGTTAGCGGTTAGGAAGTGGTCAAGTTCCCTTTCGAAAAATAAATTTCTCAAAAACTTAGGCTTTCCCTAGGTTTTTTCCTCTGTCGTTGGATCCGTTTAATCCTGTGGTTGTCGCATATCTGCAAAGCCTTCCTAATGTCATATTTTCTCCCTTTTGATCTTGTGAGTGATCGCCACCTATCTCCAAAATCTGCTGGGACCATTTCTTGAAGGTTTGAATCATCGAGCATCTTCCCTTTGATCTAACAGCCATCGCATGTCTGCAAAGAAGAAGTGTACAAACATTTACTATTTGCGATTATGTGATGACCATCCAATTTTCCAACAGGTAAGGACTAATGATATGGTGGGTCTGGTGCCAGGTGTTGCAAATGTGTTTGATTTTTATTGGTTGAAGTGGATGATGACATGGAGGTTGTCAGTAGGGATGAGGGTTTCAACGTGTTAAAAGGATGCCATATGTAAGTTGATTTGACAGCTGTCATGTATCCACAATGAAAAAGTGATCAAACATTTGTGATTGCAATGTTGTGGCAGCTAGCGATTTTGTATTAAGCCATGGGTTACCATTGTGGGTCCAGTAAGAAGGTAAAAAAAGCATCGAACATTGGATCTTCCATCTGACAGTAGTGATATATCCAGTTGTCAAGTGGGGCCAGGATGCTACAGGTTTCAAATCACCATAAATGTAACTTGATCTGATGGTTGTCGCATTGTTGTGAAGAAGAGATGCATGAAGTTTTATTGATTGTGATTTTGTGACAACCATTGATTCTTTCTTTAATGAAGATCAGCGGTCCTATTTTAAAGACCGATGAAGGCTTTGTTGACTATTGTGGTGAATTATGAGAGCCACCCGATATGTTAGGAAAGAGATGAATCAATGATCATGTTTTAAAATTTATCACTTAGCCGTTATTTTTCAAATTCAAATTCTGCTTAGGGTTTTCTATAGGATTTGAAATAGTGAGCTGAAAAACCATAATGCCAGACCAGATTTGGTCATTTCTGGCTTGGTTGCAGGTGAGAATTTATGAGGAGAATCTGTTGGCATTAAGCAGAATTGCCACTAGTGACAACACTTATTTGTATTCTGGGTGCAAACCGAGCAAACAGTGCAAACCGAGCAAACAGTGCAAACCGAGCAAACAGTGCAAACCGAGCAGACAGTGCAAACTGAGCAGATAGTGCAAACCGAGCAGACAGTGCAAACCGAGCAAATAGTGCAAACCGAGCAGACAGTGCAAACCGAGCAGACAGTGCAAACCGAGCAAACAGTGCAAACCGAGCAAACAGTGCAAACTGAGCAGACAGTGCAAACCGAGCAAACAGTGCAAACCAAGCAGACAGTGCAAACCGAGGAAGTTAGTACAAACCGAACAGGACAATGTAAACCGAGTAACATCATGTCTACCGAGTCACCAGTATTTACCGAGTTCAAAACCTACTGAGTGATCAGTATGAACCGTGCCTTCACTTCTACCGAGTGCATGACGATGCCGAGTAATGCAGTGGACGCCGAGTATCAGAAAGTCACCGAGTCAGTTTGCAGGAACCGAGTAACCATACTTGGGCTGACTTAGTAGCACTTATGTTTATTTGTCAAGCCGACTTTGTAATTGTAATTGTAATTAATTGTTTAAGACTTGTATATAAACAATGTTGTAAAAATGTCAAGATGTATGAAAGAAGAATATATGTAAAAAGAGAAAGAAAGGCAGAGATAAGCGAATTACAAAAGGCTTCAGAAGTATAAGGAACAGCAAAGACAAATTCATCATAGAAGGTGATCAGTACATCAGCGAATCTCAATCAGCAATCCAGTTGCAAAGCAAGAGATCTACTGTTTCATCCTAACAGGTGAATCAGTACTAAATCCTTTAACCGGGTAGACTTAACAGTCTTTTGTAAAATCTCTTTACCGAGTGCATACTTCATTGTATGTTTGTAAATCCTTTAACAGGGTCGATTTAGCAATCCTTATTGCTCCTAACAGGGCAGATCATCAGAAGTGATCAAATTGTAAGCCTTAGCCGGCTAACTTTATTCTGCCGTATTAAAGCTTTGTGGGTTTCATCCCCACCCCAGTTTTACTTTCTTTTGGAAGGTTTCTGGGTAACCAAATCTATGTGTCATTATTGTGAATGCTTTTAAGTTTCATGCTTTCTGTATGCAAAGGTTAAAGTGAATTACATGTTAATACTTCTGTAATTTGAAGAAAATTTGGAGTTACTGATTCACCCCTCCCCTCTCAATAACTCGGTTAATTCCTGAATATTTCCAACAATTGGTATCAGAGCAGCATTGGTTCTCAAGATAAAGCTTAACTAGCTTGAGCAAAGATCCAGGACAATGGAGGTATTCAAACTTAACAAGGTGATTGAAAATGAAAAGCTAGATCTGGAAATGGCCATAGCTAAACTCAAAGAAGCAAAAGAACATCTTTCCCAATCCCTAAGAAGAAGGAAGGAACTTGCAAATCAGATGAATGATCAGAATTACATTGAAGAAAAGATTGAAGATCTTTTTCCCTCAAATAACTCAGATGAAGCAAACAATGCTGTCAAAGAACTCCTAGAAAAGAATGGGTCTCTATAGGAAGAAGTGAGAAAATTGAAAAGAGAACAAGAAATACACTCTACAAGATTCTGTGAGATCTTGGAACAAAGAAACAAGTTGAAAGATGAATTAGATGGAAGAAACATTGAAGTCCAAAATAAAACCCTTCAGCTAGAAAACCTAATTGATCAGATCTCTCATACAAATGAGGAAATTCTGAATCTAAGATCAGAAATAGAAAGCACAAGAGAAGAACTAAGATCTGAAAAGGAAATCAATCTAAGATTGGTGGATGACCTAAACGCTGAAAAACAAATCAATGAAGGAATGCTGAAAAGTCAAGAAGACCTGAATCAGCTGTATGAGCGAAATCTTCATAGGCAAAAAGGAAAAGCAGGACTTGGATACAAAGGAGAAGGCGAATCTTCTAAGCAAGGTACTCAAAGAAATCAAAAACCTACTTGTAATCATTGTGGTAAAATAGGACATACTTCAAATAAATGTTGGAATAATGAAAAAGCAGAATTCAATGGAAAATGTTACAACTGCAATCAACCTGGTCACAAAGCAAATGAATGCAGGGAAAAACCTAGATTCAGAGGTAATTGTCACAAGTGCAACAAACAAGGTCACAAGGCATCCGAGTGCAGATCCAAGACATTTAATCCAGCAGAACAAATTATGAAAGCAATGTTTGGATGGGACTACAACACCTGGTGTAGATGTCATTACTGTGGAGAATATGGACACATTGGCATGAATTGCATAAAACATCATCTAAGGAAAAGAGATACTACCGTAAGATGCTTCAAATGCACTAAACTCGGTCACATAGCCAGAAATTGCATGAATGCTAGTGAAGTTGAAGATGGAAAGAAGAATGAAGCAACTAAGGTCAGGAAACAGGTAAGACAAAAATGGATTCCTAAAGCTACCGAGCAATCCAGTCCAAGTAATGGAATGGATGGCTCTACCGACTCAAACTAAATTTCCAAGAAAGCACTGGAACTGTATTCTCATAGACCAATCTCAAGCAGTTCCAGAACCGAATTAAAAGAAAGATCTAAATCAGCATGTAAGATGCAGTAAGATCACAGGGAGGTCGGTATCAGTCTTCACCGAGCAAGGTCGGTACCCCTCTTTACCGAGCGAGGTCGAAGCAATATGAATTCTCGAGTTCACCGAGTTGCGAAGTCTTTACCGAGCAATTAATTCTTAGTGGGTGACAGTCTGTCAGAATTCATACCCTAATTTGAAATGAGCATTAATGACAGAGTTGTAAACAAAAAGCAAGTAATCGAACTCATTCTTCACCGTGAACCTTTAGCACTTTGAGAGCAGAAAATTTCAAGAGCAACCCAGCGATTCAATACTTTTGCGAAAGGAATTTTCTGTGAGCTACCATGGCATCATCCAGCACTTCAGCGAAGAAAGGATCTGATATGTTAGTCCAAGGGGAGTGGAAAGCACCAGATTTCAAGATCGTGCCCGCAATTGCAGCAGCCCTAGATCCGAACGGAGCTCAATCTCAGATTCCTCCTAAGGTACTGCTTATTAACGATATTCGCAATCATTTTAACTGTTCAATTCATGAAATGGGGAACCTAGAACTAGATATTGTGCGTGAGGAACTATGTGTGGATGGTATTCTGAAACCCGAGCACAAACATCTGGAAGATAAAGGTTTAGTTCACATTGCACATCTACCTCGAAACTTTCGAGATAAATGGGTTAGATATATTCTCAGCCGTGTACATGATGGCAAGATCTGGCTTGAGCAACCTATTGAGATTACAAAGAAGATGATTCAACAAGTCACCGGTCTTCCCATGTTGAACAAAGCTAAAACTACCAAAACCCTAGGTCGGACGGAACTAGAGAAGAAAACCCTAGCCGAGTGGGACGGTAGAGGCATGAAAGTTAGCAGCATTACCGACGTTGAACTGAAGTTTGGTACACACATTATTGCCCATAAGATTTACAGTTCTAGTCGACAGAACAGTGTCTCCTGTGAAGCTATTGACCTAGCATACAAAGTGGTCAAGAATAACTTAACATTTGACCTAGTAGACTTATTGTTAAAGCAGTTTAACAAAAACATGGAAAGCATTAAAACTTCCAAAAACAATCCATGTAAGTTTGGATCCTTGTTGGTATGTTTATTCTTCTATGTTCTGAAATTCTTCCCTTCTAAAGGAAAATTTGTATGGAGAAAAGATGTGCCAGTCCTCTATGAAATAAATGAATACATCTCAGAAATGGGTGAAAATTTTGAAAGCATCATGGACAATTATTTTGAGTCTTTCAAAGAGAAAATGAATGACAGATTCCGGATTCCACAGAAGTTGGTGGAAGATTACAAAGAAGAAATTTGTTTTATGTGGATTGTGATAATGTATATATTCAAGCAGTTAAACCAAGGACTATATATGTAAAACCTCTTCCTTATGAGGTAAATATTGATGAAACCAAGGATATCATTGAAGCTCTTCTTAATCAGCCTGTCAATCCCAAAGCTCCATATTTTGGAACATATGATGAAGCTAAGGTGAGAATTGAACTAAGCATAAAGCTTCCACAGGCGGTAAACAAAGGAAAGAAGAGGATAGCCAAAATGCAAATGATAACCGAGGACAAAGAAGAAAAAGATGAAGAAGAAGAGGAAAAGGATGAGAAAACAGAGGAACCAGAACCTGCAAAGAAGAAAGGAAAGGTATTTATTACTAAGGCACCTAAGCCTCCTACTATTGTATTTACAAGGAGAAATACAAGAGGCAAGGCAGACAAGGCATAAAAGGCAGATAAAGACATAGTATTCAAAAGGCCTCCTCTAAACCTTCAAGAAAAGCTCAAACTCTTTAGAGACAGATCAGGATCTGGAGTAAGTAACATAAAATCCTTAAGATATGAAACCAGATCAGAAACAGAACAGAAGGAAATAGAAGATACTGTTATTGAGAAGATGGGACAGTGGAAATACTCTCCTGAAGAAATTGCCCCATAGGTTCCAGCAGTTCTATTGAATCCAATAAAAATGAGATGGAGCAATGCAAAGAAAACGGTGATAGACATATTTGATCAAAACCTGAGACAGTTGATGCCGAGCTTGAAAAATGATGAAGTAAAGAAGGCATTAAAAGAAAATGAAAATAAGATGACATTGAAGTTCAATACTTGTTTGATTTTGATCAACAATATTGAATCAGTTGTGAAGGCTGCAAATGCTACATGGAAGAACATATACCACCTTCACCAACCGAGTATTGAAATAGTCATAATAAAAGATATTGAAGATGACAGTGATGAACAAGAAGAAGACACTGAGGTAGATGATACTGTGAGGATAGCAGCAGAAGTCATTGCATCCCTTCCTACCTCTCCAGTAAAAGTTTCTACATCTAGCCCGGAGACACCTTCAAGGATGGTTGTGACAACTTCCACATTTGTCCAATCATCCCTAGCAACAACAGAAGCAGCTACCATTTCTTCTACCGAGCTGCAGTCTCCTGCACCATCAAGTTTTCCAGCAGTAAGTTTTCCAATTTTTGAATCTTCAAGTGTAAATATTTTAAGCTCTCTAGTAGAAAGTATGCCAGTCTCTATAGCCAGCCCTACTTTATCTACTATCACTACTACCAAAGCATTAAGTACAGATAAGCCTAAGGCTCTACTGAGTATAAAATTTTTGGGTAAGAATGTAGTAGAGGATATAGACCTAGATGAAGAGATAGAAATTCCTACATTAGATTTTGCAAATCTTTCAGCGGACCAAATGCAAAATATAGGTGAGATCCTCAAAAGGAAAGAAAAACAAAAGAAACTTAAAGAGGAGAGAGACAAGGAGTATCAAATCATCAAGGATGCTAAGGACATTTTGTCTGATGCATTAGGCATTAAAGTAGACTCCTCCCAGCATGTTTTGTTACAATTAGCAGAAGCAGTTGAGAGATACAATGAGGATTCATCCGGGACAGAAAAGTTAGTTGAAAGAGCTGAGAAGAGATTCAACAATAAAGTGCTTGAGCACATTGCTCAGCACATAGCTATTAACCAAGTAGAATTGTCTTCAGTTTTGTCTAACACTGAATCTATCTATTCGAATGCTACCTCTCTTTTGGCCAGATTGTGCAATATTGCCGAGTTCACAAAGGATGTTAAGGATAAAATGAATAAAATAGATGAGGATATGAAGATTAGCATACAGAAGCTACAACTTGAACCAAGTTCAAGCTCTGCTCATCACATGAAAATCTCACACCTATCAAATATGCAGTCTGATCTACTGAAAGAAGACACAAGGATCCGGTCCACACTGCTAGACATCCAACACATGATCCTTCCCATCATGAATACAATGTATAAGAACATTGAACATTCCAAAACATTGATTCATGACAATCAGTTCTCTATAGCAGATCACATGATTGAACTCTCTGCAGAAGTCCAAATTGCTATACAAACATGTAAGATTTTGCAAGAAAGTTGGGACAGAACCCTGGCACTAATAATGAAGGTACATTCTGATTTTCTATCAAATTTTGGATTCTCTCTGTAAATAACTTGTATATGCACCTTTGGCATTATCGTCAAAAAGGGGGAGATATGTATAGAAGGAGAGATATGTATAGAAGAAGATTTGTATAAGAAACAGTTAGCACATTGAAAGGGGGAGACAATGTATAAAGCCCTATAACAAAGATAAATTTTGAAAAATTAAAATAAAACTCAGCATGATTCATGTATATAAGTTTTGGCCAATAAGTGTTTTTGTCACTAATGCCAAAGGGGGAGATTGTTGGCATTAAGCAGAATTGCCACTAGTGACAACACTTATTTGCATTCTGGGTGCAAACCGAGCAAACAGTGCAAACTGAGCAAACAGTGCAAACCGAGCAAATAGTGCAAACCGAGCAGACAGTGCAAACCGAGCAGACAGTGCAAACCGAGCAGACAGTGCAAACCAAGCAGACAGTGCAAACCGAGCAGACAGTGCAAACTGAGCAAACAGTGCAAACCGAGCAAACAGTGCAAACCAAGCAGACAGTGCAAACCGAGCAGACAGTGCAAACCGAGCAGACAGTGCAAATCGAGGAAGTTAGTACAAACTGAACAGGACAATGTAAACCGAGTAACATCATGTCTACCGAGTCACCAGTATTTACCGAGTTCAAAACCTACCGAGTGATCAGTATGAACCGTGCCTTCACTTCTACCGAGTGCATGACGATGCCGAGTAATGCAGTGGACGCCGAGTATCATAAAGTCACCGAGTCAGTTTGCAGGAACCGAGTAACCATACTTGGGCCGACTTAGTAGCACTTATGTTTATTTGTCAAGCCGACTTTGTAATTGTAATTGTAATTAATTGTTTAAGACTTGTATATAAACAATGTTGTAAAAATGTCAAGATGTATGAAAGAAGAATATATGTAAAAAGAGAAAGAAAGGCAGAGATAAGCGAATTACAAAAGGCTTCAGAAGTATAAGGAACAGCAAAGACAAATTCATCACAGAAGGTGATCAGTACATCAACGAATCTCAATCAGCAATCCAGTTCCAAAGCAAGAGATCTACTGTTTCATCCTAACAGGTGAATCAGTACTAAATCCTTTAACCGGGTAGACTTAACAGTCTTTTGTAAAATCTCTTTACCGAGTGCATACTTCATTGTATGTTTGTAAATCCTTTAACAGGGTGGATTTAGCAATCCTTATTGCTCCTAACAGGGCAGATCATCAGAAGTGATCAAATTGTAAGCCTTAACCGGCCAACTTTATTTTGCAGTATTAAAGCTTCGTGGGTTTCATCCCCACCCCAGTTTTACTTTCTTTTGGAAGGTTTCTGGGTAACCAAATCTATGTGTCATTATTGTGAATGCTTTTAAGTTTCATGCTTTCTGTATGCAAAGGTTAAAGTGAATTACATGTTAATACTTCTGTAATTTGAAGAAAATTTGGAGTTACTGATTCACCCCTCCCCTCTTAGTAACTCGGTTAATTCCTGAATATTTCCAACAGAATCATGGTAGCCTTTGCATGATGATTTTGTGTCCTGAGGTGCTTATGCCAAGGAGAATTTGAAATAAGGGTCATGCCACCTCTGATGCAGCCTAAATTAACTGGGGTTTTTGTGATGATTTTCTCTATCCTTGTGGAGTACATGGCTAGACCATTGCTACAATTGTCGATCAATTTGATCTCGATGGCCTTGTGCTAGGTGGAAAGCCTTGTCTATAGTTATTCAATTGGTTGAAAGTGGTTGGGTTTTTGAAATTTGTCTTGAATGATCAGATGCTTGCTACAATCCTTGAGATAAAAGGATTTTTCATGATCATTCAGAGGTATTGAGAGTTAGGTGTTTTTGAGTGGCATACTTTGTGAACCCTAGTCTCAGTCAGGATTGTAATAGTTCTTGCTTCAATGCTTGTTAATGAAAGATAGAAAGTTGCAGGTCTAAGATATTTTTTGCAAGCTTGTATTTTGAGATAAATTGTTTGTATAGGCAGGATTCATCATACTTAATACAAATATTAGGTCATTTTCTCTCTATTGTGTCATGTTTTATGGATTTCAAACTTTCTAGTTCATTACATAAAAGTTATGTATGTATCTTCATTCCTAAGTTCTGATCTTGGATTTGATTAAATATTGCTTTGGGTGGGATATGAATTCATCCTAATTTGCACAAGGATTTTCTGTAAGTAGTAAGGATTGTGGTAGATGTATTTATGGCTATGAATCTTGGATATTTTCTAGTATTTGCATCTTATGAGTCTTTAAGTTCTTTCCCAATGGATAAGGCACTGGCCTAAATTAGTAAGTCTTCTGTTGGCACACACTAATCAAGGTTGTTACAATCACCAAATTAAATCAAGAACAAGTTTTAAGATTTCAAACTTTGGTTGAAGAGTTATTAGCTTGTACGTAGTAATGGAGAGTCAATGAATGTTTGGTTGGCATTTAGAACTTTCTTTCTATCGTCTGTTGTTCAAATCTAGTCTTGGTGTTAGAAGGGTATTGTTTTCACTAGATTAGGTATATCCACCTTGGTTTTGCAAAGCCAAAAGTGTAGAGGGCAGTCTTGTCCCTATAGTTGGTCCAATTTTATTAAGCCCCTTATACACTTTGGAATTAACCACTCCTAAAATCTGTTTGAAGGTATATTGGTAGCCTAAGAGCATAAGTTGTTTTGAAACACCAACAAGATGGCGACTCTGATGGGGAGGTGTTGTATAAGTCTATAATAACCAATAAGTCACCTTTGGTAACACAGGGTTATTCTCTCCCTTTGACTTGTCCTTTGTCTTTCTGAACTCATTGTGGTACTTATTATTGAGGAAATAGTGTTCTAAGTTTCCCAACATAGTTGGGTGATGACTCAAAGAATCTCTACAGTAGTGTTTGTCAAAAAATCATTTCTAAGATGAGTTATAGAGGTACTAGGTCCCAGAGGAAAGAACATCCTAAAGATAGATTGGAAGAAGGGCTTCCAAGTTCTTATGGACCTAGTCAGATAAGGAAGGCAAGGAAAAATAAGAATATATCTCATACATGGAAATAGAGAGAAGATATAAGACAAGAGAATCAAATCCAACCTGGTCAAGAAGGAAATGCATTAGAATATGAAGAGGCTATTGATTTTGGGTTAAAAAAGTATTAGGATGAGCTTCAAGTGTGAGATGTTGAATCTGAGACAACTCTCCTAGAATCTAAAGAAATCTTTGAAGAATTCTATGAGTTGGAGAGAAAAATCCAATAATAAATTGCTATTAGACAACAAAGAGAAAAAGAAAAAGAAGATAAAGTAAGACATGCTATGATGAGATATGAACAGTTAAAGAAGCGGTTACTAGATTTGGAAGCAATAAATTATGTTACAGAGCCTGAAAAACAAAAGAATAGCCTATTATCTAGGAAGTATGTGAAATAAGCAAACCCAGGGGTAAGGGTAAACAAAGAGTTGTTGGAGTTACAATTAATGAACATGTTAAGGATAAGAATCCCTTAGATTTGGAGTTGAGGTTAGATGTTGATCTTGAGAAGGCCAGAAGAGAGAAAGAAAGATGGGCTAAAGAGCTCGAGAAAGAAGAGTTAGAGGCTACTGCTGCAGAAACAAAGGAGAAGATTGAGTTTCTCATACAACTTTCAGCAACTTCAACAGGCAGCCAAGAATGCAAAATTACCCTTATAATACTCAATGGAAGGATGGTAAGCACATTACTCTAGCTAAAAGGGATAAACCTGATGAAAGGACCCCAGATCCTTTTCAAAGGAATTCGGTCAATATGAATGATGATATCCCATGGTGCACTATTTGTCAATCTCGACATAGTCTTGAGTACTGTGTCATTACCCTAAACATGTCTGAGAATGAAGAAAAAATTGAGAAATATGATAAAAATGGTTGTGCAATGACCTCTTTGCATATTTAGGATGAGATTGACTCTCCTGATGAAATAGAAAACCAGGATGTTATTGTCTCACAAGATATAAATGAGATGTATCATCAACAAGTGTTTTCTGATGAAGAGGATGAAGAGTTTGATGATGTTGGATGTGGTGCAATGAAGTGTGAGGAGCCAGTTTTTATAAGGTGATCTTCTGATGAAGAAATTGCTCAAATTACTGCAGACATGGTCACTCAAGACAAGAGAAATTATAACTTAATAATTAAGGTAGTTGGAAATGCTAATGGTAAATCAAGTAGTATGTTCATAAAAAATTCAAAAAAGGGCACACAACAATCTCAGGAAAATGGAAAAGGTGTTGATGCTATCAACAAAGTTAAAATAAAGACACATGTTGGACAAGGTGGGCCTACTATGATGCATGATGCTAAAGAAAAAACATTAGAGATAGTTGTTCTCCCACCCAAAAAGGGAAGTGGGTCTCAACATAGAGATCAACCTAACTTTACTATCCAAGTGGAGAGTAGAGATGTCTCTTCTATAAGGAGAGACATGGATGATCAGAAATATGTTCCTATTGATATGAGCAAGTTTCTTTCACAGATCACTATCAAGGTTCCACTTTTGGAAATGATGAGAATAGAAGAACATAAGGTGAAAGCCTTAGATTGGGTAAATGGTGCCACTTCCACAAATGTCCAGGGGATGGATAAAAGTGATAAACATATAGCTTGTGTGGATGACACATCTGATAGTAAAGGTGAAGAAATTGTTTCTAAGATTCCACATATCTATTTGGATGCAAATGTTGTTAATACTACATTAGGAATAGTTGATCCTTTCTTTCTATCTCTAATAATAAATGGCAAGCTGTTGAAGAATTGCATGATTAATTATGGGGCATCAAATACTTTCATGCCTGTAGAGATTATGAAGTCAATGAGATTGAAGGTTGATACACCTCATGGAAGGTGTCAGGCTATGGACTCAAGAGAAGTGTCAATTATTGGTACTATTAAGGATTTACCTTATAGGTTAGCAACATATCCAGATAAACAGTTAACTATGAGTGTTCTAGTGGTTGATATCCCTCCTCAATATGGGATCTTGTTGTCTAGAAGATCGAGTTCATCTATGGGAGGAAGTATCTAGTGTGACCTATCTTTTTCTACTTTTGACATTAAAGGAGAGAGTGTGAAGGTGTCCAGGGAAACTAGAACCCCTTATATGATTGAGGAAAATGAAGATGATAGTATGAACTATTTTGTGGACACTAACATTGGTTCTTTCCAAGTTCAGGAGAAATAAATGCAAGAAAAGGTCAAGCTTGTCCTTTTAACTATAGATGAAGATAACATGGTAGAAGATGATGACATTTGGACTTTATATTTTGATGGAGCAAGTTCAAAAGAAGGTGCTGGAGTAGGAGTGCTATTAATATCTCAAAGTGGTAAGAATTTTAAGTTTTCTTTTACTCTCCTATTTTCTTGCACAAACAATGTTGCAGAGTATGAATCCATGTTAATTGGTTTAAGATTAGCATAAAAACATGGGATAAAGTACCTTAGGGTGATTGGTGATTCTAAGTTAATAATCTCTCAGATTAGATCAAGATATGCATCAAAGAATCAAAGGCTAACAAAATACCAAAATGTTGTTTGGGATGAGATTGAAAATTTCAATGCATTTGGTATTGATTGGATGGATAGGAGTCAAAATAGGATGGCTAATTTATTAGAAAATATAGCCTTAAGGAAAAAGGATGTCACTTTTTCTGGGATATCCAAAATTGAAGTTCAGTCTAGGCCTTCTATCCCAGACAATGTTGAAAATTGGCAGGTATTTTCTGATGACTAGGACATACTCAGATTCTTGCAATGTGAGTCCCATTTTGGGGATAAGGAAATGAATTGCAGTACTTATGTTGACAACAATAATGGGAAAGAGACTATCTTTGGAAAGGAGGTCTTGCAATTAAAGTCTAATAGGGTTCCCAAAGGACTAGTTTCTCTTGAGAGGGCATTTGCCAATAAAGACAAGGTTTTTTCCACTAGAATCACTGACAAGCTAAATGATTTGGAGGAAATCAATTTAGGAACAAGTTTGGTACCAAAAAATATTTACATTGGCAGGAGATTGTCTCCAGGGGTTAGGAAGACATTAATTGATCTTCTCAGAAAATCCAAACATGTTTTTGCATGGTCTTATGATGATTTGAAAGCTTACAGAGAAGATTTGTTCCAACATGAGATTCCATTGAAGGAAGGCACTAAACCATTTAGACAGAAATTAAGGCCTATGAGTCCCACCCTAGCACCAAAGATGCAAGATGAACTGAAAAGGATGATAGATGCCAAGATCATCAAACCTATCATACATTCTACTTGGGTGTCAAATTTAGTTCCTGTAAGAAAGAAGAATGGTGTCATTAGGCTTTGTGTTGACTTTAGGAACTTGAATATAAATTCCTTAAAGGATAATTATGGTTTTCCCAATATGGAGAACATGCTGCAAAAATTCACTAGATCAGAGTTGATGTCCATGATGGATGGTTTCTCTGGATACAATCAAGTTATGGTCAAGGAGTCAGAGCAATTTAAGACTGCATTCACTACCCCATGGGGAATATATCTGTATGTTAGGATGCCCTTTGGCCTCACAAATGTTGGTGCTACTTTCCAAAGAGCCATGGATGTGGCCTTTGCAAAATTTATAAATAAATTTTTGGTTGTGTATCAAGATGATCTCACAACATATTCAGCTAAAGAAAGTCAACATTATGAACATCTTGAGAAGATCTTTATCAAAGCCCTAGAATATGGAAATTCTTTGAATCCAAAAAAGTGTGCCTTTGGTGTTGTGGAAGGTAGACTCTTGGGACATATTGTGTCTAAAGATGGAGTGATAATTGAACCTGAGAGGGTTATGGCTATAGATAAGCTTTCCCCACCTAAGAATTTTAAAGGCATGCAATCTTTTTTTGGACAGGTGAACTTTTTAAGGAGATTTGTTACAAATTTTGCAGAAATCATTATCCCCATCTCCAAAATGTTGAAGAAAGGAGAAAAGGTTGAGTGGAATGAAGAGGCAAATGAGTCTTTTAAAGGTATTAAGTAGGCCATCAAAGATGCCCCTATTTTAAGGACACTTGACTATGATATGACCATGCAGATATTTTATTTTGCCTCTTGTCATACTGTTGTCGCAGTATTGTTGCAAAAGAGTGTAGATGGATATGAGAAACCCATATCTTTTTTTAGCAAATCATTACAAGCAGCTAAACTGAAGTATGATATTACTAAGAAATAGACATATGCCCTGGTCAAGGCTGTCAAGGCTTTCAAATGTTACCTTTTGGGAGCTACATTGGTTTCTTATGTGCCTAGTGTTGCAGTTAAAGATATATTGGTGCAACAAGAAGCTTCAGGGAGGAGGTGTATATGGATCAATAGGATCCAAGATTTTAACATTGATATCTTGGTTACAAAATTGGTAAGAGGCCTAGGTATTGTAAAATTGATGGCCCAAAGTATTTTAGTTGCCTATCATATAAATATGCTAGAGGAAGAAAAAGGCCATATATTTGTGATATGAATTGTTGTGATTGGTACAAGGATGTTATTGGTTACTTGCAGAGGTTGACCCTTCCCCCTAATATGGATGAAAATAAAATGAGGACTGTCAAGTTGCAGGCTACTAGGTATGCTATTGTAGGTTGTAAGTTATGGTGGAGTAATGAAGGAGTATTACTCAGATGTGTGAATCGGGATAGGTCTAGGATCTTGTTAGAAGAGATGCATAGTGGTTTTTGTGGAGGTCATTACATGGAAAAAACTACAGCCTAGAAGATTCTCAGGTCTAGATTTTGGTGGCCTACAATTTTTAAGGATCCTCATCAGTTTGTAAGAAAATGTGATGCATGACAAAGATTTGCTGGAAAATTGAAATTTAATGGGAATCTACAACTCAAACCTATTACAGTTCAGGGTCCCTTTCAGAAGTGGGGTATAGATTTTATTGGGTAAATTCCAAAAAAATCTAGTGGTGGACATTCTTATATACTGGTAGTAATAGACTACTTTACTAAGTGGTTTGAAGCCATCCCCACTAGAAGAGCTACTAGTAAGGTTGTGACAGATTTTGTAATGCAAAATATTCTCACCAGGTTTGGTTGTCCAGAAGTTATTGTGGTTGACAAAGAAATGTGTTTCAGATCATAGGACTTCAATGACTTTTGTCAGCAATATGGGATACACATTTCATTTTCTTCCCATATCATTCACGGGCAAATGGCCAGGCTGAGTCTAGTAACAAAAATTTGATTAAGATTCTCAAGAGAGTGCTGGATAAAAATAAGAAAGCCTGGGAGTCAAAACTACAATTGGCCTTATGGGCTGACATGGTGATTGTAAAGAGAGCTATAGGATGTGCCCCTTTTTATCTAGTGTATGGGATAAATGGTAGATTGACTCAGAATAATTTATCGTAGATGTATCATTTTTTTCAGGCATATGATGAGGATTTGGATGATGAGATGAGAGTAAGAATGGATGAGCTGATACAATTGGATGAGGTAAGGAGAGA
Source organism: Chamaecyparis obtusa (assembly GCA_027943335.1). Taxonomy (NCBI): domain Eukaryota; kingdom Viridiplantae; phylum Streptophyta; class Pinopsida; order Cupressales; family Cupressaceae; genus Chamaecyparis; species Chamaecyparis obtusa. Next base: position 390,301 of record BSBK01003317.1, read on the forward strand.
TGCACATTAGAGGAATGAAAGATTGTAGAGATAGTGTAAGAATCTATATGATAGAAGAGCTACCAAGAGAAAGTTTAAAATTGATGACCTTGTCCAGATGTGGAATGCAAGGTTGGAAGATAAAGGTAAGCATGGGAAATTTGACCCAATCTGGTTGGGCCCTTATCTTATTAAAAGCAAATTGGGAGCATAATCTTATATTTTGAAGGATTTAACTGGAGATACTTTGGAATTGCATGTTCATGGATAATTTATAAAGTTTTACTTCTCTTGAAGTATCTTTTCCATCAATAGTAGTTTAGGGTTTTGTTTGTTTAGTCGTGTTGTTTTTGGTCAAAAATTTGAGGGTCTGCTTCTCTAAGAGATTCTAGAGTTCTCATTGTATGTACAGGAGATACACATCCCTAGGTATGACCCACTATTGGTTGTGTCACAAAATTTGATCCCCACCTTGCAAAAATTCTGAAATGGCCTTCTACCAGGTTAACCTAGTTATTCAAAAATGTTAAAACCCTAAATCCTAGGTCTTTCCTTCTATTTCGTCATTACCTTTTTCAAAGCTTGAAGTCCGATTAAACGTATGTGCTCTAAAATTATGTTAATTTATCGACCTATGTGTTAGCAGTTAGGAAGTGGTCAGGTTCCCTTTCATCAAATAAAATTCTCAAAAACTTAAGCTTTCCCTAGGTTTTTTCCTCTACTGTTGGATCTGTTTAATCATGTGGTTGTCGCATATCCACAAAGCCTTCCTAATGTCATCCTTTCCCCTTTGCAATCTTGCGACTGATTGCCACTTGTCTCCAAAATATGTTGGGCCCATTTCTTGAAGGTTTTAATCACCAAGCATCTTCCCTTTGATCTAACGGTCATTGCATGTCTACAAAGAAGAAGTGCATGAACATTTATTGTTCACGATTATGCGACAACCGTCTAATTTTCTAGCAGGTAAGGACTGATGATGCAGTGGATTTGGTGCTAGGTGTTGCAGATGTGTTTGATTTTTATTGGTCGAAGTGGATGATGATGTGGAGGTTGTCAGTAGGACTGAGAGTTTCAATGTGTAAAAAGGATGCCATATGTAAGTTGATCTAATAGTTATCATGTATCCAAAATGAAAAAGCGATCGGACATTTATGATCACAATGTTTTGACAACTGTCGATTTTGTATTAAGCCATGGGTTACCATTGTGGGTCGAGTCAAAAGGTAACAAAAGCATCAATCGTTGGATCTTCCATTTGACAGTAGCGATATATCCAGTTGTCAAGTGGGGTCGGGATGTTGCAAGTTTCAAATCACCATAGATGTAACTTTATCTGACAGTTGTCGCATTGCTATGAAGAAGAGATGCATGAAGTTTTATTGATTATGATGTTGCGATAGTTGTTGATTCTTTCTTTAATGAAGATCGACAGTCCTATTTTAAAGACCGATGAAAGCTTTGTTGATTTTTATGGTGAATTATGAGAGCCACCCAATCTGCCAGGAAAGAGATGAATCAACGGTCGTGTTTTAAAATTTATCAGTTAGCCGTTATTTTTCAAATTCAAATTTCTGCTTAGGGTTTTCTACAGGATTTGAAATAGTGAGTTAAAAATCCATAATGCCAGACCAGATTTGGTTGTTTCTAGCTTGGTTATAGGTGAGAATTTATGAGGAGAATCATGGTGGCCGTTGCATGGTGATTTTGTGTCCTAAGGTGCTTCTGCCAAGGAAAATTTGAAATAAGGGTCATGCTACCTCAGAAGCAGCCTAAATTAATGAGGGTTTTTGTGATGATTTTCTCTATCCTTGTGGAGTACATGGCTACATCATTGCTACAATTTTTTATCAATTTGATCTCAATAGCCTTATGCTAGGTGGCAAGTCTTGTCTCCAGTTATTCAATTGTTTGAAAGTGGTTGGGTTTTTGAATTTTGTCATGAATGATCAGATTCTTGTTGTAATCCTTGAGATAAAAGGATTTATCATGATCATTTAGAGGTATTGAGAGTTAGGTGTTTTTGAGTGGCATACTTTGTGAACCTTAGTCTCAGTCAGGATTGTAATAGTTCTTGCTTCAGTGCTTATTAATGGAAAATAGAAAGTTGCAGGTCTAAGCTATTATTTGCAAGTTTGTATTTTGAGATAAATTACATGCACGGGCATGATTCATCATAATTAATACAAATATCATGTTCTTTTCTCTCCGTTGTGTCATGTTTTATTGATTTTTAACTTTCTAGTTCATTACATAACTATTATGTATGCATCTTCATTCCTAAGTTCTGATCTAGGATTAGATTAAATATTGCTTTGGGTGGGATATGAATTCATCCTAATTTGCACAAGGATTTTCTATAAGTAGTAAGGATTGTGGTAGATGTATTTATGGCTATGAATCTTGGATATTTTATAGTCTTTGCATCTTATGAGTCTTGAAGTTCTTGCCCAATGGATAAGGCACTGGCCTAAATGAGAAAGTCTCATATTGGCACACACTGATCAAGGTTGTTACAAGCACCAAATTGAATCAAGAACTAGTTTTAAGATTTCAAACTTTGGTTGAAGATTTATTAGCTTCTACATAGAAATGGAGAGTCAATGAATGTTTGGTTGGCATTTAGTACTTTCTTGCTATCATCTCTTGTTCAAATCCAAACTTGGTGTTATAAGAGTATTGTTTTCACTGGATTAGGTATACCAACCTTGGTTTTGTAGAGCCAAAAGTGCAGAGGGTAGTCTTGTCCCTATAGTTGGTCCATTTACCTTAATCCCCTTATACACTTTGGAATTAACCACTCCTAAAATCTGTTTGAAGGTATATTGGTAGCCTAAGAGCATAAGCCATTTTGAAACACCAACAGGTTGGAAGTTATTCTAGCACTGAAAACTCCTGCTTCAAAATAGATAGATGCTCTCTATTATGGAAATATGTGGAAATGATGATTTGCAGCCATTACAAAGAGGAATCTAGTCACTCTTATAGTAGACTGAAAGTACATTTATGCTTTATTCCTCAACGGAGAATTAAGTTTTGTATAGGGAAGCCAAGAATTAATGGGGTACTACCTAAAACCCTTCTTCCAAACCACATTGTGAACAAATATATTCAAGAGTAAAAACAAGAAAACAAAGTAGCTAGGAGGGGAATTTCTCATCCTTTGCAAAATGATAGGAAAAAGAAAAACATCATGTATGTCTTCAACTTCCACTCCCAATGAACCACCTATAGAGGGCCATCAATTCTTGCATTCTCCTCAAGAACCAATTGAAAAGAAGAGATAAATGGGTCCCTTGGAAACATCATTTCAAAATGAATCTAGAGACATTGTCAATGAATCCATAGTGAGATGTGTCTATGCATGTGGATTGGCATTTAATGTTGTTCTCTCACCATATTAGAAAAAAATGGTGAGATCAATTAATGAGGCTCCAAAGGGGTTCAAGGGCCTGGGTTATGAGAAGGTGCATACTACTTTATTGGAAATAGAGGTGATCAATGTAGAGGCTTCCATGCAGCGCATCAAGGACTTATTGATTGCAACATGTGTGACCATAGTATATGATGGATGGAAAGATGTGAGAAATTATCCTTTGGTCAATATTATTGCAGTGTCCACAAGAGGTGCAATGTTTCTAAAAGTTGTGGATTGTGAAGGAGAGGTGAAGGATGGTCCTTTCATTGCAAACATTCTCATCCAAGCCATTAAGAAAGTTGGCCCTCAAAATGTTGTTCAGGTAATAACTGATAATGCTAAGAATTGTAGGGTTGTCGTCTTATTGGCTGAGGAGCACTCCAAAGGCATTTTTTGGACACCTTTTGTTGTGCACTCACCCAACCTAAAATTGCAAAACATTGGCACTAAGATTGACTCGATTAAAAAATGTATGAAGAGGCATAGAAGATCCAAATGTTTGTCATGAACCACCATATGGCACAAGCCATATTTAGACAATTCCCAAAATTGGAGCTCTTAAAGGTAAGTTCAATTTTTTAAAATTTAAACATGTTTTAGAAATCTAGTCACATTAGTTTAGTAAAATTTCTATGGTTTTAAATTTAAATTTTAATCTTGATTTTAATTTATTATTTTTTTTATCTTAAAATAGGTTGTCGAGACTCACTTTTCCTCCAACACTATTTTTTTGAGACGCCTTGTCAAGGTTAAAGAGGAATTTTCTAGAATGGTAATCAATGCTGACTGGAGCATATGGAGGCAATCTAAGAGTGCTAATGTAGATGCCATTAAGACATTGATACTAGAAGACTCTTGCTGGGATTGTGTTGAGGACCTTTTGAAGTTCACTGATCCTATATTGAGCATGATCTGATACATTGACATGGATAGGCCTTTCCTGGGTGAGGTATATAATGGCATTGACTCCATGATTTAGGATATTAGAAATATCATAAATGAGAGAGAGGAAGATCTTGGTGAAAATTTCTTCAAAGACCTACAGGTAATCATGGTAGAGAGATGGAACAAAATGACTACCCCTTTGCATCTACTTGCCTTTGTATTGAACCCTAGGTTCTATATCCAATCAGTTCTCAGTGGGAGTACCATTAGAGTTTCCCCATACAAAGATCCTGAAGTTTCTCAAGGGTACAAGACAACCCTTTGAAGACTCTTTCCTAAGAACTTACAACCTATAGTGAGGTCTGAATTCATGATTTTTGAAAGCATTGATGATTGTGGTCATGAAGCTCTTGCAAACAAGAAAAATGTTGATGCTCATAAATGGTCATACTTCCATGGACAAATGTACCGGCACCTGCAACTCATTGCCATCAAAATGTTATCACAACTAAGTTCTTTACTCTTAAGATTCCGATTTCTAAACTCTTGTTGATAAATATTAAGTTTATATTTTAAATTTAATTTATATTCAAAAATCTTAATTCTCCAATTTTAAAATTTTAAATCTTGATAGTTTGCTAGTTCATCATCATTTGAGATGAACTAGAGCACATACTCCTTCATCCACTCAATAAAACGCAACCGACTAAACTCCAAGAAGGAAGATAACTTGGTCTTTGTATATTCAAACTTGAGGCTCACAATGCACAAAGACAATACTTACAAAAAAGGGGGGGCAAAGCATTGGGATGTTGAACCAGAGTCTATGGAGTTGGAAGCCCACTTTGATGTACTTGCAATTGATGACATGGTGATTGCAAGCCACTTAGTGATGTTGAGGTTGGGCTTGAGGCTGCTAGTACTGATGATAGTGGCACTATTTTTGCTTCTAATCTACAACAATAAAATGATGATTTGTTTGATGATTTTTTATGATATTTGATCACTGATGACTGGCTATTAATGTTGGAATTATTTTTTTTGAACCAAAACATTGATATGGTGGTGTATTTTGGTAGTTTTCTATATCATTTGAACTAAAACAATAATATATGTGGTGGTGTGTTTTTCTATGTTGCTTTATTATTAGCATAGTAATTTATGAACTTATTTGTTGTTGTATATGTGTGTGTGTGTGTGTATGTACACACACACACATATTATTGTATGGATGAACCCAAAATGAATCAAACCCTATCCTAAAAAAATTTGATGAATCTCAAACCAGAATCTAAGCCAAAAACTTAGCTTGTGGCTCATAGCTACAAGATAGGAAGAAAACTAAGGAGCATGCAAGATGTTGGTAGATCCACCATTAGGGATGAACCCATCACCATGAAGCAGAGATATAGGTGACAATAGAGATTCAACTAGCAATACTTTCTCGTAACTCCCCACCAACATGAGAAATATACCCTTCAATTAGTAAGATTTCCTAAATCCACCATCAGGTTGCAATTTGTATAGTTAATGATGTAGGAAACACCACCCTAAGCTACAAGAAGTGTCAGAAAGGGTTTAGCCAAGAACAAGATAAGGGTTAAAGAGTTCAGTGAAAATTATAGGTATGAAACATCAAATAGAGAGGAGAAAAGCCATAAAAAACTTATCTAGCAAAATAAAATGATATGAATAGGTATAACTTATATTTTAATCAATATTAATAATAACACACAATAGCAATTGCAACACAATTATGTTGATGGGAAAATGCAAGAGGATTAATTACAAAATTAAATGTGTTTTACCATGATATTAAATGATGATGTAAGGTATCCAATGACATGTCAGATATAACAATTTAAAGATAGAAACTAATAAATTATGTTGGTTAGTGTAAAGGATAAATATTTTTTTGATGTGAAGGATATATATGGAGATAAGATATAAGATAAAGGGGATAAAATGGAAGAGTGTAATGTGGAAAATATTGTAGATATATTTAACCTCCTAGTCCAAAACAAGGAGATCCCAATTGGTTAATCAAAAGGAGATGATCAACACAAAGAGGAATCAAATAGTTATGAATAAAGAGAGAAAGGGGATTTTAAATCTTACTTGAAATGAATTGAATTGAAGAACAAATACTAACCTCAAAGTATAACAGATATGTAAATTACTTTTTTCCAGTGTCTGTATTGAGATTCTAGAAATTTTGCAACCAAGTCTGAAACAGAAACCTAGAGACGGAGAAAACCCAAATTTATTTTTTTTTTCTATGTCAGGTCGACCTTGACCCAAATGAAGGTCGACCATGACACCAAAATGTTGACCTTGACCTACACTGCTTCGACAAAAATTCTATTCATAGATCCTGAAAGTTTGCCAAAAAGGGTATCCGAATTTGTTCTGTAATTCACTATTCCACACCTGTACCTACAAGAAAAATAGTTTTCTTGTTTGGATTAGGGGTTTATCTTGTTCAAACCCTGATTTGGAATTAACCTTTGAAATATAATTAAAATTACAAAGATAAACAAAGTAAATGAAACAATTGACCTTGCTTATGTTGAAAACCCTTGTGGAGGATTCGAATCCTTGAATCCACAAGTATGGATGCTCCAAATAGATGTAGAATAAAGGATGTAGAATGTAGGATGTCTCAAATCAATTTTTTTTAAATCTTCAACACCAATGTTGAATGGAATAGGAAGAAGCTTGAATGGATGTGGATGGAGAAATCTTCAACAAGATGGCTCTATAGAGTTTTGAATCCTTCAATGGCTACCAATGGATCTCCTTGATGAATTGAATGCTTGAATCCTTGAATTCTTGAAGATAGATTAATGCTTGAATTCTTTATTTCTCCTTCTTTCTTGCTTCTTGATTTCTTGATAGATGCTTGATTATACTTGATG